>CM046667.1:17438814-18001314 GCA_025594165.1 Tamias sibiricus | reverse complement strand
ACAATGGCAGCCATGACTGCAATTCTCAAAGGCTTGACAGGAGCTGGAAATTCTTCCAAGCTCACTGAAGTGAATGTGGCTACTCTTCCTCACCACATGGTCTTCTTCACAGGGCTGCTTGACTTTGCACTTTCCTCACAGCTGAAACCTGGTTCCCTTGGAAATGAATGATCCAGGGGAGAGGGAGAGAGAGAAGAGGAAGGTGGAAAGAGGGAGAGGGAGAGGGGGGGAGGGAGAGGGAAGCCACAATGTCTTTCATGATCTAGCTTCAGAATTGATATAGCATCACATTTGCCATATTTTATTGGTCACACAGACCTACCCTCATATAATGTGAGAGGGAACTCCATAATGGCATGAATACCAGAAGGAAGAGATCATTGGGTGCCATCTTGGAGGTTGACTACCAATTCACAAGCACAGAGAGCCAGTTAGCAGTGAAATGACAACTGAAAGTCCAGCTTTTTCAGATTGTCAACCTATGACCCTTATTACTTCCTTATTTTCATTTTAATATTGTTTCTAAAGTTAGAAATGACAATCTATAGAGTGCCTTTTTTTTTTTCCACTTAAAAACAATTTAAATTACCCCGGAGTTTCTCCTGTGTTTTGTACACACACACACACACACATTCATAGACATAAACACAGATGTTTTACTGTGACTCTCTCTCAGTCTACTTTAGAGAGGACAGAAACTACAGAACTCTTACCTCATGTAGCTAAAGCCCATAACTGGAAAATTAAGATAGCTATGTCATCAACAGAGCATAGATCTGACACAAGAGTTACCCAGTTGGTTTCCTCTTTCATGAGTGCAATGAAAAATAACCAAGAAAGAAGAAAAGAAACTATCTATAAGATAGAAGGGAATGAAGCACTATCAAGGCAATTGAAGGATTTTTAATGAAAAGAGAAGCTTTTATTTTTTATTGTGTGGCAAATCGTGTCGTCCAGCTATTCTTCCATGTGCATAGATTGGTAGAAAATTGCTTGCTCTACTTGAGTTCTATAGGGAAAGGAGCACACATTGAACTTCAACTTAACACAGTGATATTATTTTCCAACTATATTTTAAAGTAAGTATAAATTTGTTTTCAGGATGACAAAGTCTCAATAACCTGCAGAAGTAAGCACTTTTTAGTTTTATTCACTCTAGTTTTGAAACTGAAATAATAGTGGACATTTGCTTTATTTCAATAGTGTCTTTTTGTTCCCATTCCTCCAAAGTCCATCAAAATCACTTTCTGAGCAGACATAAATACTTGACACCTCTTGGAATAATGAAAGGGAAACAAAGAAAGGGTTTTCAGTCTGGCTTTTCTTGCTTATGGAAATGTGTATTTCAATTATCTTCAGTTAAAATTGAAATAGATTCCTCTGTGGCCCATTTATTTATATTTTAAAAATAACTCTGAATCTAATTGAATACAGCTACTCATTGATTTAATGTGAGTGTATGAAATGAATTACACCCCAGAGCCATTTTCTTTTTATTCATTGACAATACCAGGTTTTGAAAAAGGGGGGAAAAAAAAACACTAACATTTATGGAGCAACAACTATGCAGTAAAAGACCAGGTCAGGCAATATTAATATGTTTTCAGTTTGAGCCATCTTGGTATAGTGAGCTAAGTATTGTCCCAATGTATGGCAGAGAGAACTAAAGCTCAGAGAGGTTAACTTCTTCACTCATCCAATGACTGTTGCCTGAATTCTTGCTCTAAGTGATACATACCGTACTAGGTGGTGGAGGTGTAGTGGTTAAACAAGACAAGACCATGTAGCCAGTGAATGGAAAAGGTATGAATAGGATCTAGATGATTCTATTGTGCAACATCTTTTAATTTTACCTCTCTGCACATATACACAAATAGCTATGACTTGAGGAAAAGTGTATAGACAGTTACTGAGAGGTGCATACTAACATTTATTGAGAGCCAACTATTTGCCAGGCCTTATGCAAGATGCTTCTTTGGTTTTAGTGTATATGATACTTGAAAGTACTCTGAATTGAGCTAATATTCAATTAATCGATAACTGTCAATGAAACATTGAGGTACAGAGGAGTTTGGATAGTTGCTAATGGTTGCTCAGCTATTCAGGAGTGAAAAATTATTTGAGTAAAAGGGGGAATTTTATTTTTAGTAGGCATCATCCAGTAAGTTGCCTTGTGTTTAAGTCAGCTGGGGTTGGTTTCTGTTGCTTACAGGTAAGGAGTCCTAACTGATACATCATTTGGGCTGGTTTATTATATTTGCTGGTCCTGGCAACTCTGCTATTTCATCATCTGAAGTTTAAAAAGAAGCAGCAACAGCAACACTCTTCTCTTGAAGCAGCCTGTTTACTCAAGTCCAATTCACACTGTCAATTTACATTTTGGGTTGTTGAGATAATTTCAGGGACAATCCAGGATTCTTGGTGCCTGAAATAAATACATTCCTAGCTGGTTGCACTATTGTAGATGGCTTCCCAGAAAACAACTCTAACTGATACGCTGGCTTCTCCAGGTCATCTGATTATGAGCCAAAGCCTTCTAAAACACTTCTAAATTTTTATTTTTTTTTAAACTCACAAAATACACAGGGCTGCCTTGTAACCTTGAGGCCCCAAGCCATTTCCAAGGCAACAGTGTAGTTTAGTGGCAAGAATCTGCACTGGCTTCACTGGTGCTCAGCCAGTGTGGCTTCACAGGCCCCCAGCTCAGAAGGTCTTAATGTTTGGTTTCTTGTCCTGCTGTCACTGTCTTAAAATTCTTCATAGTTTTTTTTTAAAGGAGTCCCACATTTTTATTTGCACCAGGACCTACAAAATACGTAGCTGGGGGCTGGGGATATAGTTCAGTTGGTAGAGTGCTTGCCTCACATGCACAAGGCCCTGGGTTCAATCCCCAGCACCACAAGAATAAATAAGTAAGTAAATAAATAAGTAAATAAATAAATAAAATATGTAGCTGGTCCTGGTGACAAACTCACTCTAATGATGTTCCAATATAGCTAGTGAATGGAGTTCGCAGATAATTAATTTAGTAGCACAATTTGGGTTTCATACTCTGTAGTTTCACATTGAGTGTACTTTTGTACTTATAAGAATATGTTTACTGTAAAACAGTATGACACATTACACAGGCAGCATCTCACTGTTGTTCATGGAGTCCCTTGATTGCATCAAGAGGCCACAAGGAGCGATTGACCTAAATATCATCTAGGTGTGTGTAAGTACACTCTATGATGTTTGCATAATGATGAGGTCACGTAATGGTGCATTTCTCAGAACAGTGTCCCATTGTTAAGTGACAAATAACTGTATAAAACAACGAGGAACTCTCACTCCAAGTCCTTGAAGTTGTTATGATTATATTGTGCTGAAGAGTATTATTTAGCTGGCAAGAGTGCAGCACATTACCAGAAGTACCACCGTCATCACAACCAGAGAGTATCTTGACACCTGCTGCCAGAATAACTGTCCTAAAACTTATGTGATTCTTTTGCTCAAAACCCTATAAAAGATTTCTATGATTTTGAGGAATAAGTCAAATTCCAATTTTAAGGCGGGTGATCTCTGAAAGGATAGATTTGATTCAAAGAGCAAGTTAAATCAAGCAATCTCTCAAAGGACACCCTCAAATGGACTGGTATGTCATTATTTAGGTTCCCTCAAAAAGCGACCCACTCAGGATCATTAAAGATGGTTTCATAAAAGAAGAAACATGGAAACTGGTTCTTTTTTTTTCAACTTATTTAATTTATTTTTTTAAAAAAATTTATTGGTTCATAATAGTCATACCTAACATCAGAATTTATTTTGACATAATTATGAATGCATGGAATATAAGATAGTTAGCTTCAGTTAAGTACCCAGTACTTACTCTTACACTTCCTCTCCATCCTTCCCTTGGGGAACTGGTTCTTTTTTCTTTTTTTGGTGCCAGGGGTTGAACCCAGGGACACTTAACTTCTAAGCCACATCCCCAACCCTTTATGTATTTTATTTTGAGACAGATTCTTGCTGAACTGCTTAAGGCCTGGCTGAATTGCTGAGGCTGGCCTTGAACTTGCAATCTGTTGGGATTATAGGCATGTGCCACAGGCCAGGCTGGGAACTGGCTCTTAATGCTACCAGGATAAGAAGATTTTGCTAGGCTGCTAGATAAGAGGTGATGGAGATAGGGGAGGCAGGAAAAATGTTCTAGGTAGAAGGAATAGCATAAGACAAAGAGAAATGGTGGGCAATGGCCTATTCTGGAGATAATGAATATTCTTATATAATCAAAGCTCAAAGAACAAAGCAAGCACAGGGTGTGATGGCAATTATGATGAAAGTTAATGTTGAAACCAGGTCATAAAAGCCTTTTTTTTATGCTGTAGATTGGGAATCGCTTTTTCTTTCTTTTTTCTTTTGCAAACAAATTTCCAAGAAAAATTTTAAGAGATTTCAATTCAAGTTGACAGGTAAGAGTGATTTCCTTTCATGAATGAGGAATGACTAAACATTAAAGTTAACAATATTATGGGGTTTAGATTATGTGATTAGGCTTATAAAGGAAACTCTACGTGTTTTCCATAAAAGAATTTTATTGTTTATAGCAGAATTTTATTTGATGGTTTGCCTTGCCTATGTGAATAGTACGAGTTCCTTTCTGTCTTAATTACCATGATAATTTGACACTATTGCCTTTAAAATAATATAACTCAAACTCCAGCCAGGATAATTTTCATGTATGTATGTTAGTATTGATTTTTAAATTATTTTATTTTATTTATTATAGTACTGTGCCAAAGGTTATCAAATATCTTTCTGAGATCCAGGCAAATTGCCTTGGTGGTTCTGCCAGTGTTTATGATCTTTTTATTACAATCCAAAAAAAATCTGATATTTAAAAAAAATATTTATCCCTTAGAAATATTTGTTGATGGCCACTTCATTTGTTGCATTCTTCATCTCATTATTTAGTAAAAATAAATAGAGTGCTGTGTGGCTTTGTGAAAAGAGCCACTTCATTCATGAGGTTTTACCCATTTAAAGGTGTTATCTGACACAGATACTTAATCATCAGCTCAGAGACTGAACGACCTACTTTAGAGTTAATTCCAAGGCTGGACATGGTGGCACATGCCTGTAATTCTAATGACTGAGGAGGCTGAGGCAGGAGGATTGCTAGTTCAAGGCCAGCCTCAGCAACTTCAGTGAGACCCTAAGGAACTTAGTGAGACCATATCTCAAAATAAAAAAATGAAAAGCACTGGGGATGTGGCTCAGTGGTAAAGCACCCCTGGGTTCAATACTGGATACCAAATACATAAATAAATAAATAGAGTTAATTGTTGGTTCTGTTTAGACCTGTCTTCGCATGAAGTGCAGGTGTTTGGATTATTCTGATTTATGTCTGTAATAAGATTACGATCTTTTTCAGTCAAAAGGTTGTATTTTTGAACAATGTCTCCTTTTCCTCTGTTGCAGTACATTTTAGTCATTTGTGCTTACTTAGAGGATATATTATGGCATTGGGAAAGGACCAACACAGAGTGAAGAGGGATATTGCACCATTTGGTTGTGTACTTAAGTAAACCTGCTACCTTTCCCAAAGGATGTCTTAGTCATAAATAAAGGTGATTCATTTTCAGTAAAAGAGGGGCTACAAAATGGCCTTAGGTTTAATGACGTCAAAGTAATGACATCAAAGTATGTGATAAATGAAGAGCACAAAGCCAGAGAAAAATTCATTTAGGAGGACGTTTTGGACTTGATTGGTAAAATTTGACAAGTCCTTCCTCTAGAGATTGGCTTTGAGACCTTTGTGCAGTAGGAAAAGCAGGAGGGAGAAAGTTACTTAGCCAAACCTAGAAAGGACTTTGCTAAATTTGAAAGGGTAACATGTACTCAAATGCTCCTGACAATTTCCAAAACATCTTTTATGGGCCAGATACCCCGAAGGGGCTTATTTTTAATACTTGTTTATTGGGTAAGATCCTTCCACAAATGCCTGAGATCTTTATAGGACATTCCACTTTATCTAGTCTGAGTCCCCACTCAGAAATCACTTGGGAAAACATGACATGAAGAAAGGTCAATACTTTTGGCAGGGAAAATGCTTTTAAAATGAAGGCATGAAATTCATGTGAAGCAGAGCTCCAACTTGTGTGCTTGAATGGTTAGGCCTGTGCTCATTCACTCCTCTATTTCATGTAGAGATGAAGAAAGGGACTACAAAAGGCAACTGCTTATTCCCCGAGTCCATTCTTTCCTTCTCCAGGGCACTTAGAATCTCTGTTTCCTGCTGCTCTTGGGATCAGGTATGTCTTAGTGATCAAGTTCTCCTCAAGGCCATTTGATGATGTGCAGCTTCCAACTCTTTTGCTCAGTTACCCTTCTTCCTATCCAGAATGTCAGACTTGCCAGTATCCTTACTTTGATCATGGAGAGAATTATGCCCTTGGGGTCTTGTAGCCATAAATGGAGGAACCCAGGTCCTATGAATAACATCTTAAAGTGCCAAATCATTCCCAGGATCAGGGCTTCCTTCCCAGTAGTGGGGACCATTGGAACACTGTGACAGTTAAAAAAAAAAAAAAAAAAAAAAAAAAAGGTCAAGGACCAATTACATTGGAAAGTCAGAAACTTAATGTAACCAGTAGGCTGCAAGGGGTCCACATAATAATTTAATCCAGAGTGTGAGTTCTTTATGGAATCTTACAGCGTGCCCAAGAATCTTCCAATGCATCGTAGCATTAAACAATTTCTTCCACAGTGTGTCATAGTGAGACCGGAGGAATACATAGGGATATATTATAATCAGACCAATGCAGCAAATGATGAAATGATGATTCTGTCATCTTCTCTTTGTGTATTCTTGGCATCTTATGATCTTCAGCATGTGAAGAATCTGGACTGGTCTAGATATACTGACTAAATAGTATTACAATGCATGTATATGCCACACTTTCTTTTTAAATATATTTTTTAGTTGTAATTGGTCACAATAACTTTATTTTATTTATTTTTATGTGGTGCTGAGAATTGAACCCAGTGCCTCACATGTGCTAGGATCTACCACTGAGGCACAACCCCAGCCCACCACATTTTCTTTATCCATTCATCTATTGATAGACATTTAGGTTGATCCTACCTCTTGACTATTGTGAACAATGCTGCAATGGACATGAGTGTGTTAATACCTCTTTGAGATCCTGTTTTCAATTCTTTTGAATATATACCCAGGTAAGGTAGTGTTAAATCATATGACAGTTCTATTTTTAATATTTTGTTTTCTATAACAACTGTACCAATTTACAATCCCACCAATAGTGCATGAGGGTTCCAATTTCTCCCCATCTTTGCTAACACTTATTTTTAGTTTTTAAAAAGTGTCTGTCCTAATGGATGGAGGTGATAACTCATTGCAGTTATGATTTGCAGTTTCCTGATTAGTGATATTGGACATTTTTCATAGGCTTTGGCCATTTGTATAACTTCTTGGAGAATGTTCAGATTTGCTGCCCATGAAAAAAAATTTTGTTATTGAGTTGTAGAAATACTTTATATATTCTTGATATTAACTCCTTATTCAATAAATTGTTTGCAAATAGCTTCTCCCATTTCATAGGCTGCTGTTTCACTCTCTCAATCATTTGCTGCACAGAAGTTTCAAAGTTTAATGTAGTTCCATTTATCTATGGTGTCATTTCCAAGAAATTATTACTCATTCCAATATCATAAAGCTCCCCTCCTTTGTTTTCATCTAGGAATGCTATGGTTTCAGGTCTTAAGTTTAAGGTCTTCAATACATTTTGAATTAACTTTTGTATACAATGTAAGACAAGGGTTGATTTTCATGCTTTTGCATCAGACTTCCAATTTTTCCAACAGTATTTGTTGAAGAGATTATCCTTTTCCCATTGTGTATCCTGATAACCTTGTTGAAGATAATATAATCATACATGTGAGGGTTTATTTCTGGGCTCTCTATTCTGTTCCATTGGTCTATATTGCTGTCTTTTTGTTAGCACCAACTTTTTTTTAAATATATGTTTTTAAATTTCTAATATATAATTTTTTAGTTGTAGGTGGACACAATACCTTTATTTTATTTATATGTGGTGCTAAGGATTGAACCCAGGGCCTCACACATGCTAGGCAAGCACTCTACCACTGAGCCACAACCCCAGCCCACACCAGCTGTTTTGATTACTGTCACTTTGTAATATGTTTTTGAAATTAGGAGGTGTGAATCTTCCAGGTTTGTTTTTCCTTCTCAAGATTGCTTTAGCTAATCAAGGCCCTTTGAGATTCTGTTTGAATTTCAACTTTTTTTTTTAAATTTGCCTAATATTGCCATTGGGATTTTGCATTAAATCTGTAGATTGCATTGGGTACTATGAACATTGAAACAATATTAAGTGTTACAATCTATGAACATGGGGTGTCTTTTCATTTATTTGTGTTCCTTTAATTTCTTTCAGCAATGTTTAATTTCCTTTTTGGAAATTGAAATCAGTACAACTGATTTTTACGTGTTGACTTTGTATCCTGCAATTTGAGCCTACCACTAAAGTGCTTGCTTGGGAGCCACATTGCCTCTGCTATGGTAGGAAAGCCACCTCTGGTATGTGAGGAAGCCACAGCCTATACTGCTGGCATTGGAACTAGACTGCCTCAGCAATGATTTGCACCCACAAGATGGATTGCTCATGCCTGACCTCTCTCTTAATTTGGTTCCAAATTCAAGTATTGGGGGAGGACACATGTGAGATAGAATGTAGATTTCATCTACGATCCTAGCTGAAAGGGAACTTGGAAAAAATAGTTTGTTGCTTTCAAGTCTCTGTAATCCAGGAAGGCACAGAAGGACTTTGGAACAGAGTTGAGCAAGCCAGTCCCCAAGACCCATTATATGTGCTAACAACAATATTGGAAAAACAAGAAGAAAAAATGTTCTGCTTAGTCTCCTTTGGAATAGAAAACTGCATTAACTACAATAACTCATTCCAGGCAATTGAGATTAATACTATATAATTACTATACTTCTTATGTAGAAATATTAGTTCTCATTTGCTTATGCCAATGTTTTGGTAAGCTATTGTGAGCTCATTTTAAAAATAAGCTGACTCAGATCACACTGCCACTTCCTTCTTTTATCTTTGCATGTGCTAACCACAGTGTTTTGGAACCCAGGGGAGTTGGATAACAGCTTTTGGCTAATAATCTTGAACCTCCATTCCATAATCAGAGGGGAAAGTTTTTGAATTAATGGGGAAATTATTTTGTTGAATTAGATCCTGGGGCTATCCATACGATCCTGAACAATGCTCAACTACAGGAATTTTTAGTTGAATGCTGTTGTGCTGCAAACATCCAGAGTCTATGTGCAAGGGAAAGAAGTCACGTGGTACGTTGTGAAAAGACTTCTTGGTGAAGTCTTATTTTATTTTAAGCAGACGAATTTATTTTAACATTTATTTGTTTTAGTTGTACACAATGCCTTTATTTTTTTACGGGGTGCTGGGGATCGAACCCGGGCTGCGCATGTGCTAGGCGAGCGCTCTACTGCTGAGCCACCACCCCAGCCCCACAGACGAATTTTGATGAATGCAGTTGCTACTTTCCTTCTTTCTCATTTCATAGTGCTTCATTTGCTAAGAGTTCTAGTGGTCTTTTATGCTCCGTGGGGGATGGGGGAAAGCAACAACAACTGCCATCAATTGACAGAATTGTTTTGCCTTTGCTCCTTGTGGAGAACTTTCGGAGACATCTGATAAATTAGCTTTGTGAAGGTGGCATGTGAAAGACAGGTGATGGTCGGCTTCTATTATTTAATCCTTGGATTTTTATGTAAGGCACCTTCAAAAACTTTTGGGTTGCAGTGAAAAAACCAAAACATAACTTTATGAAGATGGTTTACCCATCAAATAGTTTTGAAAATACAAATTGTGAAACTGGGCCCTTTGAAATATCTCTAAAAGCAAGATGCTTTTCAGAGAGCATCATCAAAGTTTGTATATTGCAGCAATTTGAATAATGATAGGGGATTTTGGGAAACTAGTTGCAAAATATGAGAACATCTGGGAATGTTGGCAGGTGTGAGTTGTAAGGATACCTCGTGACTGGCAGGTGTGCAGGGTCAATGGCGGGGGATGAGGTGGCATTAAGTGGGAATAGTTATTGTAGGTGGTAGGACTAAAGGCTGCAAGATGAGAAATTGGAGTTTTCTGAATTTGTTATCAAAATAGATGACCAGGACACTAGTCATTTTTTTATGGTTTGTATTGAATGTTATGCTCATCTTTCTAGGAATATATTGAATCTGTATTAAAGAAACTCAATACTTGGTATTCTTAATCCTGCATAGGGTTATTTCTTTCCCTTGGTTCCTATTTGACCCCAAGTAAAGAACATTGTTATAAATCAATATATTATTTTTGCTTCTAAAATAATTATGTAAAAGGCCTGTACCATTGATTTAAAACTTGGTTTTCAGATATAAATTGTCCACATTAAAATTAGCCTTGATTTCAATTAAGCTTTTTCCTTCTTTCATTTCCCTTTAGATTAGTGATTCTTTTTTCTTTTCTCTCTTTCTTTCTTTTCTTTTTTTTTGGTACCACGGATTGAACCCAAGGGTGCTTAATTGATGAGCTTCATCCCCAGCCCCTTATATTTTTTATTTTGAGACAAGGTCTCACTAAGTTGCTTAGGGCCTTGCTAAGTTGCTGAGGCTGGCTTTGAACTTGTGATCCTCTTGCCTCAGCTTCCTGATTCTTAAAAAGAGAGGTCCTAAGACCAGCAACATCAGCATCACCTGAGAACTTAGAAATGCAGATTCTTGGCTCTAACTGTTGATTCATTGATCAGAAACATTGGTTGTAAGACACAGCCATCCATGTTCACCGAGGCCTTTGGGTGACCTAGATGCATGCCCAACTGTGAGAACCACTGCTAGTCTAAGGCCAGAAACATTAGAGGGAGTAGGACATGGTCATCTCAACTCAAACTTTTAAAAGATCATGTTTCTTTCTATGTCATAGAATAATCTTTTGTATAGTTAATTTAGATTAGAAAACAATGCTACTGGAAGGAAATGTTACCAAAGTCATCCTACAACAGAGTTGGGATCACCTTCGTGTGATTAATCACAAGGTAGGAAGAGGAAGAAATGGTCTCTAGCTCATTTATATCCAGTTCTGTATTACTCAACAACGTGTATCTTATTTTTTTTGGTTTTTAATTTATGTATTAATTTTTGAAAAAATTTTAAAAATCAAAAATGAATCTGGGCACAGTGGCACATGTCAGTAATCCCTGTGGCTCTAGAGGCTGAGGCAGGAGGATTGCAAGCTTAAGGCCAGCCTCAGCAATTAAGCAAGACCTTGTCTCCAAATAAAAAATAACAAGTAAAAAGGGCTCAGGATGTAACTCAGTGGTAAAGCGCCCCCTGGGTTTGATCCCCAGTACAAAAACAACAACAACAACAGCAACAACAAAAACCCAACAACAACAACAACAACAAAAACCCAACAACAACAACAAAAACAAAAAAACCCCACAAACAAACAAAAAGCAAACACAGAAAAACCCAACCAACCATCCAATCAAGCAAACAAACAAAAAACCCAGAAAGGATTACAGATTTTGTGAAAAATATTTGGGTATACAACCTACTTATAATCAAGAAATATTAACATTTTGCGCATTTTTCTTATTTTTTAAAAAACATCTATTTATTTGCATTAGTTGTACACAGTGCAATGCAAATGCATTTATGTTTACGTGGTACTGAGGATTGAACCCGGGCCGCGCACATGCTAGGTGAGCGCTCTACCGCTGAGCCACAACCCCAGCCCCCTCTTATTTTTTAACAACTAAAATTGAACTTCCCCCTTTCTATCTCTATCCCTTTCCCTCTATTCCTCCCAGAAGAACCTGCACTATGCAGAAAGCATGGGGCCAGTTTCAGTGCCATCCCATTCTCTTGCCATAAACCACTGATTGTTAAATGAAAAATCATTTTTATTCAGTCCATGGATGGATGGGTGCTTGTTGGGACTAAATTATGTTGCCTACCAATGGGAATTGTGTCCTCCAAAAGATATATTGAACTCCTAACTCCCAGTACCTTATTTGGAAATTGTGTCATTGCAGATATAATTAGTTGAGATGAATCATAGTGGAGTGGGTTGGCCCCTTAATTCAATCTGACTGATATCCCTATAGGAAGAGGAGAAAACATAGATATGAGACACATAGGGGAAACCTGATGAGATGACAGAGGCAGAGATTGGAGTGATGCATCTACAAGCTAAGGAAGGCCAAGGATTGCTAGTGACCTTCCCTAGAGCTCTCAGAGGGAGCATCGTCTTGATCACATCTTGATTTCAGATTTCTAGACTCTAGCACTGTGAGAGAATAAACTTCTTTTGTATTAAGCTACCCAGTTCCTGAACTAATACAAAAGGCCAATTAAGAGTCAATTTAGCTCAACTCAACATGTTTAAGAGAGCACCCAGCGACCAATAACATGTAACTACAGGATGGGGAATTAGATAGGCCAATTAAATGAATTTTCTGATTTGAAGGAGCCCTAATTAGGAAGGGCTGTTGTAGCTAGCTGGAAGCCATGGGTTCCACCTGATATGTATGTGACGCACCTGTAGGCACCCGCAAACCTGAAGGTATATAACCGGGTGAAAGCGGTCCGAGTTAGGAGAACGGAGAATTCAGTCAGCCGGGCAGTCACTCGGTCGGTCAGAAGAATCAGAGCGGCCAGAACGTAGGCAGAGCGGTTACAGAAGAGAAACCAGATAGAAGAAGTAATGACTGGCCAGAGTTAGGCCGAGGCTCCAGAGGACTGGTCAGAGTAAGGCCGAGGCTCCCGAGGAAGACAGAAGACAGAAGACAGAAGAAGGAAGAAAGAAGAGAGAAGAAAGAAGCTCTAGTCTTTCTCTAAGCTAAGCTCTATCTTTCTTTAAGACTCTAAGCTAAGAAGAAAAGCTAAGCTCTGTCTTTCTTTACTCTAAGCTACTCTACTCTAAGCTAAGAAGAAAAATCTTTCTTTCCCTCTCTAAGCTCTAAGAAAGTAGAAGTAAAAGTAGTAAAAGCTTAACTCTGCCTCCGAGAGTTTTTCCTCCCGGTTTACGGTACCAGGCAGCTTACACTGATTTGACCATCAACCAATTTATTTCCTCAGTACTTATTGAAACCAGTAGTATTACATATTTTAAACTTCTGGGTTGTCAATTCTAATTACAGCATGGTAGCACACACCTGTAATCCCAGTGACTGGGAAGGCTGAGGCAGGAGGATTGCAAGTTTGAGGACAGCCTTAGCAACTTAGTGAGGCCATGTCTCTAAATTAAACAAAAATAAAAAAAATAAAAAAAAATGAAAAGGGCTGGGATGTAGCTCAGTGGTTAAGTGTCACTGGGGTTCAATCCCCAGTACCAATAAATAAATAATAACAAACCCCAACTCCAGGTGATTCAATTGATCACATTTTACATTCCCTTGTATAACACATGCAAATAAAATACAAAATAGTTAAAAAATAAAAAAGAAAGAAAGCCCAAACCACTAGCTTCACTCCTGAAAATGCACAGGAGAGATGGTGTTCTCTCTTAGTTTGAGAATTCTTCCCCTCAAGGGAGAAAAGACAGAAGGCAAGGTTGTTTTATTATTAATTTATTTGGCGAGTATTCATTGGGTGTGTATTCAGAAAGGTGCTCCTGGGACTGTAGGATGCAAAGATGAATCAAGCATGATCCTTTCTGTTTTGGGCTCACAGTCTAGCAAGGGAGTCAGACATGATAAATAATTACGATACAAAATGATGAATGCTGCAAGGAAGAGAAGAAAAAGTGCGGTGGGAGTAACAGCAGCAGCAGAAAGTGTGTCAGTCTGCCCAAGGCCTTTTTAAAAATCATGCACTATAACTGAGAGAAGATATTTATGGAAAGAAGTCATGTTGAAATAAAAATTGCCGATGAGCTAGATCACTCATTCTGGGCAAACGAGGAGGGTGAATGAACATCTGTCTAATTCAAAGCCCAAACAAAATATTTAGGCCCAAGAGTATTACTCGATCTTATCTTTTCTCGCCCCAGGGATCTAACTTTATGCAGCTACATTTGGTTTTTGAATTCTAAGCTATTCAGACTTTTCTAGTGGATCATTTGATGCTTCATGAAAATGAAATCTGCATCTTATTGTCATATGCATTCTGTATAGGAGCAAGATTTAGTTTTCTCTTTTGATTTGCCATAGGTTTAGTACATAATAGAAGCCTATCAGTCTATAAAGTGTGCTTAAAAAGGAAGGGATTATTCATACATGTGAATGGAGGGAGATGAAAAACCACCAGCTTTACTTCACTCGGAGTTTTCATTTTCATTGCAGATCTGTTCACATTACCTGTTTTGGAGACTGCTCTGTGTCATTAGTATTGCTCAGATATGGAAGGGAATGTGAAGACAGGTGACAGGATAGTCATCCATAAAATGTAAAATTCAAGTTCATATTACATTTCCTTGATGGCTTCTGTTTGTTCCCAGAGATGACCCTCTGAGCCTCCTGCTCTGTTTTATGAAGGGAAATGCTGACCTGCATGGATACCATGAATATACTTCCTGCCCTCTGGGTTTCTTGGGCTCCATCAATAGGAAGCTGGGGCAGATTGCAGGAAGAGAAGGTTCAAAGGATTACTCTGCCAGCTTCTTCCGGTAGGGTCATCAGGTCATCCAAAACTGCATCCCTCAAACAGTAGCCAGTTTCAACTCACAACCCTCAGTGTCTAAAGGTTCCAGCAACTGCCTTCCCCTTAGCCCTTGGGTTCCCTGTTGTTACTAGCTTTGGGGTGCTTTGCCACTCCTGTGATTTCCCTACGGCCTCCCACACATTTTTCAATAGCTTCTTTATTAAACTCGCTTCATATTATCCTCTCTGACTGTGCTGTGCGAGGGATCCAAGGGACTTGGTGTATTCCTGTAAGGTTGTTTTGCAAATCAAAAATCTTAAATGCCCATGGCAAGTTACTATTAAAAGAATACCGAGGTGAATCCCTTTATAAAGGCAAGAATTTCTCTGCAAATATATTTTTAATCAATTTTTTATTGCTGCATTATAATTACACATAATAGCAGGATTCATTATGACACATTCATATATGCATATCATATAATTTGGTCAATTCCATTTCCTGGTACCTCTCCTGTCCCTCCCACCCTCCCTCTCCCTGGTTTCCTTCCTCTACTTCTGTTTTCATGAGATTCCTAACCCCCACCACATCTTAAAATTCTATTTTCTTTCTTGCTTCCACATATAAGGGAAAACATACAAACCTTGATTTTCTGAGTCTGCTTTATTTTGCTTAATATAATGTCTTCTAGGGGCTGGGGTTGTGGCTCAGTGGTAGAGCACTTGCCTAGCATGTGCAAGGCCCTGGGTTTGATCCTCAGCACCACATAAAAATAAATAAATAAAATAAAGGTATAAAAATAATGTCCTCTAAATGGGCATCCCTTATTAAGTTTTTAAAAATCTAGATGTATATACATTAAAGTTACATAGAATACTTTTTTTCCCCCCATGCCATTTCAAGTTCAGAATTTTCAGGTACCATTTGGAATACATCTCATTCCTCTTCCTTGTGAGAGTTCTGCAAATATTTGCAGCCATCTACTATTTTGTCCCCCTGGGTTTCCTCTTTATTGTGGTGAGCCACTCTCTTCCTACTCAAGTCCAACAAATACTCCTTATGGGACATAATTTTAAATTTGTTCACCATCCTGATTTATCTTCTCTGATTATACTTTGTTAGAAGCATCCAGATTGCCTGGCCTAGATCTAGTCCACCTGAGTAATGCAGACAGAAATAAAAACTTTAGCTGAATTTGCTAGCACTCATGGACTGCTAAGGTATAATAAAATCCTCATAGGTATTTGAGAAGTCCTGTTGAAGAAACACTGTGGTCTGACTAGGGCAGAAAGACTTCAGTCTGGCCATCACAGTCCTCAACATACATGGCACACTTCTAGAACTGTATTTACTCCCTTCCCCAGTTACAGCACATTATTGAGTTATATTAATCTTCTAGTCAAACAAAAATCTTTAAGTCTTTTTCACACATGGGCTAGAATTCCTCTATTCTCTATGTGCAGCCATTAGGTTTTTTTTTTTTTTTTTTTTCCAGCAAAAGGGCGTTTCGTGACATTCACCCTTGCTTCACTGCTTATTAGCTGGACAACCTTACCTTAAACCTCATGTTAAAATGAAGACTGAGCAAACATAACAAAGAAACCCACCATATAGTGGCTTGCATTTCATAAGGCAGTTCTGATGTGAGCAGTCCAAATCACCAGAGAAGCTTTGTACCATATGGTCATCCAGGTCCTCTCTAGCATATATCTCAGGCATTCTCCCAGAGCATGTCTTCATCTGCATCTTTGATGCTGGGCCACTTTCCAATCTGTGCCAGTTCCAGCCAGTGGGAAAAAGAAAGAAAATATATAAAAGCTATTTTGATATCTCAAGAAAGAACTGGAAGTAGAACTCATAATGTGTGCCAATATTTAATGAGTGAGAACTCCGTCACATGGCCACATCTAACTGTAAGGGAGACTGAAAAATATAATCCAGATGAACAATCATGTGCCCAGCCACAACTCCATTTCTATGTAAGAAAGAGAGGACATATTTTGGCCATTGACTGTCAGTTTCCATAATTAACCTTATCCTCTAAGAACTTTTTTATTGTTAATTTATTTACTCATTCATTCTTTCCTAAAACATTAATTGGGGACTTAGTGTCATGAACTAAGATAGGTAGGTAGGAGAAATGAAAAGATTAATGAGATGGGGACCATACAATGAAATAGCTGAAAATCGAATCTTCTGAAGCTTCTTTGGAACCATATTATGCCACCAAGTGTATTACTTAATATACTCAGCTTCCTTTCATTTACATGTTTGATTAGTGTGTTAGTCAGCTTTTGTCCTGTGACCAAAAAACCTGACAAGAACAATTTCGAGGATGACAAGTATATTTTGGCTCACAGTTTCAGAGGTTCAGTCCATGGTTGGCTGGCTCCATGGTTCTGGGCCTGAGGTGAAGAACAACCTCATGGTGGAGAACAGCAGCTCAGGACATGACAACAGGAAGGAGACAAACTATAAAACCCAAAGGCATGTCTCCAGTGACCTATCTCCTTTAGCTACTCCCTACCTGTCTACAGTTACCACCCAGTTAATCCATTCAAGTGGATTAATCCACCAATTAGGTTCCAATTCTCATAATCAAATCATTTCACCTCTGAAAATTCTTGCATTGTCCCACATGAACTTTTGGAGGACACCTCATGTCTAAACCATAACAATCAGCATACCACCAATATTCTCTTCCATATCCATGATTAGTATTCTGAATAGTTAGAAGGGTAGAGCCTTTTAGAAGCCACTAGGAACTTCTGCTTAGGTTGACTTGACCAGCAATGTGATTCGATGAGGTAAGGACGCCCAGCCATTAAAAATCCATCCAACTAGATATGTTGAACATTTTTTCATATATTTGTTGATCAAATGTACATCTTCTTCTGAGAAGTATCTGTCCAGATCTTTAGCCCATTTGTTGATTGGGTTGTTTGTTTTTTTGGTGTTAAGTTTTTTGAGTTCTTTATATATCCTGGAGATTAGTGCTCTATCTGACATGCGTGTGGCAAAAATTTGCTCCCCAAATGTAGGCTCTCTCTCCACCTCATTGATTGTTTCTTTTGCTGAGAAGAAACATCTCCAGTAATTACAGAAATGCAAATCAAAACTACCCTAAGATTTCATCTCATGCCAGTCAGAATGGCAGTTATCAAGAATACAAGCAACAATAAATGTTGGCGAGGATGTGAGGAAAAAGGCACACTCTTAAATTGCTAGTGGGACTGCAAACTGGTGCAACTACTCTGGAAAGCAGTATGGAGATTCCTTAAAAAACTTGGAATGGAACCACCATTTGACCCAGCTATCCCACTCCTCAGTCTATACCCAAAGGACTTAAAATCAACATACTATAGTAACACAGCCATATCAATGTTTATAATAGCTCAATTTACAATAGCTAAACTGTGGAACCAACCTAGATGCCCTTCAATAGATGAATGGATAAAGAAACTGTGATATATATATATATATATATATATATATATATATATATATATATATATACAATAGAATATTACTCAGCATAAAAGAGAATAAAAATATTTGCAGGTAAATGGATGGAGTTGGAGAATATTATGCCAATCCCCAAAAAATAAAGGCCAAATATTCTCTCTGATAAGTGGATGCTGATCCATAATGGAGGGGAGAGGGGAAAAATGGAAGAACTTTGATTGGGCAAAGGGGAAGAAGAAGAAGGGGATGGGAGGGGGCATGAGAACAGGAAAGATGGTGAAATGAGATAGATATATATGACTAGGTACATGTATAACTGCATATATGGTGTGACACTACATCATGTACAACCAGAGAAGTGAAAAGTTGTGCTGAATTGTGTACAATGAATCAAAATGTATTCTGCTGTCATACATACCTAATTATAATAAATAAGTGAATAAATTTTGCAAAATCCATCCAATTTTCATTCAACCTAGCCCCAAGGATATTTTTACTGACTTTGTTAATTTCCTTGCTAATTTTCAGTTCTCTCTGACTACCATATTCCTTGATCTACTACTGTTAGATGTCCCCTGAGAAATGAGAATCAAATGGCCAGATGTAACTGGTCTTGATGAGCAAATCTTTCTCTTTCATGCACATCACTTCAGTCTTTTAGTCTTTATAGATATTCCTTTCAACAATCCGCTCTAGCATATTGTTCTACAAATTGCTCATTAGTCTATAAAAACAAAATTCTCCTTTACACTTTCAAGAACGAGGACCACTTGGCCTGTTCATGCTTTTGGTATTTCTCACATATTCCATGATTTTTCAGACTTATTCAATATAATCTCTTGTGCAAGTTTTTCCAGAGTCCTGGGATATAACTGGTTCAAGCTAAAGAAAACCAAACGTTGTTACCTTCTTATAATCTTCTCACCCATGTTTGTCTCCAGTTTACTTTTAACATTGATGTACTCTCTCATCCAAACATCATTCTTCCAAGTAGAGAAGAATAAGAAAATGGCTTCGGGTTGAGTAGAGTTGCTTTCTCTATTAACATTACATCATCTGCCCCAATTAACATTTTTCCTTCTTAATTTATCTTTTTCTACTAGACATTTAAAATATGGGAGCTCCTGTCATCTCTGTTCTGCTTGCTAAGCTTGCTATGTGTGATTCTGCCTCCCTCAACCTTTGGGATCTGCTGGTCCTCTACAGTTTAGCTACCTTCCCATATGAAAAATATTTGTGCAATCTCTCACACTTTTTCTCTTGCATCCCCATGAAATAATTTATCCTTTTCCTCCCTCTCACCTTGGAGAAACCTAATCTCCTAGGTTTATTTTATTATTATTTTTTGCCAGTGACTTCTAGCTCCTTGCCTTCTTTCCTGACTAGATTTCTGAGAATTAGGGTTAAGTTAGGCATGGTGTGTGTGTGTGTGTGTGTGAAAGAGAAGAGAGAGAGAGAGAGAGAGAGAGAGAGAGAGAGAGAGAGAGAGAGAGAGAGAGAAGGTAGTTTAATGCTTGGGAAATGTTTACATTCAGGATTTATGTAAAAAAGACTTTGCCAAATTGATTTCATCCTTTTTGATAGATGCTAAGGAATAAATAAAACAAATATTAGTTACAGTCCCAGCCTTTATGGAGCTTACAATTTAACCAGGATAAGCAAACCTATATGGGTGATAATTGAAAATATTAGAATATAATGAATGACCATAGTTTGAGAACATGGACCTACTTGGTGGTAGAGAAAGTTATATAACGCATGTCTTTTCATATCTAACTTTGTTACTCTGAACTAAACCACCTTCTAAGCAATAACATTTTAATGAAGAGCAAATTCCTGAAATAGGCACATCTTTTGATTTTTATCATGGAAGAAAGAGGGTTAAATGGAAGTACAAATGTGGGTTAGAACTTCTGTAACATGCTTCATTTACTTGCTAAGATTATCTTGGTTAAAGCAGCTCTTCTGTAGGCATCAGGGAATGTAATCTTAGCTTCTTATTTTAGAAACTACCCTTGCCTGCAATACTTAGGTAGCATTCACCCATTCTTCCTGCATATATGTCTGTAACAGATGGTGGTTCTTAAAATCTACAATTTATGAAAACTTTAAAAGGATTAATTGGAAATCTTTTCTGTTCCAAAATTATAGAACAAGTTTGTACAATTTATATATGATCATTTGTAAAAAAAAAAAAAAAAAAAAGAAAGAAAGAAAGAAAAAAGAAAAAGAAAGAAAGAAAACCAAAAAAAACTACATGTGACATATGGTGAGGTTTTGTTGTTCATTTCCTATGACCTTTTCACTAAGGGATGGGTAATAATCCCTACTCAGATATGACTGAAACACTTTCCCTACTTGGTTCTTTTATTTGTTTAGGGGGTGGTGAGTATTTTGTTGATTTTCTTTTAATGTCCCATGTCAGGGTCTAGGAAACTTTTTCTGTAAAGGCCCAGATAGCAAATATATTAGGTTTTGTGAGCACTATAGTCTCTGTTACAACTACTCTACTCTGATATTGTAGAGAGAAAGCAGCCTTAGATAATATACAAATGAGTAGGTGTGGTTGTTTTTCAATAAAACCTAATTTACAAAAACAAACAATGGGCCAGACTTGGCCCATGGGCCATAGTCTGCCAAACTCAATCCTACACTATTTGATTTTTCCCCATGGAGGTACTTGCTGAGATCCTGTTTTCTAATTTTACATCTCTTATTAAACTTAGTGGAAAATTATCAGTCTATTTATCCATAATTTCTGAAGCTTATATTGCCAGTTGAATTCTAATGAGCCTGCTCCATTTAATACTTGTTGAATACATGTCAGAAAGCCTACTGTGGAGTTTTCTCACTTACACAATTTTCTCTAGCTTTCTTAGTTTGAATTTCCTGGACTGTAGCTAGGTGCCTCTGACTTATTTCTCATGTTTTCTGCTGAACTGCAGAGAAGTGAGTTTAGTTGTATTCATTCTGTTGGAAAGAGTAATTTATAGACTGAGGCTGGAGCTGAAGGCATATTCCTCCCATGGGAGAAGCAAGGAAGCCATGACACTTCCTGCCACATTGTCTTTCTCTTCCACAGTTCAAATGTTCTGAAAATTTCATAATTTCTCACCCACAATTAAGTGGACTGTCAAGGGACTGAAGAGTAAATTAAATATTTCCAAATGAAGTATTACATGAAAACATGGAAAAATGAGTGATAATCAGGTAACTTGGCAAGAGCATATTCACTAAATATCTCCTTCATGCTGAAATGTAAATAATTATCTTAAACATCTCACTGTGTATGGAGCTAACACATATCTCCTGGGGGTGGGGACAGTGTCCATATCTTGCTTACTTATGTCTTCTTCAATCATGGTTGGTATTCTCCAGAGCTTAGTCTGGGCTTTGCTTTTCTTTCTTTAGTGCAGGGGTGGGCAAACTATGGCCTGTGGGCAAAATTTAGTCTATCATCTGTTTTGTGGATAAAATTTTATTGGAACAAAATAAATGGCCCAAGGACCTCCCTTACCTCCCAAAAGTTCTACAGAACTTCCCAATATCACCACAGCCTTCAATTACAATGAACCTTTGGGGAACATGAACCATATCCATATCCTTTTGAGAAGGAGACATTTGAACACTGTTATAGTTTGGATCTAGAATGTCCCCTGAAGGCTTATGTGTTGAAGACTTGGTCCCCAGTGCAGCAATGTTCAGAGATGTGGTGTTTGGAAAATTATTCAGATCTTGAGGGATTTGACCTCATCAGTGAATTAATCCATGGACTACTGGAAGATGATGGAGACTGTGGGAAAGAGGGCATAGTTGGAGGAAGTAGGTCACTGATGTCATACTCTGGACAGATATATTTTGTTTCCAGTCCCTTTGTTTGATGTGCTCTCTGCCTCCTGATTGGCATGACATGAGCAGCTTTCCTTTGAAAAACACTTCCACCATTAATGTTTTGCCTCACCTCAGACGCAGAGCAATGGAGCTGGCTGACTGTGGCCTGAGGCCTCTGAAATCATGGGCCAAAGTAAGTCTTTCCTCCTCCAAGTTGTTTGTGTCAGATATTTTGATCACAGCAATAAAAGCTGACTAATGCAAGCACTGGTCTAGAAGAAGTGAGTGTGAGCTACCCAAATATATGGTAGAAGAAAGCTCTAAGAAGAAGGAGCCTCAAGGGAAAAATATGGAGTACTTGGATGAGACATGATAAACAGGTCCTTGTTGGTCATTGACCAGATGTTAGCTTCTTCTCTGCATCAGGAGGAAGGTCATTGGGGAATCTGAACAGAGGACTGATATGTGTAGCTTTTCCATAGTAGTCAGAGGTCAGTAACTCTTGTCTTTTGATGGCTCTTATGATTTCAGGAAGAATCTGTGTCATGAGCACGTTATTTCATTAACATAGAAAAAAACATGTTTGTGTATTTCAACAATGTCAGGATTTATTGAATAACAATAAATTCATAGGCTACACCCTTTCATCAGTGGTAGTTCACTGAATACTTATAGGTCACCTCGTAGTCATAAGCTGGGCTATTTCAGGTTCATTTATTCCAATCTTAATTTCTAATATCTGTAACACTCAAGTCAGACATCACACTTTACACAATTATATTTATAGGTTAAGGCTTTCTGAACCCCTGTGGGTTCAGAATTGAGAGCGATGGAAGAGAGCAGATGTGAACTCAAAGGGTCACTCTAGGTGATCAGACAAGATTACAAAACAGCTGAAGAACTTGTTCAGGGCACAGGGATATCAAAATGCAGGAACTTATTCTAGGTCAAGGTCAGGATGGACATCAGTTTCACAGCGTCAGGTTGGATTGGGACTTACATGGTCAACATGGGCAAGAGAAACCACACTGCTAAAGTCTGAATTCAAAGCAGCAACAAATGGCTAAGCTTGTGATGAGTGACCAGGTGATGGAGTCAAGGTGCTGCTGTGTCCAGTCTTGGGGGTGTCCCCCTTTTCATGGGTCTCAGGTGAAGGGTTGTGGTCTGGTGTGTTTGATAAGCTCATGGGCCTGGTTTTCTCCATATGAATTTGACATACCCATGTATCCATGTGCTTCTGATTAATTTGGTAAGTTCACAGGGGCCATTCTTATTAGCATGATTAATTTATCAGTTTATGCCTTGTGGTTGTGCCAGGTAGATGGTGGTTGTTTACTTGTACAAACAGGGTGTAGAGTCATCCAATCCAATGAAGTTTTAGCACTTAAACTCAAAATGGAGTAGCTTATGGCAAACTACTGCTTTACAAAATGGAGTAACGATGTTTTAGGCACAGCCTGAAAACTGCTCTTCTCTACATCATGGAGTGACTCAGCAGAGCACAGCCTGCTCTCTACAAACTGTTCTATGCTTGCACAGACAGATGATTTATTTCCAAGTTATGTTCTACAACAAGAAATTGTCTTTTCCATGCTTCATACCATTTTAAGTATGCACCATCTGGGCCTATATCATCCACATTATCACAGTGTATCACGTGATTCAGTACCAATTACCCACTAACTGTTGCTCTCTGACTCTGATGGGCTTAATAATTACAAAGAAAACACTTTAAAAACATAAAACTTCATGCAGACTGTAAGGTCTGAGAAATGTAATCTAATGATAGATGCATAGTAAGTATTGTGGAAGCAGAGCTTGGACAAATGAACATAACCAGAGGTAGATTTTTCTCTTACCTTCATTAAGTCATTAGAGGTAGATGGTCAGTCCCTTGCCAAAGCCAAGGAAAGATGTTTAGTCAGTTGAACTTTGCCCCCAAATGCTCCAGGCTTTCAGACCTCCTTCATGCTGGGCCCCTGAGCTGTGGCTCAGGCAAACCAACATCTAGATTCTCAGAAAATTTAAAGGGATTCCAAAGTTACTTGGTCTAAACGTCACTTAGTGGGGGGCTTTCTTGCATCTTGCTTCCCTGTCTGTTTCTCTCTGTCTCCATATGTGTGTGTGTGTGTGTTAGAATATGTGATGAACCTCTTGTCCTTAATGGTTAAATTATCTCCCCTTTTACACTGAAATATCTGTGAAGGCAGGATGCTGTCTTTTAACCACCGTATCCCCAGAACTTAGCATAGTACTTGATATTAACATGCTTAACAAGTGGTTGTGAAGAAGTTGTCTCTTCCTCATGCAAAAGCCTAGTGAACAAAGTTTTCTTGATGAAAGCTGTCTTAATTTTCTCAGGCTGTCTATGACAAAATCCATAGACTGGTTGCTTAAACAAAAGACCTTTGTTTTCTCACAATTCTGTGGCTGGAAGTCTGAGGGTGCCAGCATAATTGGGTTCTGGTGGAGGCTTTCCTGGTTTGCAAACAGACACCTTCTTGCTGTATCCTCATGCAGTATATATATATATATATAGATAGATAGATAGATAGATAGATAGAATGAGAACAAGCTCCCTGACATCTTTTCCAGCAAGGCTTTAATTCCATCAGATCAAGGCCTAATCACCTCCCAAAGGCCCCATCTCCAAATACTGTTAGAGTATGGGTTAGAGCTTCCATATATGAATTTCAAGGGGGCATAAACATTCAGTGCATAGCACCAGTCCTCAGCTAAATTGTGATCAAAGTAATTAACAAATAAGAAAAATGTTTCTATGACCAGCTAAAAAGTTAGTGCCATTCTGGTTTCTGGCTCTGCATGGGAGGGATTTGGAAATCACCACTCTAACCCACAACATGTACAAAATTGATGAAAAATCAACAACTCTTCTTTCTCTTAGTCCTGCAAGAGAAGTTACAGGGACAATTGCTGTCCCCAAAGTTGGAGAGACAGGCAGATAAAGAGCATCATAACTTACTGGAGCAGAAACCTCCATAGGAATCAGTGCCAGAGTAGGAAAACTTGATCTGTAGTTAGTAAATTGCTGGAAAATAGGTCTGGACCTGACAGAGTCCAGGGGGACCCAGTCATGGAAGAGGCATGCTTTTGTGAGTTTTACTTCCAGGAGTTTGTCCAGGTTCTCAAGGTAAACATTGAAGAAAAATCCCCTCATGTATCTGGAATAATAAGAAGAAAAGAACCATTTTGAATTATGCTAAGATCATTCTGTTGTTCTTAACATAGTCTGATCTCAGGACAAACTACTTAACCAGACTCTAACTTCTGGGGTTTATATCAGAACCTAACTTACCTGAAGTAAGGGAAATACCTAACTTCAGTCCACTCTGGCCATCTTCCATCTCGTCCCGCTGAGGAGAGAGAGGCAAGTGTGAAATTCATAGTCCAGAAACATAGGTTCACTAAAAGACTGAGATCTAATCATAGGACCATGGACTCTGCACCCACTGCACAAACTTCACTACTATGTTACTAAAGGTCCATTTACAGGCATTTTTTTTTTACCTAGAACACTGTGCTTATCAAGAAAAAATGCAAGGCATACTGAAAGGCAAAAGACACAGTTTGAAGTGATAGAAACATCAGAGCCAGACATGGCAGGGATTCTGGAAATATCAGAAGAGAATTCAAAACAACTATGGTTATTATTCTACAGGATCTAATGGATAAAGTAGACAGCATGTAAGAATACATCAGCAATGTAAGCAGAGAGATGGCAATCCTAAGAAAAAACCAAAAAGAAATGTTAGAGAACAAAACCACTCTAGCAGAAATGAAGAATGCCTTTGATGGGTTAACTAGACTGAACACGACTGAGAAAAGAGGCTGTGAGCTGATTATATATTAATAGAAACTGCCCAAACTGTAAAACAAAGAGAACAAAGACTGGTAAAAACAGAACAGAATATCTAAGAATGGTGGGACACCTACAAAAGATGTAATGTTTACGTCATGGAAACACCAGAAAGTGAATAGAGAGAGAAAATGGAATAAATATTATGCTGATTTTAAGTCCTTTGGGTATAAACCAAGGAGTGGGATAGCTGGGTCAAATTGTGGTTCCATTCCCAGTTTCTGAGGAATCTCCATACTGCTTTCCATAGTGGATGTGGCTGTGTCACTATAAAATCAGCATACTATAGTGAAACAGTCACATCAATGTTTATAGCAGCTCAATTCACAATAGCTAGACTATGGGACCAACCTAGGTGTCCCTCAATAGATGAATGGATAAAGAAAATATGGTATATATACTCAATGGAATATTACTCAGCTTTAAAGAAGGGTGAAATTAGGTCATTTGCCAGTAAATGGTTGGAGTTGGAGAATATCATGCTAAGCAAAATAAGCCAATCCCACAAAACCAAAGGCCAAGTGTTTTCTCTAATATGTGAATGCTAATTCACAATAGGCAGGGGGGCACTAGGGAAAAATACAGTTAGATTAGGTCGAGGGAAGTGAAGGAAGGGGAGAGAGGGGATGTGGGGATGGGAAAGATAGTGGAATGAAACAGACATTATTACTTTATGTATATATGTGACTACATGACCAATATGATTCTGCAACATGTACACTTTGAAAAATGAGAAATTATATACCATCTATGTATGACATATCACAGTGCATAAATGCATTCTACTGTCATGTGTAACTCATTAAAACAAATAAAAAAATTAATAAAAAATGGAAGAAATATTTGAAATTAATTATAATGGCAGAATTTCCCCAAATTAATGTCAGACACAAAACCATAGATTCAGGAAGCTCAGAGAACTCCAAGCAGGATAAATACCAAACAACACAAAGTAAAGCAAACAAAACAAAAACCCAACAAACAAACAAAAACCTGGGCATGTCATTTTCAAATTACAGAAAATCAAAGAAAAATTTCTGAAAGAAGTCATAGGGAAAAGGACAGTTTTACCTATAGGGGAGCAAAAACAAGGATCATATCCAACTTCTCAGAAACCATGCAAGCAAGAATTAAAGTGGGGCTGGGTTGTGGCTCAGTGGTAGAGCACTCACCTAGCACATGTGCGGCCCGAGTTTGATACTCAGCACCACGTAAACATAAATGCATTGTGTATAATTAAAGCAAATAAATAAATATTTAAAAAAAGAATTAAAGTGGAGCTAAATATTTTAAAGTGTTGAGAAAAAATAAAAACCCCAGCAACCCAGGAGTGTGCACTCTGTGAATTTATTCTTTAAAAGTGAAGAACACGTCTCAGACAAACAAAAATTGAGAAAATGTGTTGCCCATGGACATGTTAAAAGAAATTTTTAAGTGAAGAAAATAGTATAGATATATGTAATGAAAGGAATAGCTTTGAAGAAGGAATGAAAACTGTTATTTTTCTTATTCTTAATCAATCTAATGACAACAATTTGTTCAAAACAGTAATAGCAACAATGTATCCAATTATATATTTGCATATACGTATATATCACGTGTATACATGCATGCATGCTTATGTATGCTTACACATAAATTAAATGGATGACAGCAATGATACAAATGACAGAAGGGAGGAATTAGTATTATTCTATTATTATAAGATACTTTCATTACCAGTGAAGCAGTATAGATAGCATTATTTCATACTTGGATTAGTTGTAAATTTGTATTGTAAATTCTAGGGCAACCATTACAAAAGGTAATAAAAATATATGCTAAGAAAGAAGAGGAAATGGAATTATATAAAATGCTTAGTTAAGCCAGGCATGGTGGCACGTACCTCTAATTCCAGTGGTTTGGGAGGCTGAGAATCACAAGTTCAAAGCCAGCCTCAGTAATTTATCAAGGCTCTAGGCAACATAGCAAGACCCTGTCTCAAAATAAAAAATAAAAAGGGCTGGGGATGTAGCTCAGTGGTGGAATGCCCCTGGGTTCAATTCCTGGTACCAAAATAATAAATAAATAATAAATAAATGAATTAAATAAAATGCTCAGTTAAAATCACAAAGGCAGAAAATGAGTAGAAAACAAAAACAGGAGCAAAGAACAAGAGTATCACATAGAGGGCTGGGGATATTGCTCAGTTGGTAGAGTGCTTGCCTCACATAAACAAGGTCTTGGGTTCAATCCCCAGCACCACACACACAAAAGAGTAACACATAGAAAATAGTAACCAATATGGTAGATACTCCTCTGGCTATATTAATAATCACTTTGAGTGTCAATGGTTTACATCCACCAATTAAAAGAGCATGCCAGAGTGGATAAAAAAGCAAGACCCAAATATATATTGTCTATAAGAAACCCATTTAAAATATAAAGACACATAAGGATTTAAATGAATGGAAAAATATATACCATGTTAACACTAATCAAAAGAAAGCAGGAATAGCAGTATTAATTTTAGACAGAACAGGAAGGAAATTTATCAGGAATAAAGGGGAGCATTATCTATTGTAAAGGGGTCAATTCTTCAAGAAGACTTAACAATCCTTATCATGTCTGAACCTAAAAGCACAGCATGTAAATATGTCAGGCAAAAGCTGATAGAACTGTGAGGAGAAATAGATGTATTCTCTAACATAATGGGAGATTTTAACACTTCTATGTCAGAAATGGACAGTTTCCACAGGTGGATAATCAGTAAGGACTTAGTTGAACTCAACAGCTTCATTGACCAATAGGATATATTTGACTTATATAGACTAATTCATCTAACAACATCAAGTTATACATTCTTCTCAATTTCATATGGAATATTTACCAAGATATACCATGTTCTGGCCTATAAAACACAAAGTAACACATTGAAAAAAAAACCCAGAAATCATATAACATCTGTTCTCAGATCACAATGGAATTAAACTAGAAATTACTAACAGAAAGATCACAGGAAAAACCAAAATGCATGGATATTAAACAAAAGTAGTACATACAGAAGATGGACTCTTTTTCTTTAGTAGAAAGAATAGAGAAAATAGTAGGTATAAAAGTAGACAAGGTGTGTTGGTCTTCAGCAATCCCCTAGCATTTTGTTTCTCCTTTGGCCCATAGGGCCTCTTCTCACCTCTCATGAGGATTTTCTTCTCTTAGTTAAAATAGAAATTGTGTTTATCAAGTGTTTAATGTTTGTCAGCCTCATTGCTAAGTTTCTAATTGTATCACTTTGTGTAACCATGATAACATCCCCATGAAGTAGATATCATTATTCTTTTTTATTTGTTCTTTTTAGATATACATGACAGTAGAGTATATTTTGACATATTATACATACATGGAGTAAACTTATTCTAATTAGGATCCCATTCTTGTGGTTGTACATGATATGGAGTTTCACTGGTCATGTATTCATATATGAACATAGGAAAGACAGTAGAATAAATCAGATATAATTTTCCTATGTTCATTATTCTTGTTTTCTTGAAGGAGAGACACAAGAGGTTTGTGACAGTGTTAGTTTCTGATCATAGCAAGTGCTCAGTAAGTAGGAGCTCCTATAATTGCTAGTAATATTCGTTTCTTATTAGAAAAGTATCCCAAAGGAGGTGTAGAGAAAGTGCCTTTGTAGTTCAGAGAGTATGGTAATGAATTGCCACATGCAGTCATGGCACTAGAAATTGGGAGTATGAAAGAATGTTCAAGACAGTCTTCATCCTCAGAGAGTTAATTGTGTGTGTGTGTGTGTATGTGTGTCTTTGTCTTTGTAGGAGAAGTAAAGCAAAATGTCCTAAAAATTATCATAGAGGCAAGAGGAAGCAGAGAGGAAGGAAGATTATTATCAACCCCATGAAGGTGGTAGCATTTAAAGTAAACCTGTAAGAAGTTAGAATTTGCTATGTATGCAAAGCAGAGAGTACAGGGCATATCTGAGGAATAGAGGAGGGTCAGGTGGCCATGCTTTCCTGTTCCTTCCAATATTTGGTCCTAGTTTTAAGCTCTGGCCCCTCTCCACCTCTGGCCTGTTAAGATGACCCCTGCCCCCACTCTCACACACACTAGGACCCCTAGGCCTTCATCACAAACTTCTCCCTTGAGTTAGGAGAAACCTCACCTCTAATTCTAGTGCTTGGTCACCTAACCTCTTCTTTCCTTCCAATACCTCTCCTCATGCTCTCTCCCCTCTATATAATGACTTCTGTTGGATGGAGAGGAGGAAAATGGAATAGATCACTTTCACCTCCACCTTAGATTTAGACATGACCTGAAGCAGCTTTCCATTCCTTCTTCTTTTCCAAGCCAAACATTTTCAGTCATTAATTTTCCCATGAGATGATTTGCAGCTACATTATCATCAGCCTCTTTATCTTCTGAATGACTTTAGTCTCTAACACCTGCCCCTCACCAAACCTTAAGTTTACAATAAAAATGGACAGTTAAAATCCCCAAGTATGAATCATTTCAGGGAAAAAAGAAGCTAATAGTTAATGTTTTTTTTCGGGGGGGGGTGGTGGTGGTTTACCAGGGATTGAACTCAGGGGCACTGGACCACTGAGCCACATCCCCAGCCCTTTTTTGTATTTTATTTAGAGACAGGGTCTCACTGAGTTGCTTAGTGCCTTGCTTTTGCTGAGGCTGGCTTTGAACTCATGATCCTCCTGCCCCAGCCTCCCAAGCTGCTGGGATTACAGGTATGTACTACTGCACCTAGCTAAATTAATGGAGTTTTGAGAAGGCAAAAATTAACGCTTCAAATAGGGCAGGGAATATATCCTATTCATCCATTGATGCTTATTTATCAACATGGTAACTTGAAATTTGGTGGAGGGGTTATATTAAAGAACTTATTTTTCTTTATTTAAAAATCCTAGAGGAATTACAAAGGGACAGGGGAGGTCATGAATGTTTAATGACTCAATATATTGCTTTAATGGAAACCTTTGGTTACTTTTTTTGGTTTTCATCTCTGTCTCTTTCTCCCCCATCTCCTGCTTTAATTATTGCAAATGATTTTCTTCAGGAACTACTCTCCAGACTCCCAGTAGTGTATTTAAAAAATCTGGGTTTCTTTTGTCCTGCACTTTCTATCATCATAACTTAGGGAGGTTAATATTATTGCTGCTACTGATTCCATATCCTCTTGACCTTCATCCTTGGTCCATCATGGGACAGAAAGAAAGAAGTACTAGAAAGCAGATGCTTCTAGAAGTGCTTGGGGTAACTTTGAGGCATAATCTGCACTGTCTTCATGAATTTAGTGGGATTAGTTCTAGTTGTCCACAGTGATACTGGTTTGATAACATACTTTATTGACGTCTATCCTTTTTATTCTTCATGTATCCACTCCACTACTGATATCTCCTAGGACAACCTATCAAATAAACTCTTTATACTAGAATCCTTGATTCAGTATCTGCTTCCAAGGGACAATCCAAACCAAGGCAATATTTTCTATGGATCGGTCATGTTTCACAAAGATAGAACTATGTATAGGTTTAGCTTATTTTTTTCTACTTTACACACACACACACACACACACACACACACACACACACTAGTGATGACCAATTTGTCTACATTCAGTTTTCTTTGATTTATTAATTAAAACATTGGAAATGAAAATTAATATCCAAAAATTATAATTATCAATGTCTTTAGTTGATGCAATAAATTTCCTCATACTATGGCCTAGGGGCATATTCAAAATTAAACATGGTGCTTGTTGCTCAAGGAGTTTTTAAGCTACAGGCTTTGGGACATCGCAGGGCAATAAAGCATTGGAATAGCACAGAAATTTTATGATCAGTGAGAATATCTGGGGAATGGTTTCTCTCACTAGTTCTTTGAGAACTATTTTGAAAACTTCCTCTCTGGAAGTACACTACAAATGCCCATCTACCTAATTATAATTTCAAAAATCATTTTCAAAAATCCATGCATTTTTGATTAATTGAAATGAAGATCAGTGCAAGGGAAAAGTTCATCCATTTTATGATGAGTTTCCACATTTAAAAGAGAAGATCAGACTAAAGATCAGGAGAATAGGCCAAATCCTAGAAAATGGTAAAGGAAACTTGACTTTTGACCATTTAGACTGATCTTGTGGGGTATTTGGCCTTGAGTGAAAAGCACAGAAACAAAGCTCATAACTAACAGGTTAATGAGTAAACAACTTTGTAGGCTGAGCAGGAAGTAACAGTTTGTTTGGCAGTAGGTTTTTGAGAAACTAACTCCAGGACTGACAGCTGCATTATTTGGTATGAAAAGAATTTTCAAGGATAGTAAACACTTTCTTTGTTAGGGAAACAGCTCATGTACATTCCCCTACAGAAAAGGCTGCTATGCAAACTTCAAAAGTCAGACTTACATTTAAAAATTCTTAAAAACATGCTCAAAAGACAAGAAAGATTAATCACCTGTATTTAATAATACCAAGACAAAAGAGAGGCCAGAAGAAAGTTGGAGGGGGACAGTGAGGAAAATTGTTATGCACTATCATGTGCTTTACCCACCTTATTTTGCAGCATTGCCTTTCCTTACTATTCCTTATGCCCTAGACACCCCTAAACACTTTCCAGGCCCCAAACAGATCCATATGCAATAGGAATAACACCAAGGATCAAAACTCACCCATGGAAGTGTAGGACTTTCAGTGTTCTGTTGAACAGAACATAAGGCAGGTACCAGGCCACCTACAGAAGCCTTGTACCTGAGAGAACTGAGACACCTGGGGTCTCTGGGGGAAGGAATGTAGCAAATGAAAATTCATGAGGGGTATTTTGGACTAGTTGATGGGCAAAGCTAATTGCAGGTAACTAAAGGGAGCAACAAAATGCTCAGGACTGTCAAGGCCTTGAGTCTGTGCATCAATCATTAAAAAAAAAAGAAAATCTAAGCAAAGTACAGGCATCCATGATGAAAAACCCTTCATATGGATGTCAGTGCCACACACAAAAAATTCCTTCAATGAATCAAACTTCTATCATTTTTTTTTTTTTGGTACTGGGGATTGAACCCAGGGGTGTGTAATCACTGAGCCACACTCCCAACCTTTGTTATTATTATTATTTTTAAATTTTGATACAGGGTCTTGCTAAGTTGCTTAGGGCCTCACTAAATTGCTCAGGCTGGTTTGAACTTGTGATCCTCTTGCCTCAGCTTCCAAGTCACTGGGATTGCAGCGGGTATGCCACCATGCCCGGCTTAAAGTTCTACCATTATTTTAAAAAAGAAAGAAAGGAAGAAAGCAAGAGTGAATTCCTTTAGAACCATAAAGTAATAAAAGTTTTTCTCATTATTACTCAAAATCCAAAAGCCACCTAAGAAAAATTAGATTACATTATTTTGCATGGCTAAAAATACAATAAAAAAAGACAAATGGAAAAAGTTTTGCAATTTATATTACAAAACAAAGGTTAATATCTTTTGTAAAACTTAAATGAAAAAGACCAAGATCAAAACAGAAAAATGGGCAGTATAGCAAAATACATGTAAATAGGGCTTTAAACATCTAAAAAGATGATCAAGTTTACCAAATAATAATAGAAAGGCAAATTAAAAGCTGGGGCTGGGGCTCAGTGGTAGTGCACTTGCCTGGCATGTGTGAGGCACTGGGTTCCATTCTCAGCACCATGTGTAAATAAATAAAATAAAGGTCTATCAACAACTAAAAAAATTTTTTTAAAAAAGAGGCAAATTAAAATACACAAGAAACCATTGCTCACCCATCAGATGGACAAATATTTCAAAGCTTAACAGCAGCCTCTACAGACAAGGCTGAGAGAAAACAAGCCCCATAAAACATTGCTAGTGGGAAGGCCAAATTCTAACTTCTAAAGGAAGGCATTTTATAACCTTTCATGAAATTACAAATGCATTTACTATTTGACCCAATAATTCCTTCTCTAGGAATCTATCTAAAAGATATTTCTGCACATTTATGAAATGATACAGGCACAAGGTTATTGCTTGCAGCATTATTTATAATAGCGAAAGAATGGGGGAAATCCAAACACGCATGATATAGGACTAGTGAAAATAACTGATGGTATGTTCATACCATGGAGTTCTATGCAGCCATAAAAATGGACAGAGAAAGATAATGATGTAGACTAGATTTAGGCTATTTTGTTGTGACAAAGTGCAAGATGCAGGATAGTGTCTGCAATAGGATGTATTTGTGCAACAAGGTGAGAGATGAGAACACATCTACGTATTTGCTTCTATTTGCAGAAAGGCATGCTGGAAGGATAAATAAAATTTCATGAAAATGGCTGCCTCTAGGGAGTGGAAAGTGGAAGGTAAGAGAATGGAGGGAGAAAGCAAGATTTTTCTGAAGTAATCTTTTCATATATTTTCTGCTTTTAAAACATGTGGGTATTTTATATATTCAAAAATAAAATGGGGGGCTGGGGTTGTAGCTCACTGGTAGAATACTTGCCTAGCATGTGTGAAGCAATGCTTCAATTCTCAGCACTGCATATCAATAAATAAAAAATAAAGGTCCATGGACAACTTAAAAATATTAAAAATAAATAAAATGAATTCAGAATGTCAACAAATGCCTCACTTGAAAATAAGAGGAAATAGATACTCTAACTCTGTATCAAATTGGTAATATAGTTACATAGAAAATATATTTAAGGAGACTTTAGAACATAGAACTCTGTGTCTTCTCTGTGTCCGCTCCCTTGCATATTGGTGAAAGCAAGGAGAGGACAGAGGAAGTGAACTGTCATTGTGGGGGGATGATATATAAGGAAGACAGGATCCTGCTAACTTGTGGCATCTAAGCAAGAATACAATGGATGCCTATGTACCATATGTCTAAGAATTTAAAAGCTGTAAGTCAAGCTACTAAACTGTTAAGTAAAGTACTTTCTTTCCCATGAACTTGACAGATATACCTTCAGCATGATGCAGAAGGCCAGATTTGATTTGGCTTCTTGGTTTCCTTGGGCTCCATACCTCATTCTGGCAGCATAGAAGCTTGCTTTCTTTCTCTTCCCACTTGAAGATCTGTCCCACACTGTGAGAAGATCCCCAAGCACATGTGTGCAGATTCTGACTCACATATTAAAACCCCCCTACAGTCCTTCCCCAGCACTGAGCAGTTATTTGGTGTCCCCTTGAGCTTAGCAAAGTGCACACGAGCTGGGAAGTCATAGGGAAGCTTGCTTGCTCTGGTTCTGGATGCACCTGAAAGCTTTCTGGGCAGGAAATTCCAGGATCTGAGGTCTCCAGAATGCAGTCAAGAAGGGGGAGGTGCATGTCGGGCGTGGTGGCGCACGCCTGTAATCCCAGCACTTGGGAGGCTGAGGCAGGAGGATCTCAAGTTCAAAGCCAGCCTCAGCAATGGCGAGGCACTTAGCAACTCAGTGAGACCCTGTCTCTAGTAAAATACAAAAAAGGGCTGGGGATGTGGCCCAGTGGTTGAGTGCCCCTGAGTTCAATCCCTGGGAAGAAGAAGAGGAGGAGGAGGAGGAGGAGGAGGAGGAGGAGGGGGAAGAGGAGGAAGTACAGACTCTGAGCAGGCATATTCTCTTCCTTCCCTTAAGTCCTCCATTGGATCTAAGTCAGAATCAGGGGAGAATATGGCAAGATGATTTATTACAGTATAAACATGTACTGATTGGCCCATGTTACCCATTTTTTTTAAATAGGTCCTAGTATTTCCTTGCTTCGATTTTTTTCTTTTTTCAGATTGTCAATGATTTATTATATTCATTAATATGTGTGATAATGTTGTATTATTGTTATTTTGAATTTTTTCTTTCTTTATTTTTTATAATAGTAGTATGCATTATAATTCATAATAAACATATAGAGCATCTTTTTACAAAACACTGTTTGTATAAAATGTATATTCGTACCATTCAAATGTTCAATCACGCATTTAGGATAATGACATCCATCTTATTCAACCACCTTTTCTTTTTTATTTTTTTTTTAAGGCCAGAAAGTGTCACTTTGCTAGTATGAGGTGAAGTGAAGGGACAGGAAAGAAGCAAATATTTCTGAGGATAGCAAGAGGGAGGAAAGACAGATTTATTGTGGACTGGAAAATGATTGGAAATTTTCCATTCTGGAGGAATGAGGGGCCCTTAAGAAGAAGAGGAGACATGGGGCTGGGGCTGTAGCTAAGTGGTAGAGCACCTGCCTCGCACATGTGAGGCACTGGGTTCAATCCTCAGTACCTCATAAAAGTAAATAAATAAAGATATTTTTGAAAAAGAGGAAGAGGAGACAGAAGTGGACTCAGGCCACCATTCTGAACCTTCTGGCAATGGTCCTTAAGGCTGTTTAGAAGGCTCATGGAATATGTTTTGAATTTGGCCCATTTGATGATGCAACTCAAACCAATAGGCTGTGGCTTTGAGATTTGATTATAAAGAGGGAAAAAGCCTGTGGTGAGAGGTTTCTGCTTTCCGCGTGCCAAAATTTTAGTGATGTTTAATCAGTGTTGTTTATCTGATCTGACTGTCACCTCACCATCTGGGCAGTGTTCCACAGGCCAGACATTCAGGCAAGTAACTACAAGAAGAGATTTTCCTTTTCCATTGAAAGTATCCCTGGGGCAGATGGCCTTGCCTACTAAATGAGTGACTCTCTGGTTTTTGGTGAAGTCCAGTCCTTCCCAGATTTTAAATGGGGGATAATGTCTAATAAAGTATTTTTCTGGCTACATGATAGCTTAGAGGCACACCACTCAAAGTGTTGTCTCAAAGCAATCTGTGGATTATATTGGCCCACAAACTGTAAGGTAACGCTCCCCACAAATAAGAACAGAGATTTGAAGCTAGTATCTTAGAAGCATTTAAAAAGCTACAATATGAATGAACCCAGTAATAAGAAGACAAATACTGTAGTATTTTCATTATATGACTTACCTATAGGCAAATTCAGAGACAGAAAGTCGAATCGTGGTTACTAGGGGTGTTGGGGGAGGGAGGAATAAAGAGTTATTGTGTAATGGGCCCAAAGTTTCTGTTTGGGATGGTGAAAAAGTTCTAGAAATGGCCAGTAGTGAGGATTGTACAATGTTATGAACATACTTAATGCTACTGAATAATACATATAGAAATGGTTAGAAGGGTAAATTTAGTTATATTCATCTTACCATAATAAAAGTATTTTTAAAAAGTTATTTACAGAATAATTTTTGTGTTTATTGAATCTACTAATAAAAAAAGAAATCCAGTTTTGTATCTCTCATGTTTTTGGGTTTTACCCCGGTTCATTATTCTAGGGAGTCATTTCTGTTAGACTCATATAAAAGTATTAATTTATCATGAAATGAGACTTAACAAAGTGAAGAAAACTGTTCTGACCCTTCAGTACAGATAATTTAAGATGCACTATGACCGGGTGTGGTGGCACATGCCTGTAATCCTAGCACTTGGGAGGCTGAGGTAGGAGGATCGCAAGTTCAAAGCCAGCCTCAGCAATGGCGAGGCACATAGCAACTCAGTGAGACCCTGTCTCTAATAAAATACAAAAAAAGGGCTGGGGATGTGGCCCAGTAGTTGAGTGCCCCTGAATTCAATCCCTGGTACCAAAAAAAAAAAAAAAATATGCACTATGATATGGACTGAACTATGTCCCCCACTCAAAACTGTGGAAGCCCTAACATTCAGTGTGGCTGTATTTGGAGTAAGGAAGCAATTAAAGTTAAATGAGGTTGTAAACATGCAGTCCTGATCCTATAAGGATTAGTGTCTTTGTTTGAAGGGACACCACAACACTCTGTCTCTCTTTCTCCCTCTCTTTCTCTTTCTCTCTCTTTCTTCCTCTCTCTCTCTCTGTCTTATTCACGTGTGAGACACAATGAGGAGGTGGCATTCTACAAGCCTAAAAATGAGCCCTTACTAGAAATTGCATTGGCCAGCAACTTAATCTTGGACTAGGAAGTCTCTGAAACTATGAGCCAATAAATGTCTACTGTTTAAGTCATCAACTTTGTGATATTTGGTTTTGGCAGCCCAGGGTGACTAACAATCACTGACTTGAAGGATGAATGTGAAGTCACCTCTGCTGGCCTGTGATCTGCTTTCAACTCAGGGAAGCCATGTTAGAGGTTGCATGTGGGAGAATAAAAGAGCAACTCAATTTTCTAAGATCAAAAAAAGAAGTGTCTCTGAGGTGCTTTGATGATGTTCTGGGTCTTAACTTCAGCTTCCTGGGGGCAATATACTAGTTAAAATTAAGAATGTTCACATTTTATAAACAAGAAAAAGTGTGCTGGTGCATCACAATGTCAAGGCTAACTAGAAGATGCTACCAAATCGTAATCTTTTAGAAGGCTTGTGACCTTCAGATGAACCAGTGTTTATAAAGGTTGAAACAGTGAGCTTTTATTTAGGTTGAATGGAAAGCAAAATTATTATTGAAAAATTGGCTGCAATTCTAACATAAGACATATGCTATTATGTATCACAATGAAAGAAGAAAAGAACCACTTCTATTTTGATCAAAAGACTTGGGGCACTAAGAAGAGATTTAATCTAACTCTACACTTTGTGCGTTTGATACAAAATTGAATGTGAAAGCTTCTTCTTTAGGACTCATTTTATAGTGATAAATTCAAACACTAGAGAAGTGAGACACTGTTGACCCAGGGAAATAAAAATGTGTAGTCCTTTGTCTATGAGGTTGTCATCAGAGTATGCTTCCTGAGTTGCTCCAAGGTTTTGGGTTCTGTTGATCAGTTTCTTCTTCTAGCTTGATCCTCCCTGTGACCTGTCACAAGCATTCATATGACATTGTCTAGGATCAGGATTAGAGTCTGCAGACAGGAGACTGAGCATTTATCTCACTGTTGAATAGCATTCTATTTTATGTACATACATACTAGGATTTATGTATCTACTGCTGATGGATGTTTGGACTGATTCCTTTATTCCTTTATTTATTGCTAATACAGGCATGGCTCTATTTTTATGATCATAACTGTCTTCAGTGCACATGTACAAGACTTTTCCAGGCTATATTTCTAAAGGTAGAATAAATCAATAATGGTATATTATATGTTTTAGTATTTTAGTAGATAATGCTGAAGAATTTTCTCAAGTGGGTATTCAATAGAATGACCATTAATACTTTTATTAGCTTGTATATTACTTTAAATGGTTTTGTGAATAATAATAGTTTTATCGATTCTTAGATCTTTGAATTTTTTTTGCCTTGCCTTCCCACATTGGTTAAGTACCTCCAGTATAACATTAAAGAAGTAGTAACTACAGATCCTGATGTTCCTGATAGTAAAGGCAATACTTTCAACATTTTGCCATTAAATGTGTTTCTGTAGGTTTATCTTTTTTGCAGTGATCTATTATCAGAGTAAACCAACTTCTTTCTATTCTTTTTTTAAAAAATATTTATTTATTTACTTTAGTTGTACACAATGCAATGCATTTATGTTTACGTGGTGCTGAGGATCGAACCTGGGTCGCACACGTGCGAGGCGAGTGCTCTGCTGCTGAGCCACAACCCTAGCCCTCTTTCTTTCTTTTTTTTTTTTTTTTTTTTTTTTTTGTGGTGCCGGGGATTGAACTCAGGGGTACTCGACCACTGGGCCACATCCCCAGCCCTTTTTTGTATTTTATTTAGAGACAGGGTCTCACTGAGTTGCTAAGTGCCTCGCCATTGCTGAGGCTGGCTTTGAACTTGCGATCCTCCTGCCTCAGCCTCCCAAAGTGCTGGGATTACAGGTGTGCGCCACTGCGCCCGCCTAGCCCTCTTTCTATTCTTAGTTTGCTTAAAATATATTGTCTTATATTTTAAAACAATAACCTTATTGTTTTTGTACAAATGATATATGATTCATATCTAAAATGTCAACCACACAGAGAAATACAAAGAGCAATTTTTAAAACCACATCATTCCCCATCACCAAGATACCTCTATTAACATATTTTCTTTTGTATTTTACTTTGTAGTATGAAAATCTTAAATGCATAGAAAAGTTGAGAGAACAGTATTACCTTATATACCAGTCATTGGATTTGCTTGCCAGTTTGTAAAATTAAAAAAACAATATAACTCTTACTTTTTTTTTTTTGATACTGGGGATTGAATTCAGGGGCACTCAACCACTGAGGCACATCCCCAGCCCTATTTTGTATTTTATTTAGAGACAGGGTCTCACTGAGTTGCTTAGCACCTTGCCATTCCTGAGGCTGGCTTTGAACTTGCGATCCTCCTGCTTCAGCTTCCCAAGCCACTGGGATTACAGGCGTCCACAACCCCTGGATTCTTGACAAATTAACATTGTTTTTTCTTGGGGATACATGTAAAAAATCTTATTCTTTTTACATTAAAAGCACAGATATACATATGGTCCATAAATAGGTGTACAGAATATGGTTAAGAAACACTGATATAATCTAATACGTAGTCCTTATCCAAATCCTTCACAAAGATACTTTTAGTTAATATTTATATGCTGTTTATAAGTCCTTAGTAAGACACATATATTCTAAATATTTTTATTTTTCCAATGTTATATTTTAGAGAGCAAGTCATTTAAATTTCAATGATGTTACAGGACATGGTGGTGTGGACAGCTTGGCACTGTAATCCCAGCAATTTGGGAGGTTGAGATGGGGGATTGCAAGTTTGAGGCCAGCCTGAACAATTTAGTGAGGCCCTAAGCAACTTTGTGAGAACCTGTCTCAAAACAAAAAATAAAAAGGACTGGGTATGTGGCTCAGTGTGGCACCTCTGTGTTTAACCCCAATACCCCTCAAGTTTTTGAAATAAAGTAAAATTTATTGATTTTATTATTATTACAGTCTGTGATTTTTGTATGTTATTAAGAAACCTTTGTTTACCTTAAGCTGGCAAATATATTCTTCTAGGAATCATACCTTTTTAGCTTTTACATTTAGGTCTATAATAAATTTTGAGTTACTTTTGTGTCTGATATGAGGCAAGGGTCAAGGTTTATGTTTTCCAATTGAATGTCAGGTTATCCTATCACCATTTGTTGAAAAGTCTTTCCTTTCCTCCTTGAATTGCCTTGGCACATTTGTTGAAAGTCAATTGACATAGGCGTGGGTCATTTTCTCTATTTTGTTCCATTGATCTGTGTGTCTACCCTTATGTAAATGTTGTACTTTTTAAAATATTTATTTATTTGCTTTAGTTGTACACAATGTGTTTATTTACATAGTGCTGAGTATTGAACCCGGGCCGCGCATGTGCCAGGCTATCGCTCTACCGCTGAGCCACAACCCCAGCTCAAATGTTGTACTTTTTTGACTGCTATAACTTTATAGTAAGTCTTAGATAATGAGAGGCCTTCAATTTTGTTCTTTTTCAAATTTGTTTGTCTATTTGAGACCCTATGCATTTCTTTAGAAATTTTAGAAACAGGGGAAAGTGCTAGGGAGTCACATTGGTCAAATGTTGTTGTATTGTGTATTATATGCATGTACAAATATGTAACAACAAATCCCATCAGTATGTGCAACTAGAATGCACCAATAAAAATGTGGGGAAAAAAGGAATTTTAGAATCATCTCATCAATTTCTATGAAAATAATTAATGTGATTTTTATTAATATTATATTGATTAATTGGGGATCAATTGAGATCTTAATAATATTGAGTCTTCCATATATTCTGTGTAGTATATGTTCCACATTTACTTTTTCTGGTAAAACAAACAAAACAAAAAACCCAAAAAAGTCCTAGTATATTTTCTTTCAGCTAGTGGCAAAGATACGTATCTTATGTTGGGTCTATCTGGTTCTAGAAATTCTTCAGTGGTTTTGTTGAGGGCAAGCAAAACATCAGTGCTGGGCTTTTCCCTCCCACCATCTACCCTAATCCATCATGCTGTCACCTTGGCACTTAGAAAGGATCGGAGTTGAGGATTTACCTACAGTGTCTGCCAGCTTAGATTTCACAGACTTTGGAGATTCAATTAAAGTAATTTTGAGTGTCATGAAGAATACCCTTAGTACTAACTTTACCCAGAGCTATCGATTCTGCTGTTCATATAAAATAATGTTATGAAATATCCACTCGCAGTGAAGCAGGTGATAAGAAATGTGCCATGTCTATCAGGATGTGTTTTTTTCTCTCTAAAGGTGCAGAGGACGGGAATTTGGAAATAAGACTTGTTTGGAAGTTTGATCAAATTCTATGTAATCTACCACTGGGAGAACACTGATCTTCCACTTGGAGGCACAGGTTATCTTCAAAATTTAAGACACCAATTAAAATTTGTTCCTTTCCCCTGAGAAATGCCTAATTGCATAATATTGAAATGTCAGTCGGAACACAGCTCAGCATTAGTTCATTGTTTTTGTCCCCTTCAACTGACAGCGAAACAGTAGATGCTCATTTACTTTTTGCCCTTGTTCTTTATATGGAATCAACAAACCTAACATTAGTCATTAGTCTTTAATTTTACTCCAAATATAATTGTTTTGCAAGACCCTGGGTTCCATCCCTGGTACAACCAGTAAATAAAGTAAAGTAAAATAAAATAAAATAAAATGACTCATCCTTCATAATGTGATGGGTTTCAGTCTGGTATTATTATTATTATTATTTTGGTACTGGAGATTAAACCTAGGGGTGCTTAACCACTGAGCCACATCCCCAGCCCTTTTTATTTTGAGACAGAGTCTCACTAAGTTGCTTAGGGCCTCACTAAATTTCTGAGGCTGGCTTTGAACTCACAATGCTCCTGCCTCAGCCTCCCACGCTGCTGGGATTACAGGTGTGTGCCACTGTGCCTGGCTGGAATTATATTTTAAATAAAGAAGAACAGACTTTCTTTTTTTTTTCATAGATGAGAAAAGTGCCATTTGAGCTATTACATTAAAAGTTGTGAAATTATAGGGAAAGTAAAAAATGAGTGAAGGACCATATGTGTGTGTGTGTGTGTGTGTGTGTACTGATACATTTACATATTTGCTGTTGTTTGTTTTTGGTACTAGGGATTGAACCCAGGGGTGCTTACCTGATGAGCCACATCCCCAGTCCTTTTGTTATTTTGAGACAGGGCCTCTCTAAATTGTTTAGGGCCTTGCTAAGTTGGCGAGGCTGGCTTTGAACTCACAATCCTCCCATCTCAGCTTCTGGAGCCACTGGGATTACAGATGTGCACCATCACACCAGGCAGGACCAGATATATTTGAGAATCCTCACATGCTAGATGCTAGGGATATACTGGTGAACAAGACAGATATGGCCTTCCTTAACGAAGGTTGTAGCTCACAGGGAAGATGAACAATGTACAAGTGTGAGGAAGGCTAAAAGGGAATGTGAAGAAGTTTTGCTGAATGGCTTACAGGAAGTCAGGAATAATCTCCTCTAGCTTCCGGTAGTCCTGTTTGCACTTAAACTCATCCCATTAGTAAATGTTTAAGTTGAGTCACAGTAACTCACTTACTGAGCTAAATGAGTCAAGCTATTCCTATTCTCCTCGCCTTAGCCCTCTCGTCGCTAAAACAAAAGCAAGTGCTTTCTGATCTATGAAGCACATATGTCAGTGAAGATCACATTTTTTTCTTGCTAGAATTATAACATTGAGTCAGTTATGGGCCATCAAGTTAATATCAAGGAGTGTGGATGTCTCCCAGTCTGAAATTGTCACATGAATGCTATCTGCTATGGGGTGGGAAGGAATCTGAGCCTTTGGGTGTGTGGGTGTAGCCTGAAGTAGGTCGACCCTGGCTTTACAATGAGATCATCAAGGGAGCCTTTTAAAACAATTCAGATGCCCAATGACACCTCAGACTAATTAAATTGAAACCTACTGGGCTGAGCCCCAGGCAATAGTATTTTTCAAAATCAGAGTGATTCTAATGTGCGGCTGGTGGTGAAGGATCTGTGCCATGAGTAATAAAGTCATCTCTGATTCATCCCTGGACCTGGGTGGGTGGTGGGGCTGTGCCAGACCATGGGGCTCATTTTTCTCATGTATTTTAGATTAATCTAGGACAGAATCAGACCACTGGCTAAAACTAAAGGCTGCCATTGCTTAGGCTAGGATTGTGGTATTCTATTTTTCTTCTGCTATTTTCTGCCTCTTAAAGTGAAAAACTGTCTGGGTGGGTGGGTGGTGGGTGTTGCTCTCTGTGAATCCACATCATGGTCATCTTTATCCCATTTATCTTCATTCTTCCCATGGACTTCTATGCTGTGGTTTGCATGTCAATATGCAAATTAATGAATTATGAATTAATTATATTATTAATATTAATTATTATTAATTATGAAACTTATTATTATGAATTAATAATGAGTGTCTTAGTTTATCATCATGCAAGGAAACTCATCCCTTGCCCCACTGTCTTCATATGTAGGAAGAAGGGCTAGGGGTATAGCTCAGTGTTGGAGCACTTGCCTCGCATGCATGAGGGCCTGGGTTTCATTCTTAGCATATGAAAAGCAAAAGTAGAAAACAGTTCAGCAAAAAGAGTTTCTGGTCATGTCAAACAATGCCTGGGAATTTTTTCTGGAATATTATTAGACATAAACAAATGGCTATGCGTCAGCTACTTGCATATTGTAGCCCAGCTCCTTACGACAGCTCTGTAGAGTAGACAGTACTGCTGCTATTTTCCAAATGAGGTTGTTACTTCTCTGTGGTCACATGGCTTGAATCAGGATGACATATTCTAGTTCAATAACTAAAATGTATATGAAATGCAAATTTATTTTATACCAACATTTTTATTTGGATTAAGAGCTTCAGATTCTGATAGGTAGTGAAAAATGCAATCTCAGTTACTTTGGAGATTCTTCCTTTTTTCAAGGTGGCATCTTATTTTAGTGAAGGAAGGTGCTCTATGGTGGCGAAGGCACTCATGGGGAGGGAATATGACCCTCATGTCATCATCTAGTCCTGCCAGGTCTGTTGAGATATGCTGAGTCTCCTTGGTCTTCAGTCATTGGTCCATGCAGGCTGCTGCATGCAGGATGTCCTGTCCCTACTTCATAGTAAGGGACAAGATCTCAATGCCGTGTCTCAGCTGCTCTTAGTTGCAAAGGAAATGTTCTGTTGTCCTTGCAACACTGCTCAGACACCTCAAGCTCTGGGCTCTTTCCATTCCATGTAGTTTTTCCTGGGAAAGGAGGGCCAGGTCTACTTTTTACTCAGATCCCCGAAAACTATCTTTTGACTCTCTTTTGGTTTCCATCCTCCCTCTTCCTCTATTATCCCTCAGGGAGGGAAAGGTGCAAGACTTGGAGATGTTCCCTGCATCCTCCTCGGAGAAAAGGAGAACAGTTAAACATTATGTCCCTGAAGTAGCCTTCTGTTCCCAATAGCCTAGCCAAGTTAAGGGAACAATGAGACCAAGTTTGGACCAGAATGTCTAGATAAATATTATTTCAAAGGACACTGGCTTTTTCTCAGGTATGCTGGGAATAAGAGCAAGTTAGTGTTATCTGTAGAAAGCTACCTTCTTGCATGCACACCCAATTTATTGAGGTGCAGTGGGACAAAGCAGGCTAAGGTGATGCTGCTTCTGCAATCTCCCTTATCAAACCCCTCCCATGGTACATGGTGTGGAGCAGAGCACCATGGAGAGTGGAGTGCTCTCGAAGCTGGCTGCCACTGGATAAAGTGTCATGGGAGAATGAAGGTGTTATTTTCTGGCAAAGCACTACCTGAAATGAAAGTGTGCCTGTCTAGCCTGTCGCCACTGAACATTCTGATTCTTCCCTGTGAGCATTTCTCAACAAGTCTCATGGCCCTCATCCCATCTCTGGTGTCTTCTTTGGTCTCTTGGCAACCTATCCCCTGCCCTGTCACAACTGGGCTGTAGACATTACATTCCTCTTTTCAGAGAACACAACCATGCCCAGCATGGTTGCATTTGCTTCCTGATTCTTCCTTTATCCACATCTAAAGGCATATTTTATTTAATTTTTTTCCTTTGGGTACTGGGGATTGAACCCAGAGGCATTCTACCATGGAGCTACATCCCCAGCCCTTCTAGAAAAAAAGGATTTTTTGGTTTTGTTTTGAGACAGGGACTCACCAAGTGCTGAGGCTGGCCTCGAACTTTCAATCCTCCTGCTGCAGTCTCCTGTGAAAATTGTTTATTGAGGTATAATTTACATACATTAAAACACAGAGATCTTAACTATACAGTACAACAAGTTTTGGCCAATGTTTACAGTTGTTTAAATCACACACATGTTAGGATATAGAACATTTCTGTCATCTCAAAAAATGCCTTCATGGGGCTGGGGTTGTAGCTAAGTGGTAGAGCACTTGCTTAACACGTGTGAAGCACTAGGTTCGATTCTCAGCACTGCATATAAATAGATAAAGGTCCATTGACAACTAAAAAATATATATATTAAAAATGTCTTCATGCCCTGTAACTACTTTTCTTTTCTTTCTTTTTTTTTTGGGGGGGGGTATTGGAGATTCAACTCAGGGGCACTATACCACTGAGCCACATCCCCATCTCTTTTTATTTTTTATTTAGAGACAGGGCCTCGCTAAGTTACAGAGGCTGGCTTTGAATTTGTGATCCTCCTGCCTTGGCTTCCTGAGCTGCTGGGATTACAGGCCTCCACCACTGTGCCCATTTCCCAACCACTTTTTTGATTTTTTATCAGTATTTATCAGTTTTGGTCTGATTTTCAGTTTCCCATCAATGGATTCATGAAATATATACTCTTGCCTCTGGATATTTTTTGGATATTTTTTCACTTAACATCAGGCTTTTGAGATGCTAGGAGTATTTTTCATCTCACTCTTAAATTATCATGCTTTATCTATTTCTTAAGGCCCCTTAAAGCTGCCTAGGGCTCTGCGGTCACAATGCCTAAACTTCTACAATTCAAAAGCTTTTTTTTAGCTGGGTGCAGCGGCGCACGCCTGTAATCCCAGCACTAGGGAGGCTGAGGCAGGAGGCTCTTCAGTTCAAAGCCAGCCTCAGCAATGGCAAGGCACTTAGCAACTCAGTGAGACCCTGTCTCTAATAAAATACAAAAAAGGGCTGGGGATGTGGCCTAGTGGTCAAGCGCCCCTGAGTTCAATCCCTGGTACCAAAAAAAAAAAAAAAAAAAAAAAAAAAGCTTTTCTTTGCTCTTTGGCCATATTACCTCTTCCCCTTTGACCAAAATTTATCTGTTTAAGTAGGGAAAATGTCAAGAAGTACTGGGAAATGTGGAGGGAACTTTAGTCAACAATTTTAAGAATTACCCTACTATCAAGCCAAGAGCAGAATACAGATTTCAGTGTAGGCTTCTCTGACACTGGAATATCTGCTCTTAACAACTGACCCCAAGTTTTACTGGAAGATTTAAAGAATTGATTGCTGAACAGAGGGGAAAAAATGGAGTTTTAGTTTGGAGTTTTATTTCTATGAGTTGCCATTCATTAGACAAGGAGTGGCAAAGTATCCTCACCTAAGCCACGGGCAGATAAGTTATAAAAAGTGAAATGAGCACTAAGCAGGAACTTAAAAATAATAGTGAAGTTTCTCACTGCTGAGATACAAACTGAAGAATAGCCACGAATAAAAATGAATGGTTGAAAGCCAGGCGCGTGGTGGTGCACGCCTGTAATCCCAGCACTTGGGAGGCTGAGGCAGGAGGATTGTAAGTTTAAAGCCAGCCTCAGCAATGGTGAGACACTTAGCAACTCAGTGAGACCTTGTCTCTAATAAAATACAAAAAAGGGCTGGGGATGTGGCCCAGTGGTGGAGTGCCCCTGAGTTCAATCCCCAGTACCAAAAAAAAAAAAAAAAAAAAAAAAAAGAAAAAAAGAATGAATGGTTGAATTTAGAAGACAAATGGCAGAGTGTTTTTTGCCACGTGGCTTTTCCCTCTTGGATTTTAGGATTACTTGAGTTGGGCTCTGCCACTAAGTAGCTGTGTAACTTTTTGGCAAATCTCTTTATTTTTTCGACCCTCAGTTCCTGCAATGTTAAAATGAGAGGATTACATAAAATGGTCACTTCCTTCTAACTCTAACTCAAAATCACAAAGAATCAATGTTTGTAGTTTCTAGCAAATGAGCAAAACATGTTTACATAATCCAAAGATCCTTGCCAAAGACTGAGAACACACTAGCTGCATGAACCACACGGAAGGTTACGATCATGTTTTCCATTCTCATAAGGAATGACATGTTCACTCTTTGAATCTTTTTGGATCCACCATATAAGTGTGAAATGAAAAGAGATAAAAATTGCATCTACATATTTTTATTAGCACTAGCTACAGACTGAAAGAAATTAGTTTATGGTCCTCTTCTATGGAAATATAATAATATGACTTTTGAAATAAATTCAGTTTTGGTAATAAAAAAAAGATAGTTTGTAGTGTCATGAGATGGCCTAATTCTTCCAAAGAAAACAGTACATTCTGGTTTAATTTTGAAGTTACATAAATGACAATATCATGGCTCTGTGAGCTCTGATAACAACAACAACAAGCCAATATGTACACAGAGCTCTGTACTGCATTTTAGAACACTTCAAAAAATCATTATTATTGTATTACAATAAATAGTAAAGGTAAGGTTGGTGTATTATTGTCCCCAGTGAAGATAAGTATCTTACCCAAGGTCGGAAAACTGATTAGTGGAATTTTTGTTTTTTAAGTATTTCACATGGAATTCACATAGATGTTGTTTCAGGATTTATTTTTTATATTTATTTTTTTTTAAATTTATTTTTTGTTAATTCTAATCAGTTATACAAGACAGCAGAAAGCTTTTTGATATATAGTACACAAATAGAGCACAACTTTTCATTTCTCTGGTTGAACACAATGTAGCGTCACACCATATGTGCAGTCGTACATGTACCTAGGGTAATGATGTTGGTCCCATTCCACCATCTTTCCTACCCACATGCCTCCTCCCCACTCCTCCCTCACCTTGGCCCAAAGTTCCTCCATTCTTTCCACCACTCCTCCATTATGGATTAGCATCCACTTATCAGAGAGAACATTCAGCCTTTGGTTATTTGGGATTGGCTTACTTCGCTTAGCATGATATTCTCCAACTCCATTCAGGATTATTTTTATATGCTTTACTGCTTCTAAATTTACCTTTTAATCTTTGTTTGTTTATTCAATCATAACATTTTTGTTTGACAGAAGTATTTATTCTACTGCTAATTGTTTTGGAAAACTTTCAAGTTTAAAATCATCCATAAAAAAAATCGTGGAGAGGAAACAGAAATGGTTTTCTTTTATGGAGTCTTTGGGAAAAAAAAGAATCAGTTTATGCCGAAATCCTACTTTTGACATCTGGAAGAATGATATGAATAATAGATGGAAATGTTTAAAATTTAATGATTTCCTGATATTCTGTATGGTTGAGTATCTTAGTGTGTTTGAGCTACTATAACAAAATATCTTCAACTGGGTAATTTATAAATAATTGAAGTTTATTTCTCACAGTGCTGGAGGCTGGAAAGTCCAAGATCAAGATGCCATCTTTGCTACCTGCCTCAAAGATGGTGCCTTCTGACTGTGTCCTTATATGGCAGAAGGGGCAAACAACCTCTCCTGGACCTCATTTTTAGGGACACTAATCCCATTCATAAGGGCTCTGCCCTCACAGAGTAATCATATTCCTAATGTTCTACCTCTTAAATAATTCAATGTTGGGGATTAAGTTTTAATGTATGGATTTTGGGGAGACGTGAACATTGAAATCATAGAAGATGATGGAAGAAAATGTACTGAGATAGTCCCCAAAGTTTCTTTTTTTCATTTGAGCCATTACTTTGCCACCTGTTCTGTGTAGTCTCATGATGTTATTTGTGAAGTATTTTTCTCCAGAGAAGGGTCCCCAGAGAACAGCGATCTGGTGAGACACATGGCATATAGGACTTCTCATTGGAAAAACTCTTTTGTTTTGACACTAGGGCAGCTCTAGGCAGACAGAAGTTTGTTCCAGTAGCTGTCTTTATAGCAACCATCAACAGGAACAATCTTCAGGTTTCAAAATCAAGGCCAATCCAGGGGCACATGGTAAAACCCTCTTCCTCTTACCATGTCCCAGTAGGTGGCCCTTCCCTGCAATAACATAAAATCCTGAACAGAGTTTCAAGCACTATGTTAAATAACAGTGGTGAAAGGGGGCATCCCTGTCTTGTTCCTGTTTTTAGAGGGAATGCTTTCAATTTTTCTCCATTTAAGATGATATTAGCCTGGGGCTTTGCATAAATAGCTTTTATAATTTTGAGATATGTTCCTGTTATCCCTAGTTTTTCTAGTGTTTTGAACATAAAGAGGTGTTGTATTTTGTCAAATGCTTTTTCTGCATCTATTGAGTGAAGGAGCCCTAATTAGGAAGGGCTGTTGTAGCTAGCTGGAAGCCATAAGTTCCACCTGATATGTATGTGACGCACCTGTAGGCACCCGAAAAGCTGAAGGTATATAACCGGGTGAAAGCGGTCCGAGTTAGGAGAACGAATTCATTCGGTCCGTCGGGCAGTCACTCGGTCGGTCAGAAGAATCAGAGCGGCCAGAACATAGGCAGAGCGGTTAAACCAGATAGAAGACAGAAGAGAAACCAGATAGAAGAAGTAATGACTGGTCAGAGTTAGGCCGAGGCTCCTGAGGAAGACAGAAGACAGAAGAAAGAAGAGAGAAGAAAGAAGCTCTAATCTTTCTCTAAGCTATCTTTCTTTCTAAGAACTCTAAGCTAAGAAGACAAGAAGAAAAGCTCGCTTTAATCTTTCTCTCTAAAAATCTTTCTTTCCCTCTCTCTAAGCTCTAAGAAAGTAGAAGTAAAAGTAGCAAAAGCTATACTCTGCCTCCGAGAATTTTCCTCCCGTGGCGGCGCCGTGGCTGGCCGTGACAGGCAGCTTACAATTGAGATGATCATATGTTTTTTATCTTTAAGTCTATCGATATGATGCATTACATTTATTGATTTCTGTATGTTGAACCAACCTTACATCCCTGGTAAAAACTTTACATATAATTTCAGCTATCTTATATTAGACAAAGGCACCAAAAATGTACAGTGGAGAAAGGATAGCCTCTTCAACAAATGGTGCTGGGAAAACTGAAAACCCATATGCAACAAAATGAAACTAAACCCTTGTCTCTCACCATGCACAAAACTCAACTCAAAGTGGATAAAGGACCTAGGAATTAGACCAGAGACAATACACCTAATAGAAGAAAAAAGTAAGCTCCAATCTCCAACATGTCGGATTAGGCCCCAAGTTCCTTAATAAGAATCCTGTAGACAAGAATTAATATCAAGAATTAATAAATGGGACATATTCAAACTAAAAAGCTTCTTCTCAGCAAAAGAAACAATCAGTGAGGTGAATAGAGAACCAACTAATTGGGAACAAATATTTAATACATGCACATCAGATAGAGCACTAATCTCTAGAATATATAAAGAACTCAAAAATCTTAACACCAAAAAACAAACAAACAAACAAACAAACAAACAAAACAAATAACCCAATCAATAAATGGGCCAAGGAATTGAAAAGACACTTCTCAGAAGAAGATACACAATCAACCAATAATTACATGAAAAAATGCTCAACATCTCTGGCAATTAAATGAAATGAAAATCAAAACTACTCTAAGATTTGATCTCATTCCAGTCAGAATGGCAGCTATCAAGAACACAAACAACAATAAATGTTGGAGAGGATGTGGGGGAAAAAGGCACACTCATACATTGCTGGTGGGACTGCAAAATGGGGCAGCCATTATGGAAAGCAGTATGGAGACTCCTTGGAAAACTGGGAATGGAACCACCTTATGACTCAGCCATCCCACTCCTGGGTCTATTCCCAAAGGACTTAAAAGCAGCATATTACAGTGACACAGCCACTTCAATGTTTATAGCAGCACAATTCACAATAGCTAGGTTGTGGAACCAACCTAGATGCCCCTCAGTAGATGAATGGATAAAGAAAATGTGGTATATATATACAATGGAATATTACTCAGCAATAAGAGAGAATAAAATAATGGCATTTGCAGGTAAATGGATGAAGTTGGAGAATATAATGCTAAGTGAAGTTAGTCAATCTCAAAAATCCAAATGCCAAAAGTTTTCTCTGACATAAGGAGGCTGATTCACAGTGGGGTTGGGATGGGGAGCATAGGAGGATTCGAGGAACACTAGAAAGGTCAAAGGGGAGGGAGGGGAAGGGAGGGAGCAAGGAGGTAACAAGGGGGAAAAAAGAAGGTGGTAGAATAAGATGGATATCATTATCCTAAATATATGATTGAAGACATGAATAGTACGAATATACTTTGTATACAAACAGTGTTATGTAAAAAGGTGCTCTATATGTATATTATGAATTGTAATGCATGCTACTGTTATATATACAACAACTTCGAATAAAAAAAATCCTGAACAGAGTGACTCACCCGAAACAGTTTGCAATGATAGCACCTAAAAAGCCTTCTAGAAATGTCTGAAGTTCCAAGAGAGATGTTGTCCTAGGCTTGTGGAGGATAACTTTGGAGAAGATTGAGCTAGTTACTTGAATAAAGTAAGACCAGCTCTTTCGCAGTTGGGAGTTTAGGCTTACAAAGGAGATAGATTAGAAGAATAACTTGGGGTTATTGTGTTCAGAAACAGTAAGATTATTTAATATGATAATTGTTCTTATTTTGTCTTATCAAGGTAGAGAAAACATAACTGCTTCACAGTGCCAAAGAAATACGTTGAGAACAAGTCAAGAGGAAAGAGATAAAACTATAGGTTGATATGGTAGGAGAGAATTTTAAATATTAAATCACCATTTAAAGGATTTTATAAGACAAAAAGTTTTCTAAAAATTATTATTATCAAAGCCTTGTTTGTTATAATCTTGGCATAACACAAAATAAATACTTTCAACTATGACTTGCCTGAAGAAATGGTGAACAAAGCGGTACTTTTTTTAGCCATTTGGTAGAATGGAAAAAGTGTTGACCTTGGAAATTAGAAAGAGCTGGATTTGTGGAAAGTTAATTATGAGAACTTGGATATGTCACTGAGCTTTATTACCCCTGTTCTAAAGGAGTGACCACTTTCTTTCTTTCTTTTTCTTTTTTTTCTTTCTTTTTTTTTTTTTTTTTTTTTTTTTTTTTTGGTTCCAGGGATTGAACGCAGGGCCACTCGATCACTGGGCCACATCCCCAGCTGGGCACGGTGTGCATACCTGTAATCCCAGCACTTGGGAGGCTGAGGCAGGAGTCTCATTGGGTTGCTAAGTGCCTCGCCATTGCTGAGGCTGGCTTTGAATTCTTATTTGCTAGGACCTGATCCTCTATTTCTAAAACTGCTAGGGGATGCTGATGTTCCTGATCTGGGGCTATACTTTGAGAAGTAAGGCTGTCTTAGAGTAGATTCTCCTTATTTTTAGAGGGAGTCTACTATGTTAGATAATTACTGAAGTCTCTTCTGGCCCCATAAAATTCTCTGAGACATGATCTTTTTTTCCACTTGCCCTTCTAAAAGTGCCTGTAATTTTTCTTTTTAATGGAGATGGCTAATGGTAGGGAATAAATTAGATCACCAAGGGAGAAGTTGTCGTCCTGAGAAGTTTTTGCTGTAAAGGTATTAGCCATTGACAACAGGTGCCTTCTTCAGTATTTTACATTCAATTTTATGTTTGAGTCTCCCAAGTGAAATGGAAACAGTCCATCGGAAGTCTTGAGTTTGAGTCTTGAGTCTGCCCCATGAACTTAACCTTTCTTAGTTTCTTCATCTATAGGTTGGGGATACCAATTCCAGGTCCTTCTATATTGATGGTTCTTAGAATATGCGCCTTGTAGGTTGTAAAGAGCAATGCAAACACAGAGGATGTCTGTTTGCAAGGCTAGTAAGCAGGAATCACAACACGGAGGCATTGATCTGGTTTCAGGGTGATTCTTTAGAGGCCATGAGTTTGCCTAACACCACTCTGCAAGCAGCAAGGATCATTTTCCAGCTCTGGACCTTAGTTTGTCCACAAGAATGTCTGTTATATGCTTTGTAAGGCCTGGCATTGAAAGGAGAAATTGGAAGCTGATAATTGTATATGAGTCATGACACCAGAGCTGCTATGCCTATTATGGAAGAAGAAATTTATTATGAGAATGAGATCTTATCAATGGAGAAGGAGCTGGAGAAGCAATGGGAGGTGGGAGCTGAGGGGTCAGGAAAAGGCCACTTAGCAGTCCTGGCATGGGGGAATAAGACAGAGCATCCAAGGGAACCCTGGGTCCTGGCAGGCTCAGTGTCTGAAGTCAGACCACAAAGGGGAGCTGGTAGAGTTGTCATGGGCAGTTGTTGGGTCTTTTTGGTGATTGCCTCTGTAAGTTTGCAAAGACATATCTGGTAGTGGCCCTGGGTTTGCTTGTCAACAGGAGCTAGGGTACTAGATGTGGAGATGAGGAGAATGAGGGTCAGTTGGAAGTGGATGAGACTTTTGCATGGCTCTCACCACCTCTAACCAACCTTGACCTTCACAGCATGATGGCTGCTGCTTCACTTCCACTGCCCAAATTTTGTACAACCTCACTTTTGCCTACTTTAACTCAGAGACATGCAGGAAAGGGGATTCTAGAAAATTGAGTTCCTGGCACAAAAAGTTAACCATAGAACAAGGCAGCACAATATTTGACAGCATTTCTGAAGTACATACTGACTGAATAAAGAGGTATTGCCTTATACTTGGGGGAGAAGTCATTCATCTCTAAAAGAGATTGAAAATAGCACTGTATATAAAGAACAAGATACATCCAATCCCTTGAATAATAAGCTGTAGTCATTTAAGCACCTTGGGAATGCACATTGATATGTAAAATGGTTCTATAAGACCTTATTTATGTGGGTATACACACTCTTACACAATAAAAAATGCAAGCAATCTCCAAAAGTGACCAATATGTTATAAGACTGGCATCTACTCAGGATGTACTAGCAGGTTCTGGGATGTAGGGAATAGCAGTACGTGCTAGTAGAAGTGGGAATAGCTTTGCATGTGGTTCCTGGAAAGTGTTGACTCAGTGTGTATACTGTGAATGAGGCAGAAAGGTAAACAATATGTTGTGCTTATGTATTCAGTCCTCATTGGATTCCATATTTGCCAACTTACCTACTACTAAAATGTATTTTTGCCAGACATGGTGGCACATACCTGTAATCCCAGCAACTCAGGAGGCTGAGGCAGGAGGATCTGCAAGTTCAAAGCCAGCCTCAGCAAGTTAGCAAGGCCTCGAGCCACTTAGTGAGACCCTGACTCAAAATTAAAAATAAATAAATAAATAAAAAGGGCTGGGGATGTGGCTCAGTGGTTAAGCGCCCCTGGGTTCAATTCCCAGTACCCCCCAGAATAATAAATAAATAAATGACATGGAATGTATTTTTGAACCCAAAACAATACTCAAGGTGCTTTCTCAGTTACTCACAGACAGGCATGGGGTGCTGAACAATTGTAGCCACCCATGGCACACACTCCCAGCTGATGTTGAATGTGGTGACACTCTGCCTTCCTATTTTAGTTCTTAGAGTATAAACAAGTGTCCTTTTCATGGTTGGTTTAGTGTCATATTTTTTACATTTCTGTGCTTGTTGTAGCTGATTTTGTTGTTAAGAGTGGTTCCCAAGCATGGTGACAAAGTGCTCTCTAACATTCCTAAGCATAATGAGGCTGTGATGTGCTATACAGAGTCAATATATGTGTCACATAAGCTTCATTCAAGCATAAGTTACGGTGCTTTTGGCCAGAAGTTCAATGTTGATCAATTAGCAATATATATTAAGCAAGGCGTCTTTAAACAGAAACACACATAAAACAAGGTTATGTATTAATTGGTTGATGAAAATGTTGTGACCGGAAGCTTGCAGGAACCTCACTCTCTATTTTCCCTGGGAGCAATGCTTCAGTATTCACTACTAGAGAATTCAAGGATTCATGCTGACTTATCACTACTGTAAATAATGGGACTCAATTAAACATCTGAAAGGAATGAAGGATAGATTCCTTCTACCTTTCAAAAAGGCTTAGATATAATGAGAATAGGAAGATCCCAATCTGTCACCCTTCAGTTGATGCCTGAATGATATTCTTAGTTTAGTGCTTCACCACTCCATTGCAATATACATGTCCCTTGGGGGCTTACCATTTAAGATTTATCAGCTAATACCAATTTAGTAGGAATGAACCCTAGGTATTTTTTAGAGACAGTTTCTTAAAAAGCTTAGAAAGTAGGAAGAGAATTTGAACTTGGCTGGTTGAAATAAGTGGAGAAAAGGTTCCATATAAATGGGAAGAGGCTGAAGCAAAAAGAGCTTGGGACCCACAGACATTTAAAATATAAAATTTAAATTTTAAAATATAAAATTTAAATTTAACACTTAAATTTAAAAGTTAAATGTTAGTATCTTAGATTTATTAGTGAATACCTTTTTCTCCTCTATTCCCCAGCAGATTGTAAACTCCTCAAGAATCAGGCATTAAAAGGTTTCAAGTAAGCCAGGCATGGTGGTTCATGCCTGTTATCCCAGTGGCTCAGGAGACTGAGGCAGGAGATTCATAAGTTTGAGGCTAGGCGCAGCAATTTAGCAAGACTGTACTTTAATGAGACCCCAACTTAACATAAAAATTAAAAAGGGCCAGGCATGGTGGTGCACGCATGTAATTGCAGCAGTTTGGGAGGCTAAGGCAGGAGGATCATGAGTTCAAAGCCAGCCTCAGCAAAAAAGTGAGGCACTAAGCAATTCAGTGAAACCTTGTCTCTAAATAAAATACAAAATAGGGCTGGGGATGTGGCTCAGTGGTCCAGTGTCCCTGAATTAAATCCCCAGTACCACAAAAAGTCTCAAGTATGTCAAAGTTTATTACATATTGTTATTTTTAAAGAAAACTGTCTTTGAGCCAATATTTCCTTACATTATCTGCATAATGTTAATATATTTCACATTCTCTTCCTGTAGGTCAGCACTCTCTGATATCTGAGTAAAAATTTGGGGGGCAGATTGCACCAACAAGGATAGTCATGAAAAAAAAAAAATGTGCTTCCTATACAAAAGCATAATGTTCTGCTCTTCACAGAAAAAATTGAGGAAAAGAGAGGCAATAATTATATTTAGGACTATTTTCTTTTTTCCTTCCCTCATTTCTCTCTCTCTCATTCCACCATTTCTTTTCTTCAGATACAATGATGTTTTAAATTTTCCAATATTCCATATATTCCTTTTATCTCTGGATCCTGCAAAGCTAGCCCTTGGTCAGGACATATGCTTTACCAACCTCTTAACTGCTCTTCATTTTCAGATCTCAACTCAGACTTCTTACTCAGATTGACTAGGCTCCCTAGATCTTCATTAGGTATAGAATTATGTGCTTTTCAAACTATTCTCCTGAGGAACCGTGTTTCTTACATAATAGTACTCCCTATTTTGGATTAAAATGTCCTGCTTGATGTCTGAATTTTTTACTGGATTAAAGTTTCAATAAAAATTTGCAATGATTCATCTTGCTTACCATTAAAAGCAGCAGTCAAATGGTTACTTTATGGTTGAATAGATAAATAGCTGGAATATCTTTTCCAATTTTGAATCATAAATAAAAGAATGATTTCCTATGGGATTTCCTAGCTTTTCTTCCCATACCTGGGATCTATGCATATCAATTTAAACATCATAACTGTATTTAGATGATAGCTATAACTTTGTAACAATCACAAAATCTTAGTGACATACTGCTATTTATTTTCTCATGGATCTATGGGTCAGCTAGGAGAGTTCTCCTTTGTGTTTTTTGCTCTGACAGTTGGATGGAGTATATTTCTCCTTGGGGTTCATTTTGGGATCTAAGTTACAGAGTTAGCAGATTTTTCAGAAGAATGCTGCTTATGGCAATGACAAAGACACACTCAACCATGTAAACAAATCTTAAGCCTCTGCTTGTGTCATGTGCACTAACATCATATTGGTTAAAATAAAGAGGGAAAGAGAAGAATGAGGACTAGACTAACCCCCTGGGCAAATGTTGGTTAAGTTTTCTTCTGGAGGAAGGGCACAACATTTTCTAGTCTACCAATTTTGCTTTAATCTTGAGAGACAATGAAAGAGGATATCCTATGTTTTGTAATAACAGCATCAGGAACTAGTGGGGTCTGTCTTAACCTTAAAATTTCCAGGACATCTCTTCTCTGGGAAAGTAAAATGTTCCTAAGTAAGGTCCTTCAGAGAAATAGAGTCATTAAAACATAGATACAGTGAAGGACTACTTTGGATTGAGAGCAACCTCTGCAATTAGCTCACCAAACTATTTAATTGAGAGGATGACTGGCACCATAAGCAGATGGACAGTGGGTCCTCCTGTGGCCATGGTGGCAAGGCTTTATGAAGGAGTTTTGAGATTGCTGATGAGATCAATGCCCATCAGGAAGCTTTATTATATGGATTATATTGTTTATTTTTTAAAGTCTTTAATCAATCTGGAATTTACTTTGGAATGTGGTATGAGCTAGGGATTCCATTTCTTTTTTCTTCTATATATATAAACAGATGTGGAAATAGCATTTATCAAACTACTCTCTTTTCCTATGTAACTCAAATATGACCTCTATTCCATGTTATATTTTAATATATATTTGTAAGAATCTATTTCTGAGATCTCTGTTGTACCCCACTGCTTCATTTGTACAACTCTGTACCAGCACTATATTATTATTATTATTATTATTATTATTATTATTATTATTATTTGGTACCAGGGATTGAATTCAGGGGCACTCGACCACTGGGCCACATCCCCAGCCCTTTTTTGTATTTTATTAGAGGCAGGGTCTCACTGAGTTGCTAAGTGCCTTGCCATTGCTGAGGCTGGCTTTGAACTCATGATCCTCCTGCCTCAGCCTCCCAAGTGCTGGGATTACAGGCGTGCGCCACTGGGCCTGGCCGCACTATATTAACTATAGTGATTTTATAATATGCTTAATATCCAAGATAAACTCTCCTCCATATGATCTTATCTCTTTAATAATTTTCTTGGGTGTTTAGACTTATATGTACTTTAATATGTATACATATTTAAAATTCCCATTGGGATTATAATTTATATTTCACTGAATTATATATTAATTTTAAGAGAATGACTTCTTCTGATACCAAGTTTTTCCATTGAAGAACATGCATGTCTTTCTAATCAGATATTGTTTTATACTTTCCATAAAGGATGGAAGACCTCAGTTTGACATAGGGTAGAGAGAAGGCCATTGTAGCTGGAACAAAGATCCAAGGTGGAAAGGGGAAAAATTACTGACCATAACCTGGAGGTAATTCTCACCCTTCAACATGACTTTGTTAAAGATTCATTATGCATTAACGTTAAAATTTAATTTTTAAGGTTATTGTTTATATCTTCCTTATTTTCATGTTCTGGAGAAAGCCATACTCTATTTCTCACTGCAAAAGAATTCATGTTTTCATAACTTGTTAAAGCACTTATAAAAGATCACCACTCAATAGAGACAGAACCTCCTGATGGAATTTATTATGGGTAGATTTCTCCAACTGAAAAAATACAAACGTCTTGTTCTTTGGTTGTTCATTCAGCATTGCCTCAAAGTGAACCTTGACCACTTGATCTTTCAAAATAAGTGATTACTGTAGAGCTCCTACCCATGGACCTTTGCATACATACTTTCATTTTAAAAATTTCAATCCTAATAAGAATCCAGACCCTGTGATTTTTAAGGTTGCCAAAACAACCACATCTTCCGCTTTGTGCTTTATAGTCCTGATGTAAATTACATTTTCTTCAGTGATACAATATTTTATTATTTTTGTAGTATTCACTTCCAATAACAGCTACAAAACTCATTGAGATTTATTTTCATTTCCTTCCATGGAAAAGGTGAAAGCAAAGAGGCAAGGAAGCCACATAGATTTTTTCATTTCTTTGCTCACTTGGAATTATGTCATCTGAAGGTAGTTGGCTACACTAAAATCATTAAATATTGAATTTCTACTGTGTGCAGGAGAGAGTTGTGGAAGTTGGAGGAGTTTTAAGAAATATAGGCACTATGCCCTCTGGTCCCTTTCTCTCAACGGAGTAGCCCCTGCTAGCAATGGAACAGCCTCCAATGCAGCAAGAAGGCAAGAAGGTTTTATTTTCCATCCAGGCTGGCCATAGGGGAGGGCTCCAGAAGCTGCTGAGCTACAGGCCCAGCAGAATCTGTCCCAGCCTCTGCTGTTAGAACAGAGATCCATAAAAAAGGATACTATGTGGCAAGATGGCTGCCACAGGAAGAAGACACAGAGCAGGAGGTGGAAGAGAGCACTCCAACCCCATGGGGCTATTCAGCCATTCTGATCAAGTTCACAGAAAAGAATCAGGCTTCTTATTACCTCTATGAGAGAGGATATAGAGTTGGAGAAAGCACCCAGTCTACGTGGTCTCAGAAGCACATCTTTAAAAAAAAATTATTCTTTTTCGTTATACATGACAGTTGAGTCTATTTTGACATATTTGTACAAACATGGAGTATGTCTTATTCTAATTAGGATCCCAGTCTTGTGGATGTACATGACATTGAGATTGACTGTGGTGGATTCATACATGTACATAGGAAACTTATGTCAGATTTCATTCCACTGTCTTTCCTATTCCTATCCCCACTTCCTTCCCTTCATTCTCCTTTGTCTAATCCACTGAACTTCTATTCTTCCCCTCCCCACCAGAAACATATTTTTTTTATCCTCAACGTGCCCCCTCCTTGCACACTGTTGACCCTACTATCCCTTGTGGCCCCATCCAATCTGTGAAGTTGCAAAAGAAGCTGGACCTTGCCAAGTGATCGGAGGAGCCAAAAAAAATTTCCTCACCCCATGTCCATTCTGGGGTTCCAGTTCCAGGTAGCCTACATAGCATTCCAGAACTCAGTGGAGTATTGTCTACCTTGACCCTGAATAGCCCTTTGCTGGTATCTATAGAAAGTCCCACTGCAAAGGGTGGCATTCACAAGTGAATCGGTGACTATACAAATTTGGTGTCTGACCTCAAGTCCTGAGGGCTGAGTGGACACATTCATGGAAGCTCTGACCAGAAGATAGCTGAGGAAGAGGCTAAGGCCATGGAGGAAGAGGAAGTCCCTGATGAGGATGGCAGGGTGAACATGTTTCCTTGGACTAAGGCAGGCAGCATGCAGATGTTGGAGAGTGAGGGAATCAGAAGTGTGTTGGCCAGGAGCTGCTCAACTTTTCTGGCTGCACTGAAAGACCAAGATGGAGCATCTAGCACAACTGTTCAAAAAGTTCAAGGAGGTTAAGTAGAGGATGGAACTGATGTGGGCCTAAGGCCAATTTCAACCTTACTAAGTTGTGCTAGCTGTGGCCCATGGAGAGCAGGCAGTGACAGTGGAGTGGGGGCCAGAGGGAACACAAGAGCCAGCTGGGCCTGCAGCTGGTTTCTGAAAGGCTGTGCCTTTGGGAGCAGATACCAGGCCAAGGGACTGCTACACAAAACAGTCCTATCTCTGAGTCCACATGGGCTGAGAGTAAAGGACAGGGTCACCCTTGGGTCTCTGTGTTTCAGTATCCTGGGCCCAGTGCTGGCAATACCTGCTCTGTTGCTGTCTGAAGTGATGGCCGCTTGGAGCAACGAAGCCGCGGGAAGAAGTTCAGAGGCAAACTGGAAACAAACAGGATTTTTATTCTGATAACTTCTCCTAACACGCACCACACACCACCAAAAAAACCCACAAACAAAATGGCACCGGCCCGATCCGATCTCAGCTCAAGTCTTGCGAGATTCCGGGCCAAGTCCCACGAGATCCCAGGCCAAGTCCCGTGAGACCACGGAAGGCAGCAATGTCCGAATATCTCTATGGCCCGCGGCCAACTGCAATCTCAGCCATCTCCCCAATCAGGGCTCCTGCATTTCCCCCCTTTTGTTTTAAAAGAGGGGATGCTCTAGGATGTCTATGTGCAACCAACATTCTTACCCATCATCAGATAATCAAGGCTGTGCCCTTGACTCCTGTCTTAGGTTGATATGTCGGCCACATGAGACTGTCCCATGCGACTGTGCCTGTCTTAGGTTGTCCCCTTCTGGGGATCTTACCTGTCATTGGCTACCAGCCATCCAATGGAGCCCTTTAGGATTGACTGTGTATGGTGACTAATAGCCGTCCAATTGTGAGGAGATGCTGCGGCTTTAAGGCAACAAGCCTTCTGCTGACGAGCCAAGTTGCATAGCATATCAAATTCTTTAAACAAATCAGCTGCCCTAAGTTCTATCAAGTAACACACTGAGTTCTCTAGACAAATACCCGCAAGGCATTGTCCCGTAAAGTCCCAAACAATGAAAGATCAAAATGTCCACTTGTTATAACACGTTGATCTAGGAGGCCCCATGCGTGCAGAACACAGGCCACACTGCTGGTGAGGTTGTTTGATGCTTGAGCAGCAGGGATGCTTGCAGCGACCCCGATCTCTACAGCTGTAGCAGCACTGCTCTGTAGGACAATTTGGCCCTTAGGAAGGGACTCCTTCCCTCTTCTATTTGTAGACACTCATCTCAGGAAACCAGTTAAACATCTGCTCCCTTCTCCCCTTTCTCTCAACGGAGTAGCCCCTGCTAGCAATGGAACAGCCTCTAATGCAGCAAGAAGGCAAGAAGGTTTTATTTTCCATCCAGGCTGGCCGTAGGGAAAGGCTCCAGAAGCTGCTGAGCTACAGGCCCAGCAGAATCTGTCCCAGCCTCTGCTTCCTTTAGCCACTACCCACTCACTGCAGGTTATTAGGGAGATAACAGACAGATCTAGACACGGTCCTCTTCTTGAACTCACAGGTATTAAAATCACAATCTTTTCCCCTTATCAAAGTTCTGTCCTAGGATGCTTTGCCATCCATCTTGGTTTTTAAGGCCAGTGAGTTTCAACCCCACCACATTGGTCTTCTTGAGGAGCTAGTGAGCTCAGAGCCACAGCTGGGATGGGCTCATGTTAGTTCTGTAAAAACAAGAGCTGATGATACTCGCTACATGGTTGAGTTCATTTATGTGGATAAAGTGATTGCTTGAGACTTCCACAAGCTGAAACTGCTGGAGAAGGGGGTATGTGGTGACATGTGGCCAGGCGAAGTCGGTACTGTTCCTCTGTGGCCAGACAAGCACAGAGGAAGCTCTCCCATGGGCTGTTGTCTCCCAGTGGTCAGGGGTACCCCTCTACAGGCCTCAAACTGTTTATAGTGCCCTGGAGGTGTTAAACCCTGGGGAATAGGAGGCCACCACAGGGATCTGGGCCACGAGAGTCTTAAAGCTGTAGCACTCAACTGAGAAGGGTACCTGTCAGGGTTGAGGCAGATTCTGACATATAGGTGAGGTCCCCTTGAAGAAAGGAGGAGGTGGGCACACAAGTAAGTTTCAGACTTGCTCCCACCTGGGGTGAACACCACCCAGGAAGGCCTTGCCTTGGCTCCTATCCACCAGCCAGCAAGCCAAAGGAGAGCTGCTCTTTTGTGATGACACCAAGAGGGGATGAAGAGGCCCAGGTTGAGGTGTTTCTGAGTGGATAAAGACTATGAAGTGCTAGGTGCTCCCAAGCAGGGGTTGAGGTCACAGCATAAGCCCCACCCCTACCCTGCAGCCTGCATATCCACTGGTGTGACTGGTGCTGGGAATTTGTGGAGGCAAGTGTGGGAATATCTGGTAGATGGGAGTTATGCCTGGCCCAGAGGGACATATAAACTGTAAGATTCTGTCCAAAAAAAAAAAAAAAAAAAAAAAAAAAAAAAAAGATACTAAAATACAAACTTTTCCTGTAGGATTATTATCATTGTCATCTTGTAGCTGCAAAGCTACCCAGAAAGATAAAACTGGGGAGCTGCAGAGTTAAGGTTCAAGTCTGGGTAGTGATTTCTATTATATGACTTTTTAAAAAAATAATTTAAAATTTTCTTTTAAAATTTGAGACAGGGTTTTGCTAAGTTGCTGAAGCTGGCTTTGAATTTATGCTCCTCCTGCCTCAGCCTCCTCCGCCACTGGGATTACAGGCATACACCATTATCTGAAGTTTTAATTACTCTGCAACAATGTCTTACAAAAGAGGTAAAAATCTAAAACAACAACAATGATCCTGATGACAAAAAAGAAGTCAATAACTGAGATATAATCAATATATCATCCTGAAATGGGCTGGGAATTATCCCATTTATAATTGAACTTCATGTCCTTTAGAATGCCAGTACAGGGAGAAATGGAAAACACCAGCTTGTCAAGTTGTCCTATGGCTGGGCACTTCAATAACTGTTTATTGATGAATAGACTTTACATATGAGAACCATAACTCAGAGTATAAAATATGTGCCTAGAGTCAAAATTAAATTAAATTGTAGATTTATAAGAGATCTGAGAAATGTTCTAGAAAATCTGCCAAGCAAAGCTGGAACAAATTCTTTCCTTGAAAATTTTCCAGAGACTAGGCTCTCCTTTTAAATAAAAGTTAATTCCTCAAGAATGATAATACAGTCATGCACAGGGTGAAAAAAAAAACCAAGAGAAAATACAGAGAATGGTAGTCTTTTAGACATAATAACCAAATACAATACTCCTTATGAATCACTATTTACATTTTACCATTGAGAAAGTTCAAGTTCAAGGAGGATCAGTTAGCTGGGGCATAAGATGATTTCACAGCAAAGCCAATGTTCATTCTCCTATACCTCCTTCCCTTCCATTTAGGAATAAGCCTTTTCAAATGAAGATCAAATTAATAATGAATGTAATAAAACTGGTGCTATCCTACCTGGATCCTCTTATCTGGCCAGAGCACCCATCAATCAACTGCTGTTAGTACTGGCTAAAGCCTATAGCTACCCCGTGCTCCTAAGAACTATCATCTATAACAGGAAGCTCATACCCTGGGAGATTATGCCCTTCCCCTTCCCAAGGGCAGCCAAAGACAGATGATGTGAGGCATAAAATGTCAGTCCTTGCCTTAAAATATGACAACTCTGAGCCGGGTGCCGTGGCGCATGCCTGTCATCCCAGCACTTGGGAGGCTGAGGCAGGAGGATCTTGAGGTCAAAGCCAGCCTCAACAATGGCAAGGCACTTAGCAACTCAGTGAGACCCTGTCTCCAATAAAATTCAAAAAAGGGCTGGGGATGTGGCCCAGTGGTCGAGTGCCCCTGAGTTCAATCCCCAGTACCAAAAAAAAAAAAAAAAAAAAAAAAAAAAAAAAAATACAACTCTGTATTGCTGTTAATGTTCCAGATTCTTCAGATTCTTCTTTGGATCAGACCAAAGGCTAGGCTTTATCTGAAAACAGATCTGTACTCATCTTTTTCTATATCCCAGTCCTGCTTCACTCCATTTCCTCCAGTTTTTTCCACATAAGAACATGCCCTTAACAAATCACATTCATCTAAAGATCTGAAGATTCACCACATTTGATTGAAACTTGCCAGAATGTTTATAACTCTCCTGCTTTGTGGACCAGCACACTCAAACCAGTCTCAACTTTGCTTAAAGTAGTATTGTAACATCATCAAAAAAAAGTGAAGGTGCACTGGGAAGCTTGTTTTTTGCTGAGTTTCTCTCCTGCTTAGCTCTCTCCTCTAACAATCATTTCTCAAAGCTTTGAAGTCCAGGAGCCCTCGTCTACAAGATCAAATCTATGACATACCTGTTTTTTAAAAACCAATAATTTAACATCTTCGAAATTGATATGTGATATATATTTGCTACTGTCCTAGACTGAATTCAAAAATTTCCTTTTGTTTTCTTTTGGTTGTGCTAGGGATGGAACCCAGGGCTTTGTGCCCACTGGGAAACACTCCACTAGTGAGTTTCATCCCCAGTCCTGAATTCAGATTTTTCAAGAGAGAAATTGTCTTTGTTTCTGTTCAGTCATTTGGGAGCATTATTAATCTGACATCTCTTTAAATTACATTGTCACGTTTTTACTTTTTAAAATTGTGATGGTAGTATAAATTCAGTCTGCAAACTTGCTTGAGTACCAGTTTGTGGTTCAAATTCCCAGGGCAGATTTTGTTTTGTTTGTTTGTTTTCTCTAATTAGAGGTCATATTGAGACCTGCAGTATTTTTATATTTTTCCCCCATGTGTTAGCTTTATTACCCCTGTTCTGAAGGAGTGGCCATTTTTTTCTTTTTTTTTTTTTTTTTTTTTTTTTTTTGGTACTGGGAATTGAACTCAGGGGCACTTGACCACTGGGCCACATCCCCAGCCCTTTTTTGAATTTTATTAGAGACAGGGTCTCACTGAGTTGCTAAGTGCCTCGCCATTGCTGAGGCTGGCTTTGAACTCGCGATCCTCCTGCCTCAGCCTCCCAAGTGCTGGGATGACAGGCGTGCGCCACCACGACTGGCGGAATGACCACTTTCTACCCTCAGTTTTACACATTGGTCTCCTATTCAACTCCCCATGTTTGAGATATGTTTTGCTTTCCACATCATCCACAACAGAAGTTCATTGGATTAGACAAAGGGGAATGGAGGGAAGAGAGGGGGGAATGAGAATAGGAAAGACAGTAGAATGAATTGGACATAACTTTCCTATGTTCATATATGAATACACGACTGTATAATAATACGACTCCACATCATGTACAACCACAAGAATGGGAAGTGATACTCCATGTGTGTATGATATGTCAAAATACATTCTACTGTCATGTATAATTAAAAAGAACAAATTAGAAAGAAAAAAACCAAAATAACATGCATTTTTCAATGAGCCATCAAAGATTAGATCAAATATACAAATCATCCTAATTATCAAGAGATAAATTAGCAACATGGATTCATGGTGATCTTAGCAAGTCGTTTCTGTGCAGTATTATGAATGAAAATGTAATTAGAAAGTACTGAAGAGAAATGGGAACTAGAATTGAATGCTATGAATATACTTTGTATACAAACTGTTTTGTGTAAAAAGATGCTCTATATGTGTAGTATGAACTGTAATACATACTACTACTATAAATAAAAATTTAAAACAAAAACCCAGACAACTCCTCTGAGGAGTTTTGCTCCAAAGGGGAGCAGGAAGATGAGGCAGTAGCTGGGCAGTAGATGGAGGGAGGGGACTTTTGTATGCTACAGGGACTGATCCAGTAGACAGGAGAAGAATTGCTAGTCCTGAACTAGGTGAGGGCAGATACAATCTTGTGCACACATCAAAGGACCATGGACCATCAGTGGTAACAAACAGGTCGGCAGAGTATGTAGATACAGTAGTGACAGTCTGAGGAAGTTCTTTTCTGATTCCTTCCACTTGCCCAATGAAGTAGGAAGCAAGGTCAGATGAGTTGAAGAGGAGGCTTGCAGAGAGAGAGGATATGCAATGTTCATCAAGGGGTGGGAGAGAGTGAATGGGTCAGAATACAGAGTGCAATTGCTAGCAACACTCAGGCTCATTCTAAGTTTTGGTTCTGAATGTAGAGGAAGACCAGCTACTTTGTTTTCTACAGGCATGGATTAGGCCAAGAGGTGAATTTAACTGGGGCTGTGTTTTTCCAGGCAATACCAGTTGAACTGAATGTACTGAGAAACAAGAGAGTTGAAGAAGGGATTATAGTGATCGTTCATGGACTTCAACCTGGAAAAAAGGAATGAGAGGTATTATGAATTGGGTGAAGAGATGTAAAGATACAACAGTATTGCTACTGTATTGGTACTAGAACATTTGAGATACAGAGATGAGAAGTGGTGCTCAAAGAGGGGGGTTCAAAAGGCACACTCATACATTGCTGGTGGGACTGCAAAATGGTGCAACCATTATGGAAAGCAGTATGGAGATTTCTTGGAAAACTGGGAATGGAACCACCCTATGACCCAGCCATCCCACTCCTGGGTCTATTCCCAAAGGACTTAAAAACAGCATATTACAGTGACATAGCTATCTCAATGTTTGTAGCTGCGCAATTCACAATAGCTAGGTTGTGGAACCAACCTAGATGTCCCTCAGTAAATGAGTGGATTAAGAAAATGTGGTATATACACACAATGGAATTTTACTCAGCAATAAAAGAAAATAAATTAATGGCATTTGCAGGTAAATGGATGAAGTTGGAAGACATAATGCTAAGTGAAGTTAGTCAGTCTCAAAAATCCAAGTACCAAATGTTTTCTCTGATATAAGGAGGCTATTTCAAAGTATTGTTGGATGGGGGTACATAGGAGGATTAGAGGAACACTAGAATGGTCAAGGGAAGGGAGGGTAAGGGAGGGAGCAAGAGGGGAGGGAGGGGGGGAAAAAAAAAAGAAAGGTGGTTGAATGAGATGGATATCATTTTCCTTAATGCATGATTGAAGACCTGAATTGTACGAATATACTTTGTATACAAACAGTTGTATGTAAAAAGATACTAAATATATGCACTATGAGTTGTACATATTAAAATTATAAAAATAAAATTAAAAAAAGAAAAATCTTTACCCATAAAAAAAGAGGGGGGTTCAAGAGTATATGACAACGTTCTCTCAATTGATGACAAAGTCCACGGTGTGACTAGGGGTATGAGGGACTGAGGTAAATTGGAGGACAATTTTGTAAAAAAGGAGCTCAAGGGTCTTGGAGAAGGTAAGTGATAAATAAAGATCATCTGCCCATCTCATTATCTATCTATCTATCTATCTATCTATCTATCTGATCTATATATCTATGTCTATCTACTTAGCCACTGTCTATATATCTGTTTATCTACTCACCCACCACTTATCTATAGCTGGCTAACTATATTGATCTAAGAATTAAAGTTAGGAAGCTGGGCTTAGTGACACATATTTGTAATCCCAGTGTCTGAGGAGGCTGAAGCAGGAAGATCATGAGTTCAAAGCCAGTCCAGCAACTTAGTGAGGCTCTGTCTCAAAGTAAAAAATAAAAAGAGCTGGGGATGTAGTTCAGTGGTTGAGTACCCATGGGTTCAATATCTGGCACACACACACAAAAATTAAAGACAGGAGTAGTATTGGAGATGGTCACAGTAAGTAAAGCAAGGTATTAAAAAGTTTTAGGGAATGACCCGTGGAGCTTACATTATTATTGGGAAAGACAGATAATAAACAACAATCATGTTGAAAAAGCAAATTAGATGGCCTGATCGAAGATGAGGGGCATTGGATGTATCCACCATAGTGGTATTACCTATATGGAGTGTCGCTGCCTGAAGCGGAAGTCGCTTGGAGCAGCGAACGCCACAGGAAAATTCGGAGGCAGGATGAAAATGAAAAAAGGTCTTTTATTCTTCTCCTCTCTCCAGCTCCAGCAATCACTCCAAATGCTCTAACTCCAACCACCTTCTTCTTCCCCCACACACACTAACGAACCTCACCCTGTTATATACATATAGCTTTAACAAGGACACGTGCTTACAGCTCGAGCTTACAGGTGCGTCACGCAGTGTTCACGGGCATACAAAGATTCTTTGAATAATGTATTAATATCAGGTGGAAACTAGAACATCTTTTATGGCTCTCAGCTAACCGCAATCTTTAGCTATCTCCTTGATTATAGGCTCCTTCAATGGAGGACATGAGAGTGTGAGCATGGACAACACAAAGATTCAGATTTCACTGTGACTGATAAGCCATGCACTGGAATTTTAGAACAGAGAAGTGACATGCTCAGACTTATGGCTTCTGTGTTGAAAGTAGACAGGGTGTGGCAGGTGGCAAAGGTAGAATAAAGAATGGAAGATTAGAATGTTCAAAAAATAATAAGGAGAATGGATATTATGAGAGGATTTGTACAAATTTCAGGGATTTAAGGGAGCTCTTAGTATATTATAAGTGTCTCTTATCTACAACCTACCCCTTAAGAAAGGAACAGAAAGGGAGATGTTTTCACCTTTAGCCAAAATCAAGACATCACTCAGATTTTGATACATAGCTTCTTTTATTAGTCAGCTTTTCATTGCTATAATGAAGTACCTGAGGCAGATTATTTTATAGAGAAAAGAGAAACCTCAAGCTACTTTGTAGAGATCATAGAAACCTCAGTTTTGGAGGCTTGAAGTCCAAATAGCCTTGCACAATCTCTTGTAAGGGTCCTCCTTGGCTGTATTATATCATGGTTGGAGTGTGTAACTGTGTATCTTTCTCCTTCTTCTTATAAAGTCACTAGGATTCATTCATGAAGGCTCCACCTGAAACACCTTATCTATCTAATTTAATCACCTTCCAAAGGTCCTACTTCTAAACACCATAGTGGGATTAAATTTCCATCCTCTTAATGTCATCAACGTAATACTTTGGGGATTAAACTCCTGCATGAGTTCTGAAGCACAACCATATTTGAACCATAAGACTCCTAGCATTTGGTGTTGAGTACGCAGTAGAATGGTGTTTAGCTATAAGCTGAGATATCTAAGGGCTGGAAAACGTGAGTGGTTGGTGTCTTGATGGCAGAGTGAAGGAGAGATGCTGAGCTAAGGATCCAAATGAACTTCTAGAGTTGAGGCCTAGGTCATGTGAGTTCTTATCATATACCAAATAGAACATGCTTATAAGACAGCTGGAGTAGGGTTGTCTTAGGTCCTGCCTGGGGATGACAAGAGGGGTCAAAAGAATAGGGAGAGAATCACTAGCTTGCCAAGGGCTATGAAAGGGATGGTTAATTGTGAATACACTTCTGTATTTTTCTAACTGTAAATTGTGGCAAATACACTTCTAAGTGTATTCTCCACAATCCAGGAAACTGTAAATTATGGATTTAGAGTGACTTTTGATAAGAAATTCTTCAAGAATTCCATGATGTTGTGCCATGTACATGCAAGAGGATTTGCAATAGGACCAGTCAGTTAAGAACTTTCCAATGGGGAGGGACGGGAAGGGAGGGGGCAAAAGGGTGAAGAAGAAAAAAAAAGATGGTAGAATGAGGTGGATATCATTACCCTAAGTGCATATATGAAGTCACAAATGGTGTGAATATACTTTGCATACAACCAGAGATATGTAAAAATGTGCTCTATAAGTATAATATGAAATGTACTGCATTCTGCTGTCATTTCTAACAACTTAGAATAAAAAATAAATAAAAAAAAATTTAAAAAGTTCCAAAAAAAAAAAAAAAAAAGAACTTTCTTGATCCTTTCAACCACTTCTCTCTAGGCCTCATTCAGTATCTAAAAAAGATAGGGGCCACTACAGTGAGCAAGCTGGAGAAAATGATAAAAGTCACAGGAGGGGAAAGAGAGAGTAAGCCAATAATATCCTTTCTCTGATAGTAGACACCCTGCTTGTGACATAAGTTGCATGAGAAGCTCAATTTGAACATGAATTTGACATATTGATTTCTACAAATAAATGGTCTTTCTAGTTATTATACTGAAACTGCTTGAATTTCCTCTGCACCACTTGAAAATCTATGGAGTTGTTTTCATATGGGGACAGGGGAAGAACTAGCCCAGCAAAGTAAATATAAGGGTGAAGAAAGAGGTTCTCAACCTCAGGGCTACTGACATTTTGAGCAGATAATTCTTTGTTGTGTTGGGCTGTCCCGTGCACTGTAAGCTTCTACCCTTAGGGGCTGGGAGCACTCTCCTCCAGTATAACAACCAAAAATGTCTCCAGACCTTGTCAAATACTTTCTGGAAGGCAAAATTGACTGTTGAAAACCACTGGACTAATGGGAAACAATAATAAAAAAATAATAATAACACTGCCTCAGGATTCTACACTGTTGTTACACAGTTAAAATGGCTTGTAAAAGTCCGCTCTTCTCAGTCTCCTTGGGCTCCTGCTAAGATGCCCAGAACCTCTGTCCTCAGATGCTCTATTCTCTATTCTCTCCTGTCTCAGCCCGCTACAACCTTTTTCTAGTGGTGTCCCCAGAAACACAGGTTTTTTTTCTTACCTTATAAAGCAGTGCAATTTAGCTTTCTCTTTTTCTCTTAGGAACCCAGGAGTTTGGGGCTGTGTGTGTGTGTCTGTCTGCATGTGCAGTGTGTGTATATGTGATGTGAGAATGTGGAGTTGTGGGGTGGGTGCATTATTATAGTTAACTCAAAGTACCTCTCGTTGTTTCTCTAAATAGAGAGTCATATCTGTTGGAAAGCAATCATGCCAACCTTTAAGTAGAAGCCACTGAAATTTTTTTTTTTTTTTTTTTTTTTTTGGTACCGGGGATTGAACTCAGGGGCACTCGACCACTGGGTCACATCCCCAGCCCTTTATTGTATTTTATTTAGAGACAGGGTCTCACTGAGTTGCTAAGTGCCTCGCCATTGCTGAGGCTGGCTTTGAACTCACGATCCTCCTGCCTCAGCCTCCCAAAGTGCTGGGATTACAGGCGTGCGCCACCGCGCCCGGCCACTGAAAATTTTTAAACAGGAATTTCTCCTTTAGCAACTCCCTAGGATTATGGGAAATGGGAAGGCAGAATCTAGACCAGAGGACCACTACTCTGCTTTTAGAAGCATCATCTACAAATGTTATAATCAGTTAAAACTTTTACCTCTTATTGACAAAATGTGTATATCAATCAAAGTGATATAAACATTATTATTATTATTATTATTATTATTATCATCATCATCATCATCATCATCATTATTTAGGTACTGGGATTGAACACAGGGGTGCTCCATCTCCAGCCCTTTTGATTTTGAGACAGGGTCTCACTAACTTGCTTAGGATCTTGCTTAAGTTGCTGAGGCTGGCTTTGGACTTGTGATTCTCCAGCCTCAGCCTCCCAAGCTGCTGGGATTACAGGTGTGTGCCACTGTGCCTGGAAAGGGATGTAAACTTTTTAAATTACAAATTTAAATACTTAAAGTAGCCAGTCAAATAAAATTATATCAAATATATTTCCTTGTGCTGATGAGCAGTATATAATTTGTATGATTCTACCTTATTTTGATTTCTGCAAGTAAGACAAAGGAAAAGATTTAACAAGTATATGGCATTAAAATGACAGGATTTTTTTTTATGACAGGCATTTTTCAGGAAAGGGTGTGTGGGTTTTTAAATCACTTTTTCAGAAATTATTGACAGTTGGTTTCAGCTGCCTTCTTTGTGTCATTAGAAATTTCTCTAGTGATAGCATGGATAACAAGAAAAAAAATATCTGTGATCAAACTATGACCAGAAAATCAGGAAAGCATTCTCTTTTTAAACTTCCATCTAAATAATATTAATAATTTCATTTTACATCCTGAGTCATAATTGCCTTTAAAATGTACAAGCATCCTCTTTGTATTTTTTATGGATTTTTTTTCATCCTCTGATTTTTTCCTTTAATCCTCTGTGGTAAAAACCTCAAAGAAAGATCTATAAAACTCCAGGCTAGCACACTATGCTGAATTTTATTTTAAATATCTTCAAATGACTTTTCAATTTTAATCACACAACCCATTCTCTTTCTTATGACAGTGGATTTCAACCATCATAAGAATGCTCTTTGCTTACTATCTACCCATTTTAAAGGATATTTTTAATGGCTGAATTGAATGGTCAGCCATATATCAGAAGCAGTGGCATGTGTGTATGTAAATATGTGTGTTGTTATTTTGTTACTTAACAGCTTCTTTTTGACTTCATCAACCTGAAGTGCAAATAATAATTGTTCAGAGTATTGCCCCAAAGCATAGCAGTTGGACAAATACCCCCCAGGAAGTTCAATCTGTTCCCTTTTTCCCTCTAGCAAACTCTTCAGAGACAAAATGAAAATTTTCTATTCATCAAAAGATACCTTAAAGTGTGAAAATCAAAATTAAAACTGGCTGAGATAATTGCCACACATAAAATGGATAAAGGATTGATACCCAGTATATTTGAAGAACTTCTATATATCAGTAAAAGACAAATAACCCAGTAGAAAAATTGGTTAAGAACACAAAGAGGTTTTACAGAAAAGGAAACATATGGTCAATAAACATATGAAGAGATGTACAACCTCATTAACAACCAGGCAGATGCAAATCAAAGCTAGTTTTCATTACTTTTGAACTTCATATATCACAAATATATGTGATAAAACTACACAATTACATACATATTTGTTACAAGGGAAGGGAAAGGCAATATTCTAAATTATGTTTATTTGGAGAGGAGGCAATGTTCTGGGATTTGGGAGGAGTGCCTGTAAATTAGCTGTAAATTATTTGTGATATTCTAGGTTTTTAATTTGTTGGTGAGTTCATTACATTATTTTTAAAAGCAGATGATGGTTAGATATCTAGAGTATGTTTGGACCAACGATTTGATGAATTATAAGCCAATGATAATGATGGTTCTAATTTTGTGAAACTGGAATCCTTGACATGAGTTGGGGGTCGGGCAGGAGGATTAAAACAATTCTTAAAGCAATTTCAAAAACTTGCACTGGTAGGAAGTTTGTAATCTAAAGGAGCTTATGTTAGGATGGGGAAGGTTATGCTGAAATAACAAATAAACCTAAAATCTCCAAACCCTAGTGATCTACCCCAGCAAAGTATTATTCCTCATCCCCATTGTGGACCAATATTCAGAGACCTAGGTTAGTGGAGGCTCTAACATCTTGTAGCTACACTATCTAAAAAACATTGACTCCTTGATTATCACAGTAGGAGGAGAAAGCACTGGAAAGTCTCAAACAAAATTAAGTGCCTCAGTTTGAAAATTACCCGTGTGATTTACGTCCCCAGCCCCTGATTACAATTAGTCTTTATGACCTTGACTAACTGCAGAGGAAGTATAATTCACCAGTGTGCCCAGAAGGACAGAACTAAATATATGTAAGTTCTTCAAGTCTTATTACAGAGCTGTTTTCAATAGAGGCATAATGGCAAAAATTTCATGTCTAAATGACAAAATACAGCAGACTGGGGCAGGGAGCATGTTCTCCACATCTTCACAGGATAGTTTCTATACATTGAGGGCTGTTTTAGTCTGCGTTTTCATCACTGTGACCAAAAGATCTGACAAGAACAATATAGAGGTGTAAAAGTTTATTTTGGCTCACAGTGCCAGAGGTGCAGTCCACGGTCAGCCAACTCCAGAGCTCTGGGTCCAAGGTGAAGCAGAACATTATAGCAGAAGAGCATGGTGAAGGAAAGAGGCTCAGAACGTGGCAACAAGGAGGCAGAGACAGAGAGCTCTGCTTGTCAGGGACAACATGTAAACTCCAAAGGCACACCCCAGTGATCTACCTCCTCCAGCTACACCTGCCTACAGTCACCACCCAGTTAATCCATATCAGTGTGTCAAATCAACTGATTAGGCCACATCTGCAAGTCCCCATATTATCTTGCACATGAGCTTTTGAGGGACATCTCATCTAAAGTATAACATGGGCCCCAGAGAACATCATTTAGTGGTGCACTCTGAAGAGTTTGAAACTTTGGATGTTCATGCAATATATATAGAGGGATTTCCAGGAATACTTGGGCTGGGCATTGAATTGAAGAGGATGAAGTTCTTGCATTGACATCAAGAAGCAAGAATTAGAGAGAATTGAGGATTATTATGACTAATGTGAGCACATTTGTATCATAGGCAAGTACAACTCAAACACTTATTACATTCAGAATATTGCAAGTTAGCTGAGTACCATTGTTTGCTTTGGCTCACATTTCTCTCATCTTTTCCCAGGAACAAATATTAAATCAGAGCTACCTTTGAAGTCACCAGGGTGTGTGCAATTCCTGAAATTTTTAAGGGCCAAAATAGGACCCATGCTAGGAATTCATTGTGATATTAGGACCCTTTTACCATGCACATTTTCTTTTCATTTTTTTTTAAGGAATCCTCTGACATTTGCAATTGTGATACTCCTTCGTTTAAGCATTCTTAGAGGTGGACATAAGCTATACAGTGTATTCTGGCATCAGACTTCAGCCAGCAAAATCTGTTGGAAATATTTATTTGACTTCCTTCTGGATGTACTGATGTGAAAGTCTTATTCATCAGTTCTCTCCCTGATTCTTTGGCAACTGGCTCCTGGACAGAGCACAAGTTATGCTCACATGTGAGGCGGCTCAGAACATGGTAAAAGAAATTCCTCAGTATTGATGATTCATGTGAGTCTTCTGTAGCCTAGACCCCTAGAGTCATCCAATATAGGCCAGTCCTTTCTCTCTTTGGGCTTTCCTTTTTTAAAAATCTTTTTTCAAGTTTTAGATGAACACAATTTATTTATTTATTTATATGTGGTGCTGAGGATTGAACCCAGTGCCTCCCACATGCTAGGCAAGCACTCTACCACTGAGCCATAACCTTAGCCTTTGGGATTTCTTTTTATTGCCCCCACAGCATATTCTACATTGAGAGAAGTTCTAGAGGGTTGTAATAGTGTCTCCCAGATGTCTTCCAGGAAAACACAATAATAAAATTGCCACTTAAACATTGGAGAGCATATCATTTCAGGAAAACAGATCAGTGATAGAGAAAATAATAAATATTGGGGGGTTACAAGAATTGATGTGGTATCAGTTTTCATTCAGAGATAGAATCACTAGAAGATTATATTTTATGTACATAAATTTTGACACAAACTATGTATATATACATTTACATAGTATACACACATATGTGTTTATACACACACATACACATATTTAAGGGACTTATTAATTACAGAAACTTGACATAAATGTGAGTGCTGGTGGAATAGTCCTCATAAGTCTACCATTTTGGTCCCTGATGTTAGATCTTGATATCAATAGGGTAGGCACTAGGGAAGGAAAGACAGATGTTAAGTTTGGGACAATCATGAGCAGGTTGGAATCTACTAATATTAGCTGGAATTTCAAAATGACAGATAAAAAGGTCAGTTCTTGTTGTACCTGACCTTGGTGGTGTGGGTGTCCTGAAAAGGCTGGGTTCCTTTGCCACAGAGTTAAAAAATGCACATAGCTGGTCCATAAATTGGAGAACCTTAAAGAGGATCCAGGGTAATGTAGAGCAGTTGCAGCTAATGAAGTGAATTAGCTTGTCAGAGACAACATGTGTGAGCTACAAAATAGCTACTACTTCTCTTCTGCCCTCTAACTCTCCCAAAACATTCTCTCATGGTGCACTCTAACTAGAAGCATACCATTGGCATATTACTTAACAAACAAATTAGTTGACTAGCCAGGTTGACAAATTGCAATGCCACCACAAATGCATTCTCTGATATCAAATCTTGGGCTTTATTGATGAAAAGCATCAAAAGAAACTATGCCCTCAAGATCTCTTTTCTTCCTCCTGGAGGACCTCAGAAAACATCCTTTAAGCTTCTGGGTCACCTAGACATTTTCGTTCATAGGATTATGCTTTCAAGCCTCAATGGATGATCAGAACTACACAATAAGATGTTCCTTTAGCTTAGAACTGGTGACTCTCTTCTAAGTTGACCCTATGTCGCTAAAGATCACCTTTAGTTCATATTAGTTCAACTAACATCTATTATGCTTGACAAGCACTGCGCTGTGTGCTGTGGGGTTGGTGATGAACCAGTCCCTTGAGAAACTTCTTGTCTAGTGGGAGAGAGAGACACATAGACATAAATAGTCATGCAATTTGGTCAATGGCAAAGTAGAAGAATGCAGAGTTCACTATGATAGTCTGGAGAAGGAGAAATCCAGGGCTTGAGATAGTCTCAAAGGATGAGTAGGAGTGAGCTACACAAAGAAAAGTGCATAGTGCATAGAAGACAGAGATATGTCATATGCAAAGACCCTGAGGTTTGAATTGATAGGTATATGATGGATGTTCTTAGAAATTATAGTCTTATAAAAGCATGAAGTAGGTAAGAGGGGTTGGCAAAGGATAAAGCCAAGTCACAGGAACTGCATTTGCTATACTTAGGAACTTGAATTTTACCCTTTGGAGACAACAAAAAATTATACATTTATCAGTTAGACATACATTCAACAGAAAGTCCTACTACAATAGTCTAAACAGAAAAGTTTATTGGTTTTCTGCAACAAAAATCTTGAGGGTAGAAAACTCAGATTTGGTATGGTAGCAAGACCATGTTATCCATGATTTGGGTTCTTTCCACTTCCCTGCTCTGAACTCTTTAGTGTCATTCTCATTGTCCCAGGATGGGAGTTGCTATACCTCCAAGGTTCATGTCCATATTCTAGAAAGGCTAAAAAGAAGAGAAAGGGCATAGTTCTTTGAGGAGGCTCTGCCTTTTTATTTGGAAAGATAATTCCTCCCCATGGATTCTGGCCAGAATTTTGTCATATGGCCTGTCTTAACTGCTGGGGAGCTTGCATATGAAATATCTGTGGAGTCACAATGCTCACCTGTACTCTCTTTCTCTTACAACATCACATTCTTACCTTGAAGTAAAAGTCTTATGTGACTGTGCTCTGGTGAATCCTTTCAGATATTTAAAGTTGAGGAATATTTGCAAAATCCGAAGTCCTTATCATGGCTCAGCAAACCTTCATGACTTGGCCCTTCTACTTATCTCCCTTTCTCATTCTGTTCCAGTCACCCAGGTCCCTCATGGTACTGAAACATCCTCAGTGTACTCTAGATTCATGCCTTGGAATTTTCTGCTTCCTCTATTTAGTCTCATGTCAATATCCACTCCATCCATGCCTTATGAAAAGTCAAAAAGAACTTTGCAGAATACACTTCAACTGTAACCTCAACCCTGTTATTTTGTTACCCATAACTTATTGTTTTATTTTTGTCTTCCAGACTAGCACATAAGATGTATAAGCGATTTTGCCCACAGCTAAAACAATGTCTGGGTTATATTAGATGCTCCATAAATGACTGTTGAAGAAATAGAAAAGTAACGACAGAGATGTATATGTGGCCAATAAGGAGGAGCAAACAGCCCTATCTTTTTTTAAAATTTATTCAAAGTTGTTGTCTATATAACAGATATAACAGTAGCATACATTACAATTCATAATACACATATAGAGCACCTTTTTACATATCACTGTTTGTATACAAAGTATATTCATATTATTAATGTCTTCAAACATGCATTTAGGGTAATGGGGTTGTGGCTCAGCAGTAGAGCGCTTGCCTAGCAAATAGCCCTCTCATTACCTGGGAAAGACTTAAAAATAAAGTAGGATATTAGGAACTACCAGAAATCTATAAAAAGGAAATGTAGTAAGCCAGGAAGGGGAAGAGATGGTTCAAAAGTACAAGGTATTGAATGCCCCAGGAGAAGGCTTAGATCAGTAAACAGAACTTTAGGTTGAATGTAAGCCGATGGGTTGAATCAACTCCCAGTTGGGTTTTCTCAAGTTTACTGAACATCTCAGTATATTTTTAATTAGTCAGATATGTTGTTAATGATGTGTGTGTGTTACATTGACTTTTCTTAGACTGAACATTAGATTTGATTATGAACTTGATCTTTCCTTTCAAATAACCCCTTTCCATATAGCCTGAAAATTGATTTTGTAATGGAATTCTGGGCTGAAAATGTGGATGGAGAAACTTCGATCAACACAGATCACTGTGTTACCTTTTATTCACAAAGGGACTGTGTTATCTTTTGCTAGGAGGGGAGTGTGTATGTGTGTGTGTGTGTGTATGGGCACATGTGCATTTATTGAGGAACAATATGTTGAGAATGAAGAAGATAAAAAATATATCTAAAGTTATGAAAGCATATAAAAATAAGCGTACTCTCTTACAGATAAAAGATACAACTTTGTAAAAAGAAAATTTTCTTCCACTTAAAAACTATCAGATACATTTCAACAGGGCACAACCAAAGCACAATTGTAAAAGAGTTTATCTATACATTCTCAGAGCTCTTAAGATGACCTGATAAGGTCAAACAGGGAATCAAATAGGTTAATAAAGTAATTTCCACCAAATATCAGGCACCTCTGGAGGTTTTTTCCTGTTTTGCTTAGGAAGGGACTTTTTTTGTATTGCTTCTTTGCTTGTTTATTTAAACTTATTTATCTTTGAACTGCACATAACATATGCATGTGACAAAAAATTCAAGATGTACAGAACAGCAAAGTGAAATGGCAGACTCTTTGCCAGGGTCTCTCCCAATCAGACATTCACAGATCCCCTCTGAATTAGAATAAATTTTTAAATAAGAAAAAAAAAAAAGTGCATGTGTTCCAGAATTTTGTTTTTTTTCACTTAATATTTTATTGTGTAGATAGTTCCATGTCAGAACATACAGAGTCCTGTCTTCTTTTTAAGGATTGCATAGGGGAAAATGAATTAATGAATTTTCATAGAACTCTAGGAAGAGTTCAATACTTAGCTGAACAAAGATAGAACCTTATCACTTGGAAAAATTAAGATCTCACAGGGAGAGATATTTAAGTGTTTTACCTTCTTGGAAGCCTTTCAAACTCCATCCAGGAGTAGGATTGCTAGATAAAATATAGTCATCCAGTTAAATTTTGTTGGGGACATTAAGAACACATCAGCCAAAAGAATAGAAATTTAAGTCAAGGAAATGAAAACCTAACTCTCTGGCTGTCTCCCACTTCCTGATACGTGGACTTGGCCTAGGCCAGGGGTGTTGCCCTGACATATGATGAAAAATCAAACCACCACTAGGATAGGCTAGTGGCTGTTCCTCCAATGTGATCTGCTCATGCTCCCTATGCTCCCCTATAACCTTTCTGCTGATTGGCCCATGTCTTCTATAAAGGCTGTCCAACTTCCTCAATAAACTGAGCTCGTGCCTTGACCGGTCTTCCTGAGGCATCTGATTGTCTTCTGAAAGGAGGGCTGGGTGCGGGTGGTCAGTCGGCTCTTACCTTTCACAATCCGTCCTTGTTGGGGCATGCTCCCCTTCTCTTGCGGGTTGAGAGGAGTCACGGGCTAAAAACCCCAACAAAATTTGAATTTCAGATAAACAATACACATTTTTAGTATAAGTATGTGCCTGCAATATTTGGGAAATACTTATACAAAAAAATTGTTGTTGTTTATCTGAAATTCAAATTTAACTGGGACCTCTGTATTTCAAGTTGCTAAATCTGGCAACCTTATCTGGCAACCTGTTTCATTTGCAATAAAGCTTAACCTCAAACTCCATAATGATGATTTAATGTCTCCTTAAGCAGGAAAATATTGCTTCTTAAATATCATGGCTATGAAAAGAACCTCAAACTTCAAGCTTCAATATTCCCCTTAATTGCTTTTCATAATCCACAAGAAAAGTAATGCCTTCCTTAAGTGTTTTAGATATGCTTCAAACTATGACTGTTTAGCATAGAGTCCCCAGCAAAAAAAAAAAAAAAAAAAATTGGTAATGTATTTCAGATGTATCCCAAATATTATAAGCATACATTTGAACCTTGAGATAAATTAAATTTCAAGGGAAACTTTGCATGTATTTCTTATAAGACTTTTTTTCAAAATGAAATACTGCTGTTAAAATAATGAAATCAGGTTGTAATTAAACAAACTAAATGTCTTGTAGGAAAGTTAAATATCAACCATGTAAAATTCATCTTTGTTTTCTTATGAAGCCCTTTGGGGAAATAAAAAAGAGTGCAATGTGGTTCAGAATGAACTACTTCAGTGTGTTTCCCCCAGACTCAAGCAGATTCACAACCTTCTCCATTGTCAAAAGACTGGCTTCTCACGTCATTCCTACTGGCTGCTGTTCTCCCAATGTAACCCTTACACTAGCCCGCTGCTCCTTCTCATGTTAATCCCAGAACATCCCAGACTGGTCTTTGGCCAAGAACTGGCTTCTGGAATGAATTTGGAGCTTACAGATATATGTTTATCCTTCATTTATGTGTCTACTGGTAGCAATTTATTTATCTTCATCTTAGTAGAAACAAGATCCCAAGGATCTTGAAAGTTTTTGTCTAATTTGGAAGGACACATATTGAAGAAAAGTAGCTTTTACACTTTTTCATATACTGTTTTAAATAAAAGGCATATACACCACTCAGTCAATCCTAGTTTACAGAGGGAGAAGCACAATCACTCTTTCCATATCAATATTGTCTTTTTTAAAATTTTTATAATTTTTAATATGTACAACTCATAGTGCATATATTTAGTATCTTTTTACATACAACTGTTTGTATACAAAGTATATTCGTACAATTCAGGTCTTCAATCATGCATTAAGGAAAATGATATCCATCTCATTCAACCACCTTTTTTTCCCCCTCCCTCCCCTCTTGCTCCCTCCCTTACCCTCCCTTCCCTTGACCATTCTAGTGTTCCTCTAATCCTCCTATGTACCCCCATCCAACAATACTTTGAAATAGCCTCCTTATATAAGAGAGAACATTTGGTACTTGGATTTTTGAGACTGACTAACTTCACTTAGCATTATGTCTTCCAACTTCATCCATTTACCTGCAAATGCCATTAATTTATTTTCTTTTATTGCTGAGTAAAATTCCATTGTGCGTATATACCACATTTTCTTAATCCACTCATTTACTGAGGGACATCTAGGTTGATTCCACAACCTAGCTATTGTGAATTGTGCAGCTACAAACATTGAGATAGCTGTGTCACTGTAATATGCTGTTTTTAAGTCCTTTGGGAATAGACCCAAGAGTGGGATGGCTGGGTCATAGGATGGTTCCATTCCCAGTTTTCCAAGAAATCTCCATACTGCTTTCCATAACGGTTGCACCATTTTGCAGTCCCACCAGCAATGTATGAGTGTGCCTTTTTCTCCACATCCTCTCCAACATTTATTGTTGCTTGTGTTCTTGATGGCTGCCATTCTGACTGGAGTGAAGTGAAATCTTAGAGTAGTTTTGATTTGCATTTCTCTAATTGCCAGCGATGTTGAACATTTTTTCATGTATTTGTTGATTAATCGTGTATCTTCTTCTGAGAGGTGTCTTCTCAGTTCCTTAGCCCATTTATTGATTGGGTTATTTGTTTTTTTTAGTGTAAAGTCAATATTGTCTTTTAACATCAAAATTTTGGCTTCAGGAGGCTGAGGCAGCAGCAGAATCACGAGTTCAAAGCCAACCTCAGCAACTTAGCGAGACTCTGTCTCAAAAAATAAAAAAGGTCTGGAGATGTGGCTCAGTGGTTAAGTGCCCCTGGATTCAATCTCCAGTACCACCCCCCCAAAAAAGTTGAGGAACAAGTTAATGATATTTATGCTTAAGTATGGGCAGGTGAAAATGTAATGGTGCCTACAATTTCCTTTGAATTGAACCATAAACAAAAATAAGACAGATCAATGAATGGATAGATATACAATAAATAAATGGTGGAATCTAGGTAGCGGGTGTGCATGTGTTTATTTAATGTTCTTTCAACTTTTTTATACGTTTGAAATTTTTCACAATAAAATGTTAAGGGAAAAATGTTTGAGGAATGCATACTAGAGAGCATTATACTTGGAGGTGTATTTATACAGACCATCTTGGGATAGGACCTCACTTCTCTGTGTCTTGGTTTCTCCATCTGCAAAAGCCTACTGCATAGAATCATGTATTCTTTAAGACAATTTCCATAAAATACCACAGTGCCTAGTACATATTAATTATTATTATTATTATTAGTTATTATTATTCAGAAAGGTTGATGTCTTAGTCTTTGGGGGCTGCTATGACAAAACACCTTAGACTGAGTAATTTGGAAACAACAGAAATTTATTGCTTACAATTCTGGAGCCTGGAAAGTTCAAGATCAAGTGCCTGGTAAGTCTTTGCTTTCTGCTTCCCAGATGGTACCTGGCAGCATCCTCACATGGTAGAAGGGGCAAGGAAGCTTCTTCATATCTCTTTTATATGGACACTAATCTTGTTAATTCATAATCACCTCCTAAAGGCCCCACATCTTAACACTATTACTGGGAATTCAGTTTCAAAGTATGAATTTGGCAGGGAAGACACACAAGCATGTAGAGCATAGCTTTTGATCTATCAGACCCATCGTGGCCCAAAAGTTGGATGAAAATGAATCAGCAAAGACTTCCAAATAAGGTTATTTGGCTTTGGCCTTGAAGGATGTTATAGAATTGTGTTAATGGAAAGAAATCCAGTATAAGCAGTAAATGACAGGAGAAAAAGAGAAATAAGAGAATGAGAGGTCAGAACACTGAAGCGAGATTTGCATCAGCATCAGGGAAAAGGCTCATTTATCTGGTGTTTTGGAGTACAGGACTAGACTCCATGAATTCATTTGGGTCTTAAAAAGTTCTATAATATTCCTTTTCATATTAGACTCAAAGGCTCAAACTTGGCAAGAAAAGAAACAGCAAATTTAACTGCAAAACACCTGGTGTTTGAAGCTAAGAGGTGGGACTTTGATAGTTCTTTCTCTGTCTCTAGTCCAAGGATTAAAAAAAAAAAAAAAAAAACAGCAAACAAGAGTAAGCATAAAAATAAACATATGCTGGCTGGAAATCAGTTTGGTGATTTTTAAAAAATTTATTTCAGTTTGGTGATTTTATAATCAGTTTGAATAACCATATTTTCCCAAAATTTTAAAGTTTCTTTAAAAAAATTGTTGGTTTTATTCCCCTATGCCTTATTCAACAATATCCTTCTCTCTCTTTTTTTTCTCCCACTTTGACTTCTTGCAGTTATAGGTACTGAACATAAAGCTCCCCATTTGGGGCAGAGTTAACTTACAACATTAACTCCCTCTACAGAGAAGAGTTAATGTTTTAAAACTCCCTATGATGCCATGAGGTCACTGGAGATGGAAAGAGCTGGAAGTGCATAATACTTGGGCAGAGAAGCTTTCTAATGCTTTGAAGCCCTATCCACCCTCCTCTCCAGAATAGTCCAGGGAGGTGGCAGCAGGAAATGGCAGTGATGGCGGAGTTGCACCAACCCTTGGTTTCTCAAGTCAAATTCTAGTCACTATTTCAACCAGAGCAAACATTTTGGAAATGCAGTTTCTATTTGAGGTTCATCTTTTAGCATCCAAATATTATAATAGATCCTGAAAGTAAGATGACTTTGCTATTAAAAAGTATACAAATTATCTCTCTTGGAAGCTTTTGCAGCTCAGCATACCTAAGCAGATTTCTGTCATTGCTGTCCTGTTATTACAATGGGAGACTCATCAGCATGTCCTCCGTGGCACTCTAGCAAGGTGTTATGTGCCTTGTGACTGTAGAGAGTACAATGCTCTTGGGTCTGTGGATGTTCAGTTTTATAATTAAGTACAAAACTTTATCCTTTTATTGTGTGTGGGGAGGAATTGGTAAACATAACCTTGGGCTTCTTATACAATAGGTCTAAGCAAAAAAAAAAAAAAGTATAAATAAATAGATGCTTCCATCTACTATATCAAGAGGCACACTTTGTATATACATGCATATTTTTTGGCCCAGATTGACAGTAAGATGTTGATACACTCAGAGAAGGAACAAAGATTATCATTGCTCAAAGAATTTTTAAAAATACCTTAGTGCTATAGCCAAAATCTTTTCTAGAAATTGTATCCTCCAGGGTCTGGGATTGTGGCTCAGTGGACGAGTACTTGCCTTGCAAGTGTGAGGCCCTGGGTTCAATTCTCAGCACTGCATATAAATAAATGAATAAAATAAAGGTCTGTCAGCAACTAAAAAAATTAAAATTTTTTTATCCTTCAGAAAGTCTAAATTGCATTATGAAATAGATAAATGTGGGAATTTACAATGTTTTCCCATGAAACACTCCTTAATACATCAAGATAGAGTGATCCACTAGGATTTAACAAACTAAGATAAATTCTATCAAATTCTGGAAAATTGGACAAAGAAGCCCAAATTGCAAAAATAGAGCAACTAAAAAAATACAAACACAAATGCAAACAAAACAAAACAAAGCAAAACAAAACAGACAGAAGTTAGTGATCCTAATTCCCAGCACTCAAAATGCAGCTGTGAAGGAATTTCCATCTTATATAAGGTCTGGGGTTGGGTAGAGACTTCCAGTTGTGCAGGTAAGCTATATGGATCCCTCAAAATTCCAAGGAAAGAACAGTTAAGTACTAGCTTTGTTGTGTTACTCCATTCCATTCCAAAATAATAATCAATAATGATGACTGAGTGGTGCAGAACTAGAATTCTTTTCATCCAGGTTGTAGAGGATCTTTTGAAGGAGATCTTTAGCCCCTTTCTCTGATTCGAGCTTCTTTCCAAACATTACAAATCTATTTGTTTTGGGTGTGAGAGTTTAGAGTGATGCTTTTAATTCTGAGTGGATAGTGTGTAAATGGGTTGGGTGAAGAACCAATCAGAGAACCGACTCAGGGTCTTTTTGCATAAACATGAAGCAGGGCTAATCTTGCCCTTTAGTCAATGTCAGGAAGTCCATGACTAGATGGTCAGATCCAAGTGACAACCACATGGAAACAGTGAGATCAAGATTCAGTGTAAACAAGAGGAACTGAGGTCATGAGCATAAAAAAATAGCAAGATTAAATAGAAATCTATCAAGGACTGTGGCTTCTGGACTTAGGTGAAGAAAATGACTAGAAAAGAAAATGACTAGAAATGACTAGAAAACCCAATTGCTAGGAGAAAATCATTGGGGTCAATGATGATGTCAAAGTCTATGGTAGTTTATTATGCGTGGTTGGAAAAAAAACCCTTCAAAAATCTATAAACCAATTAATGTTATCCATTATATGAGTAGTTTTAAAGGTACTTTATTTAGCAATGAAGAGAATACAGAGCAACTAGGATTTTTATTTGGAAGAGACTGTTCAAACACAATAACTAGTATCATGTTTGTAGTCTGCTCATAAAGCTTAAAAGGCTCATTTGGTTTCAGCTCTACTGAGAACTTCACAATGTTTAACTCTCGTTATTGGATTTGGAACACTGGAAAAATAGGCGTTTGATATACGAGTTGTTTATCAAACATCTCAGACATCTCTTATATGCCATTTGAGACCCTTTCTTGTTTTTCTTTATTTTTTTGGGGGGGTGGGGTGGGTTTTTTTTTTTTTTTTTTGTCTTTTCTCTTTTGGATCTTGGGATCAGACCCAGGGCTTTGTGTATGCAAGGCCAGCATTTTGCTACTGAAGTACATCCCAGCCCTCATTTCAGATCCTTTCTGTCTTGACTGTCTCCAGGACCTCTGGCCACTTGTTCTTCTCAACCATGGCCACATTGATCAACTTTTCATTAACACAATATGAAAAGCCCTCTCTTCATGCTCAGTGGGCCCCTATTGACTTGGACCTGGAGCTTCCTCTTTGCTATAGAAGTAGGATACACTGCAAGACATGGATTCAGCATGATATAGTGCCCAGTCGTGTGCAATTTGAAATTCTGGGAAAGTTAACACTTCATGGGTCAACTTTGACCAACAGGAAACACTGCAACTGGTAAGTGAATTCTTCTCCCTTTGTGCCCCCATAGGGTCTCTCTGAAGATTGCCCTGAAAGATGAAGTATTCATTAGCACTTGATTCAGAGGAGCAGCCTGCTTGATAAAGCACACTCATATTGATTCCTTCATGTCTGGCCCCTCTCTCTTATTACCTCATTCTTACTTCTCCAAGACTGAATTCCCTAATAAATAATATCATGTATACCTTTTCTCTACAGAAAGGTAGAACCCTTGCTTTATGTGGAACCCTTATCAAAACACATGTCAGGGATCCCCCAATGGTATAAACTGCAAGATTCCTTGGCTGGACATTTCATTCCAAAATACTAAATGTTCTTGCTGTGTATCTTTTTACCCCTACTTTGGAGCTAACTGGGGTTATGTAATTCAATCTCTTTTTATGTATTGAAAACAGGGGAGCTAGTTTAGGCATAAGACAATCACCAAAAGACAAACTTGAATCCTTTTCAGTAACTAATATAGGTGAATTGGGAAAAAAAGGAAGTAATTGTGGTTTGCACAAAGGAATAATTTCTAATTTGCTTATGTTCATGTTATATAATCAGACACATACATACATACATACATACATACATACATACATACATGGCTCTGAGTTCAAAGGAAAACATGTACTAGAAAGAATCTAGTTTCTTTAGTCAGTCAAAAGATAACAAGGTAGTATGAAGAACCATGGAGCACAAATACAGGTAAATTTTGAAAATGCATTCATATTCATCTTAAAGAGGCTATTTGAGTGAATGAGGATAAATATATTGAGAGAAGCTTAATTAGCTTCGAAGGCTTTGAAGTAGCAGAGATGCTTAATGAGTGTTTTGCCATACTCAGAATTGATTGAGGAAGTCTTCTCTCATGAAAATTTCTTGGGAAATCATAGTGTATCCTTAACAAATAAATGAAATGCCAAGGAAAAAATCATATAATGATTGAGATTCTCAGTGCAATTTATTGAGTAACAGTATGTGAGGGCTCTGGGAGAAATATTATCTCTAACAACAAATGTATCTTGTCATTTCCAAAGCACCCTGGGAATGGAGTTCCTGCCCTCAGATTACTCCAACCTTAATGGAAGAAGAGATGACATGGGTAAAGGGTCAACTAAAACAACACAGCAACAAATGACATTTAATTTGAAACCATTTACATTGAGTACAAAAGTGGAATATAATACTATAAGCTTGAGTAAAAGAGAAAAGTCCTTTGGAAAACAATGTGGATATGATCTACTTTTGAATTTTATATCTTTTTACATAGATTGGTAAATAAGACCAAGATTTTCTGCTTAAGTGCCAGAGGAAAAAATAGGACTACATACTAATTGGCTCCCAATGTTTTCCCAATTTGAAAACTTAGAGTGATCTTGCTACTGAATTCAGAAGAAATGTGAAAATTTGGCATAGCATATAATGCCCTGGATGATCGAGTTCCTGTGTATCTCTCACAATTTCTTCCTCACACTGAATCTTCCTGCCATGTTGATCACTGAGCATGCTCCTGTGGCTTGGGTTGCTCTTATTATATGGAATCTTTGAACCCAGGGGTGCTGAACTACTGATTCACATCCCCAACCCTTTTTTGTATTTTATTTAGAGACAGGGTCTCATTGAGTTGCTAAGTGCCTCACCATTGCTGAGGCTGGCTTTGAACTTGCAATCCTCCTGCCTCAGTCTCCTGAGCAGAATTATAGGTGTGTACCACCACACCTGAGTATATGGAATATTGTCTGTTGTCTTTTCTCCTCATGAAATCTTTTGTCTTCAATACTCATCTTACCCTGTAGATTTTGATAATCATGGTTTTGAATTGACTACTAAATTCTTTTTCTTTTGTTTCATTTAAAAATATATATTTTCCAGTTTCCAAGAAGTTAGACACTTTTGATTTGTTTGAACTTACACTATTTGCTTTCTAGTTATTAATTTTTTTTTGTACCAGGGATTGAACTCAGGGGCACTCAACAACGAGGCCACATCCCCAGCCCTTTTTTGTATTTTATTAGAGACAGGGTCTCACTGAGTTGCTAAGTGCCTTGTCATTGCTGAGGCTGGCTTTGAACTGGCGATCCTCCTGCCTCAGCCTCCCAAGTGCTGGGATTACAGGTGTGCGCCACCATGCCCGGCCTAAATTTTTATTCTAATAAAATGTTATTCTGTGATTAGTCTATTTTTAATTTTGAAACTACATAATAAAAATCATTTTTTAATTTTTTCTATTATTTTTCTTTTTTTAAAATTTTTATTTATACTAGTAGTATGTATTACAGTTCATACTATACATATAGAGCCTCTTTTCACACAAAACAGTTTGTACACAAAGCATATTCATAGCATTCAAGTCTTCAATCATGTATTTAGAATAATGATATCCGTCTTATTCAACCACATTTTCTTCCCCCCTCCCCCCTTGCTCCCTCTCTTTCCCTCCCTTCCCTTTGACCATTATGGTGTTCCTCTAATCCTTCTATGTACCCTGACCCAACAATACTGTTAACCGGCCTCCTTATATCAGAGGAAACATTTGGTATTTGGATTTTTGAGATTGACCGATTTCACTTAGCATTATATTCTCCAACTTCATCCATTTACCAGCGAATGCCATGATTTTATTCTCTTTTATTGCTAAGTAAAATTCCATTGTGTGTATATATCATATTTTCTTTATCCACTCATCTACCAAGGGACATCTAGGTTGGTTCCACAATCTAGCTATTGTGAATTGTGCTGCTATAAACATTGAAGTGGCTATGTCACTGTAATATGCTGTTTTTAAGTCCTTTGGGAATAGACCCAGGAGTGGGATGGCTGGGTCATAGGGTGGTTCCATTCCCATTTTCCCAAGAAATCTCCATACTGCTTTCCATAACGGTTGCACCATTTTGTAATCCCACCAGCAATGTATGAGTGTGCCTTTTTCCCCAAATCATCTCCAACATTTATTGTTGTTTGTGTTCTTGATAGCTGCCATTCTGAATGGAGTAAAATGAAATCTTAGAGTAGTTTTGATTTGCATTTCTCTAATTGCCAGCGATGTTGAGCATTTTTTCATGTATTTGTTGATTAATCATGTATCTTCTTCTGAGAAGTGTCTTTTCAATTCCTTAGCCCATTTATTGATTGGGTTATTTTTTTTTTGGTGTCAAGTTTAATAAAAATAATTTGGGGCTGTGCTTGGGGAGTAGAGCAGTAGGGTGCTCGCCTAGCATGTGTGAGGCCCTGGGTTCAGTCCTCAGCATCACATAAAAATAAATAAATAAAATAAAGGTATTGTATCCAACTAAAACTAAAAAATAAATATTAAAAGAGAATCATTTAAAAAGTATTACAAAAATGCATTTATTATAGTTACAGCTTACAATAATATTCTCAGGCAAAAAAAAATCATTCTTGACTCTTTATTTCTCCCTCTTACACCTTGCATATCTGATACTCCTGGAATCCCATTATTTTGACTTTCAAAATAACTAAAATATCTAACCACTTTTGTCATCTTCACCTGAGTCCAAGGTGACGTCAGGCTAGATCCTTGTAGTAGCCTCCCAAGAGGGCTTTCTCCTTTTGGATTTGTCCCCCACATAGATTCTATATGAAGGCTCTGTGGATTAGTCAAATGATGTCATCCCTGGACTCCATACCTGTTGTAGTCTCTCATGTCATTCACCACAATCTTTTCAACACACATCTCCCTATATTGGTATTGACACTTCTAGTCTTTTGTGCAGTCCCTGGAATACATTGGGCTACTTATTGCCTGAATCCCTTGGTCTGAATGATTTTTCTCTGTATCCATGAAGATGGTTCCTTCACCTCCATCAGGGCTTGGTTCAAATGCTACCTTCTCATTGAAGGCTTTTCTGAGCACTTTTCTTAAAATGGCAACCTCATTCCCCCAAACACATGCTTAACTGCCTTCTTTCCCTTTCCTGTCTAATTGTTCTCCATTTTGCTCATCCAAATTACATGCAAAATATCATACTTATTTATTTGCTTAGTGCTAGTGCCATTTGCCCCATATACCTCATAAGAGTTTCATTTTCTTCTGTTCATCCCTGTATTTTCAGTGATGAGGATAGCATCTGGTATGTAATAGATATTAAAAATATTTGTTCAATAAAGGAGTGAAAATAAAGAAAGAAAGAATAAATGAATTTGATGACATGAAAACATTCTCATAAAACAATATTAAGTCAAAATTGGTATATAATAAGTTATACCCCATGTATGTATAATATGTGAAAATATATTCTATCATCATGTATATCTAAAATGAACAAATTTTAAAACTGAAAAAAAGGTCTAAAAATTTCATTTCTAGTATAAGCTCAATTTTGTTCACTACATAGAAAAACACATATCCCTAGAAAAAGGCTAGAAGAAGTAAAATTAATAGTTATTATTTCAAAATGGGGCATTATTTTGTATTTTGTGTAATTTTAGAATTTTCTATAATGAGCATGGAACTTTACAATCAAGAAAAATCAAATCTTCTTTTTATAAAAGAAAATTGTGAGCACATACTTACAATCCCAGTGACTTGAGATGATGAAGCAGAAGGATCTCAAGTGTGAGGTCAGCCTGGGCATTTTAGTGAGACCCTGGCTCAAAAAATAAAAAGGGGTTGGGTATATGTGTGGCTTGGTAGTAGGACCCACTGGGTGCAATCTTCAGTGCTGAAAAGATGAAGGAAGGAAGGAAGGAAGGAAGGAAGGAAGGAAGGAAGGAAGGAAGGGAGGGAGGGAGGAGTCATGTAGCAAAAAATAATTCCAAAACAATTTCTTCTTATCTTCATGATCCCAAATGATGAACTGCCCTGTTGTATCATCTGTCTCTTCACCCATCCTTCTCTTCTTCTCTCCATCATTCATCCCTCCTTCTGTTCTAGTATAATGAGTAATTTAGCCAAAACCCCTCAAATCATTGGTCATTTTAATGCTACAGAGTCCTTGTACTAAGGGAATCATTTGTCATATTTTGAAAGAATTGAAAATCTCAGTGTAAAAATAGCTTGATTTTTTTGAAGGTCAGTTTTATTTTCACTATGCACTATGAATTTACTTTAAGTGTTAAAATAATATTAGATGCCTGTTTGTCTCCTTGAAAATTTTAGCATAAATTTTCTGGTTGGTTCTTAAATGGACATGATTTCTGTAAGAATTTTCTTCAGCATTTGTGTTCTAATGTGAACTATAATGGAGTCATTTAAGATATGTGAATAGGTTAGGTGCTAAACACAGGATATATTCTTTTCTGTTTCTACTTGATTCTATACTCAGAGTAACAGGAAAAAAAAAAGAACAGTAAAGTGGCATTTGGCCTTTTTATTTAAAAAGTCATAAATCATTTTGATTGGCAGCACTTAAAAAATTTGTGTGTGTGTGTGTGTTGTTATTGTTGATGTAGCACTGGCTGTCAGTTGTGGAGACAGATTTGATTTTAAAACATTGATTCTCGGCTGCAGGTTATTTTACTCCTAAAGGACATTTTGCCATGTCTGGAGACATTTCTGATTGTCACAACAGAGATGGGGAGCAAGATTGCTACTGGCATTTGGTGGGTAGAGGACAAGGATGTTGCTGAACATTCTGAAGTGTACAAGACAGTGCCCGAAACAAAGAATTGTTCCATCCCAAATGTAATTCTGAGGTTGAAAAACCCTGTAATCTAGAGGGAGAGTTGACAAAAACAAGCATGGAAAGGACTGGCTGGTCATTCAAAGATGGCCAGTGAAAGAGGACCTACCTGCTCTCAAATATTTTTTTTTTTTTTTTTTGTGGTACCAGGGATTGAACTCAGGGGCACTCAACCACTAGGCCACATCCCCAGCCCATTTTTGTATTTTATTAGAGACAGGGTCTCACTGAGTTGCTAAGTGCCTTGCCATTGCTAAGGCTGGCTTTGAACTTGTGATCCTCCTGCCTCAGCCTCCCAAGTGCTGGGATTACAGGCGTGTGCCACCACATCTGCCTCTCAAATCATTTTTTTAAGCCATCCTTGCTTTAGCTTGCTCTGCTCAATGAAAAAAGAAAGTTTTTAATCACATTTCAGCTGGGTGTTATGACTGAATAAATACTTTGTTATCAGAGGGTTTGGTTTGGCTGGCTGAGTAACTCCTGACTTGGCAGTATCACCTGACATGGGCTGGAGGACCTGAGCAGCTCAAGAGGCTGAGAAGACCTGCAGGTGACCTGAGCACATATCTACAGAAATAAAGATCAATCGATCCAATTGCTTGAGGACAGCTGTGCTCTTTACGGATTCTCTCTGAGACAAATGGAGATGGGTGTTGAAGGCATTTCAGGGAGGGACAAGTGGGTTGGGGTAAGCCAGGCGTGCAGGACAGTTCCGGAAGGCAGAGGCTGGACCTCTTTCTGCCTCATTCCTCTTCTCAGTCCAGTGTCTGTCTCTCCCCGCGCCCTCTCTCTCTCTCTCTCTCTCTCTCTCTCTCTCTCTCTCTCTGTGTGTGTGTGTGTGTTTTTCTCTATTTCCACTCCTTCTGTTACCACTAGTTCCATCAGTGTGTTTTTAAATTTATGATAGTAAGGAGATAGTGAGTTTTAAAGAGTAGTTGCAATAGTTATTTTTTCAATTAATTTATTATTTGTTTTAATTAGTTATACATGACAGTAGAATGCATTTATGCACTGTGATGTATCATACATAGATGGGATAGAATTTCTCATTTTTTAAAGTGTACATGTTGCTGAATCATATTGGTCATGTAGTCACATATATACATAAAGTAATAATGTCCACTTCATTCAACTATCTTTCCCATCCCCACATCCCCTCCCTCCCCTCCCTTCACTTCCCTTTACCTAATCTAATGGTATTTTTCCCTAGTGTCCCCTGCCTTATTGTGAATTAGCATCCACATATTAGAGAAAACATTTGGCCTTTGGTTTTGTGGGATTGGCTTATTTTGCTTAGCATGATATCCTCCAACTCCAACCATTTACTGGAAAATGCCATAATTTCACCCTTCTTTAAAGCTGTGGTATATACATTGAGTGTATATACCACATTTTCTTTATCCATTCATCTATTGAGGGACACCTAGGTTGGTTCCATAGTCTAGCTATTGTGAATTGAGCTGCTATGAACATTGATGTGGCTGTGTCACTATAGTATGTTGATTTTAAGTCCTTTGGGTACAATAGTTATTAAATGACATTGACCATTCTTTGTTTTTGCTATTTTTCAACTGCTGTGTCAATTTTCATGGTTTTCTGGGAAACTGTGGCATTTTTACCTTATACACTTGCTTTTCAAGTCAAAGTTACCCTTTTGAGATCTAAACATCCCATGCTGCTCCAGCCTGCAAAGAAGTATAAGGTCACATTTACAGTCATGTCCAACTCTTTTCTGTTCCTCCTAGATCTTAATTCTTCAATGTTTCATCCAGTTGTGTGAAGGGAGTTTCCAGAACAGTGTTTGACATGTGGCAAGGGGAAAAGCTAACCCTGATTTGCTCTGGCCCCATCATGGCTATTTGTGCCTATCAAGGTCAGTAATTGGGCACAATTGCTAGTGCATGGCCTCCATCACTGCTGCTGGGTCTCATGGAATCTGGTTCAGAAATAGCCCAGTCTTATAAACCAACACAACTTTTGGCTTTTGTGTCCAATGCTTCCTTTAATGAGGCTCAAAAGTACCCATCTGGCTAGGTGTGTCTGTTGTGCAGAAGAGAAAGGAGAGAAAGGGATAGTCAGAGACATTACCTTATCTCTCCATTGGCTTTTCCCATCTTTCAGGAGCCACCATATCATAAATTACCACCTCAGCAATACAATGACAATAAGAAAATGACAAGTACCCCTCCCAACGCATATGAACTCATAAGAAGAGATTCTTTGAAAAGGAGTGTTAATCATGTAAATATTTTAATTAGGACAGCCATATCCCAAAACTCCTGGAGTACAGTTTACATCATAGTTTATACAAATGGAATCCCTAGAATTAAGTAGTGCACAGCCCAAATAATCATGTGCTGTGGATTTATTTACTAAATCGTCTACATTCCTGCACTGATCCAGCTATAAACCTGTAAAATGTTCTTATTAGCTAGAGACCTCAAATGGTTAAGGATTTTAAAACTGAATAAATAAATAGATAAAATAAAAGTCTAAATATATCAACCAGAGCTTTATTGTAAGATTTTAATTCAGTATCTGCTAAATATTATTCTAAGACTAAATTTTAGGAATATATATCCTGATTGGCTTTTCTGACAGCTTAACTAAAACTTAACTATAATCTTAACAGATGTGTTGAATAGCTCTAGCAATCTCTAATTTTTGGGCTTTGTATTCTGAAGAATTATTTTGGGAAATAGGAAGCACAGTAGAATGAATTGGACATAACTTTCCTATGTTCATATATGAATAAACAACCAGTGTAACTCCATATCATGTTCAACCACAAGAACTAGATCCTAATTAGAATAAATTATATATATTCCATGTAAGTATAATATGTCCTAATGCCCTCTGTTGTCATGTATATCTAAAAAGAATGACTAAAAAATTAAAAGACCTGATCTTAAAAAAATATTATTCTCAGTGTTAATACTTTGAAGCACAGAATATATGGTTCTGATATGTTCATCTTTTAGACAATTGCATGATCAACACTTAGCTTGAACTCCCACTCCTCAAGCCCCCAACTCTAGACTGAGTCTGGGACTTGGCAGTGTAACTTTTGCTTTGCTTACATATTAGCTGGAATTGACCAATAGAAATTGAAATAATGTGCCAGGAGACTGTTGATAGGTGTCATATTTCTGATTCAGTTTTCTATTTAAAACCTATCCAACGACAGAAGTGGAGACTTAGAGGTGGAAAAGGAATTTGGATTCTCCATAAGAATGTCAATCAGCTAGATACCTTGACAAGATGGTGTGGTATCTTGAATGAAAGCATCATTGATGGATGTTCTAACATTGGGTTGAGTTCCCTAACTGCAGTCTAATCTCATTTTAGGTCCTGGATGTCTTCCTGAAATTTGTTGTGTCAAAAAATATTTGCAGTTTGGATCATATTTTATTAGTGACTTAAGCATACATAAAATAATTTATCCCCAAAGAAATGTGAGAAGGAAAATCTGCAGAGGCATCTCAGCATTTCAATAAAGAATATTGTTCTTCAACTCATAGAGGGGTATGTCAGTCTCTCCAGTTGTTAACCTCATGTACAGAAGCTCACACAGATATGTGGTGTCCTTTAAAAGTATTCACATATTCACAGGTTGCCAGGCCATTCACTCCTGTATTACTGGCAGTTATCACTTGCTTTAAAGTCTCTGGCATATGTAAAATATCACACTCACTGTGGCACTTTTTTTCTGATGTGAAAGTGACCACAAAGGCCAATAAAGCCTTCTGGAAATTCTATTTCCTATTTTACCTAATACTGATAGGTGGGACATTTACTTTTTTATTTCCCTAATCCTATTCTTGCTCAGTCATGGAGCCCTCCTGCTCCATCTTCCCTGTTTGGAACATCCCTCTGCCCCATCCCCACCACTTTACCCCACCCCTTGTTGGGTTAACTTTCCCTGAGAAGTCTTCCATTATTCTACGTCACTGGATTGGGAATCCCTCCTGTGATCCTGATGTATCCTGGATTAACTCTTTTTGTAATGACTTTGACACTAATTTGTAATGGTTTCTTTCCTTTCTGTCTCCCCAACAAGTATTTATTGAATCAAGACTTAGATAATGGATCGTCCAGCTATCCATACCTATTTCTTACACTTAATATCAAAATGCCAATTGAAAATATAGCTCTTCATTCCCCTTTTCATTATCAAGTGGATATTTGAGAAATTTAGCAAATAATCCAGGGTACAGGAGATGTCTTTTTGTTTGCCTTATCAGTATCGACACAATCCTCCAAAGTCGACTTTATTCTAAACAATATGCATTCAGGTTGGACCACTCTCTTGATATTGAACCTACAAATGGGAATGGTACTGAAGTTCATTCAGGCTAGTTTGAGCATGAACTTGAATTTTTTGGTTAACCTTATGTCTATTAGCAGAGACACTTGAAGCCTCTTATAAATAGAAATTGTATTAATAAGAGCATACTTAGTAAAATGTTCTCCTTCCATTTTATTGAATATAATGCTGCCTTGTGACTAATTTAATCTCCGATGGTAAGCAAATGAATCATTTTGGCTGTAACAGAGCACTAATAGCCTTACCATGTTGGGTAATTTTTGGTATTCCGAATTCTTAACTGTATAATAAAATGGAAAAAAATTAAACCAATGTTCTTTGGGTAATTCTATTAAAATGAAAAATGGCTTCCTTTTAGTTAAAAACTATGGCTTTAAAGAACCAAGAGAGAAAAAGAAATCCTTTCAAGATCCTATTCATTATTCTCGGAAACAAAATGGATTTCCTTTCAATGTGTTGGAATAAAAATGGAGTTCTTTCTAAAATCATGACAAGTTTAATCTATGAGTATGAAATTTTAAATAGGAAGAGTAATAGCAAGGGATGGGTCTCCATCCAGTAACACAGAGATAAATGATTTTCCCAAGGGTATAGGGATGTAGAAAATGAATCAATGTTAAACATGCTTAGGTTTGCAACTCAGGATGCCTGTGGTTCCCAGAATTTTTCTCATAGAGAGCATATTTTATAGTAAAAAAATTCCATGTTCTTTTCCTTCCATAGATAATCATTATATTTCCAATGTCTGTGATTTAAACAAATTACAATTAAAAAGTTAAGATGTCAAAAATTACTTGAAAATAATGTGCATTTATTTAATAAGAAAGCATCTGTAATACATTTGAAAAGGAGTGATTCAAATATGTTCAAAGTATTATTGAATCATTCTACACTAAATGTTTCATGAGCATATGGATTAATGGACCCTTTACAATAATTTCTATCTCTTGGAGTCTGTGATTTCAAGTTGGGAACCACATTTGGGACTCATAAAAAGTTACCTCACTTCAAGAAAACTATTTCTAATATGCTCAATAGGACATTTTTGTCATTTCTTTCTATTGCCCACATATTGCTTATGACTATCTTTAACACTTTTACCATAGTGTTTCAGAAGTTCTACTTTCTCACTTTTATTGGACTTTAAATTAGATACTTCTTAATTGGGTGATCCACTGAAGACACATCTTGACTGCAGACTCTCGGGCATAGTTGGGGATTTCATAAGCAGGTATAACTTACCTCTGCTTTTATGCATTCATCATACCAAACTTAAGATGAGTTTAATTATAGGAAATCATTCCATGTAAAACTTATAAAGAAAAAATGTCATTTGATTCTGAAATAATGATTTTGATATTAGATTTTTTTTTAAATTTTAAGTTTATTAATAGAACTATTTTCACATTTATTTAGATATAGATTTTATATCACCATTATGTATTCATAAAATGAAAACATACATAAACTAAAATGGTTATGGTTTTCCTAGATCCTTTTCCCATTTGGGGTCTACCTTTTATGCAGCATGTGCCATTCAGAGGCATCTGTATCCTTGACATCCATTCTGCTACTTGAAAGTGCTGACAAAACACATTCAATCAAAACTGGGATTCATCTTATTTTCTCAATTGTCCTTAAATATTTTATTGACTGAAATATCAAGGGATTGCTGTGGTCTGTCATATACTTAGGAATAAACCAAGTTCCATAACCATAGCCAACCATGGTAAACAGCTTCCAAAATGGCTCCCAGTGATCTTCACCTCCTGATAATCCCTTGTATAATCTTTCCCCTTGAGTAAGGTCTGGAACTTACTTGCTTCTAATGGATAGAATTTGGCTAAAATAATGAGATGATACTTCAGAGATTAGGTTATGAAAGACTATGACTTCCCTTTAGCTGTCTGTCATTTTCTGTCTCTTCTTCTTCTTCTCCTTCTTGTTTTCTCCCTCTAATAAAGCCAGTTGTCAAGTCATGAACCTATAGAGAGATCACTAGGCAAGTAACTCTTGTTCCTTGGTCTCTGGTCAACAGCTCTTGAGAAACCAAGGCCTTAGTATAATAGGTGATTGTTGAATCTAGTCAACAATCACTTGAGTGATCTTAGAAGCCAATCCAGCCCCAGGTTAGCCTTAAGATAATCACAGCCCAGAAAACACATTAATTGTAGCCTGTGAAAGTTCTGGAACCTGAATTCCTGATCTGCACAAACTTTTTGTAATAAATATTGTTGTCTGTAGCCACCAAGTTTGTGGGATAATTTGCTATGCAGTGATATATAACTAATGGAGTATTAGCATGGAGTGTTATCATGAATGTCACCTGGCTGGTAGCAGTTATAAATTGCCATTGACTGAAAGATGCACCTCAATTTTAGAGTTGATAAATATGAATAAGTAATCTACATTTTAGAATAAAAGGAATAGTTTACTCATTAGCACAAGAATTCCTTGAATGAAAGAACTGTGTCTTACTCAGCTCTGAGTATCCATGGTGCTCAACACCTAAGAATGTTTCACAGATGTCTGATTAACTGAATGATTCAGATAATTCTACCAATTAAAGATGGTCATAAATAATCTCAAAAGGCCTGGAGAGAGGTGAATCTTGAGAAAAAGCGTTTGCTCATTGCCAGGGTTTAGAAAAGTATGACTCACACCCAGAGTGCTTTTTTGTTGTTGTTGTTGTTTGGACATCTAGTAATGTCCCTCATTTCACTTTTCCTTCTGGTACAGAGGTTTGGCAATACTCTCTTGAATGTGGAAGACATAAATTGAAGTTGGACTTTAATATATTCCTAATTTAATGTAAGAGCCTTGTATGAGGAAGTAGCTAATTGGCGGCTGGCTGAGAGCCAAAGAGGAGGCGTTTAATTGTTTGCACCCGACCTTAATGGAATTAATTAAGAATCTTTCTGTGCCCGTGAACACTGTGTGATGCACCTGTAAGTTGAGCTTGTGACACGCGTATACTTGTTAAGGTAAAGAGTATTTAAACATATGGTAGAGAGGAACGGCGGCGGAATCAGGAGGAGAATACAGAGGAGAAAGCAGAGAAGAAGCAAGAATAAAGAACCTACTCATTTCCAGTCTGCCTCTGATTTCTTTCCTGCGGTATTATTGCTGCAGGCAGCAATAGCTGCAGGCAGCAACAAGTGGTGGCCCGTATGGGGAGTTCGGAATCGGCAGGTAAGTACTGAGGAAACTCGCAGGAGTCTCTAGTCAGAACGGTTAAAATGGGTTCGAAAATAACTAAGATCCGAGTGGTCAAGGCTATTGAAAATTTGTTAGATATAGCTGAGTCAGTTATTAGTGAGGAGGATTTGGAAGTAAGTGAAAGTGATCATGAGAGCACAGCCTCCGCTGAGTCAGTTAGGACCATTAAGGATAGTATTAGTGAGGAGGAATTAAGTAAAAGTGATCCTGAAAGCACAATCTCTGATAAGAAGAGCAAAAGGAAATTAAAGAGGACCCAGATAAAAGACCATCAAGTGGAGGAACCACTTGTGCTCTCTGCTCCCTCATGGGTTGAATCAATTACAGAGACTATGAAGGGTCTTTCTAGGCACTTGCGTGCCCTTGAAGCAGAGATTAAGGGTCTTTCTAAGCGCTTGCATGCCCTTGAGTGTCAAAATTCGCAGGGACATTGGGATCTGCCAGTGTTTGAAAATCAAAATGAACAAAGGTACCATCAATCTTTAGATTTCAAAACTATAAAAAATTTTAAAGAAGCAACAATGACATATGGGCCCCAAGCTCCTTTCACCATAAGCATGTTAGAATCTCTTAATACTTTGAATTTAACTCCTTCAGATTGGAAAGGCTTATGTAAGGCAATATTGAGCGGGGGACTATACTTGGTTTGGAGGTCTCAATTCCAAGAGTTCTGTGTCGAAACAGCTAGAAGAAATGCGGCGGCAGGATTTCCAGACCATAACGTAGACATGTTAACTGGAGAAAGGCAATATGCTGATTTGCAGGTTCAGATTCAGTACGATCCTGGAGTTTACGCTCAAATATACACTGCAGCTGTTAAGGCATGGAAAACTTTACAAGGATCTGGTGACTTACAGGGTAGCTTGTCTAAAGTAAATCAGGGACCTAATGAGCCATATGCCAAATTTGTTGATTGTCTTTTGCAGACAGCAGGTAGAGTGTTTGGAGATGTTGATCAAGCCATGCCATTAGTTGTTCAGCTGGCATATGAAAATGCCAACAAATATTGTCAAGACACTATCAGACCTTGGAAATCTAAAAGGGATCTTTCTGTCTATATAAAGCTTTGCAGGGACATAAATGATGCATTTGTTACAGGTAATGTAATCGCAGCAGCCATGAGAGGTACTTCTCCTCTAATTTTACAATAAGGGCTCGACCTAAAAGTTATTATAGTCAATCAGGTTATTTTAGAAAACAATATCCCCAAAGAAGGCAAGAGACAATAGAAATACAACCAAGCTCGTCTCATGCCCCAGGCCGCTGCCCCAGGTGTAAAAAAGGAAACAATTGGGCTAGTGAGTGCAGATCCCAAACTGATATTTATGGTAACACTTTGTCTGGCAATTCAAAAAACGAGGCACGGGGCCCAATGCCCCGGGGCCCACAAATATACGAGGCATTAGAGAGGAGTATCCTCAAACATCCATCCAGATGATTCCTCGACACACAATCCCTCTTACCCATTAACTCCCTTGTCAGAGGAACAAGAGGAAGTGCAGGACTAGACCTCTGTTCCACTGCCCGAATAGTGCTAACACCTGAAATGGGGGTTCAACTGATTCCTACGGGAGTCAGGGGACCTCTTCCCTTAGGGACTATAGGACTTATCCTCAGGCAAAGTTCTAAAAGCTTATCTGGACTTCAAGTTACTCCAGGTATGATAGATTCTGACTATGGAGGAGAAATCAAGATTATGCTCAGTTCACCTCAAGGCATTAGCTCTGTTAACCAAGGTGATAGAATTGCTCAGCTGCTTCTTCTTCCCAGTCTACATGACTCATTTAAGTGTATGCCAAAATAGGAAGAATAGGGGATTTGGTTCCACTGGCTCGGGTCCTATGGCTTGCTGGGTTCAGGATTGTTCACAGAGGCCTATGTGCAAAATAAAAATTCAGGGGATAGAGATGGAAGGGTTAATTGACACTGGGGCTGACTCATCCCTTATTAACTTACAACAATGGCCCAAACACTGGCCTTTACAAAAGGCTTCAACTAGTTTGAGAGGCTTGGGATATTCTAATAGCCCAGAACAAAGTGCAACAGTTTTAAAGTGGGAGCATGATGAAGGGCATCAAGGAACATTTCAGCCTTATGTTCTGTCCAGCTTGCCAGTTACCTTATGGGGAAGAGATATATTAAAACAAATGGGAGTACACCTTGCAACCACGCCCATAGGTGATATAAATAAAAGCTGGAATCTCTTGAAAAACCAGGGATATGTTCCAGGTAAAGGACTAGGAAAAAATCTACAGGGTGATCCTAACCCTATTGAGCTTAAAGGAAATTGTCATCGAAAAAGTATAAGATATATTTTTTTAGGGGCCACTGAGAAAACAATTTTGAAAATACCATGGCTTTCTGATAAGCCAGTTTGGGTCCCTCAGTGGCCCCTATCTAGAGAGAAATTACAAGCGGCCCACTTACTAGTCCAAGAACAACTAGAAGCAGGACATATAGAACCTTCCACCTCTCCCTGGAATTCCCCCATATTCGTGATTAGGAAAAAATCAGGAAAATGGCGATTGTTACATGATCTTAGAGAAATCAATAAAACCATGCAAATTATGGGCCCTACCCAACCTGGACTTCCTAATCCTATAGCTATTCCTAAAAATTTCCATCTTATAACCCTTGATATAAAGGATTTTTTTTTCTATTCCTTTACATCCTCTGGATGCCCCCAGGTTTGCTTTTTCAGTTCCCTCTATTAATAATGATGGACCTGATCAAAGATTTCAGTGGAAACTTTTACCCCAGGGTATGGCTAATAGCCCCATTATGTGTCAAATCTATGTAGATAAAGTTATTCAGCTTATCAAGAACAAATACCCAGAGCTTATGTGCCTCCATTATATGGATGATGTTTTGCTTGCTCATTCTAATCAAGAAGTCTTATTCACCATATTTAGCGATATATCAGAAAACTTGAAATGATATGGACTAAATATTGCTGTAGAAAAGGTTCAAACTAGATCTCCAATATTATATCTAGGATTCCAAATTATGGATACTTTTATTAGGCCTCAAAAATTATTAATAAATAAGGAACATCTAGCTACTCTTAATGATTTTCAAAAATTGCTGGGAGACATTAATTGGCTTCGCCCTACACGAGGCCTCACTACTGACCAATTAAAATCCTTATTTGATATCCTCCACGGGAACCCTGATCCATCTTCACCGCAAACATTGACTCCTGATGTTAGGGAAGCTTTAAAGTTGGTAGAAAAGGCCATTGAAGGATCCCATTGTGATAGAATTGATTTTGCTCGACTGCTGATATTGATCATTATTTCTTCACAATATACACCCACAGGAGTATTTTGGCAACAGGGGCCTTTATTATGGATACATTTGCCTGTCTCTCCTAAAAGTACAATTGAGTCTTACACCTCCATTGTGGCTAAACTTATTCTTCAAGGACTTAAGACTTCTACTAAAATATTTGGTATTCACCCCGCTACTATTATTACTCTCTATTCATCATCACAGGTTGAATATTTATGCTTCAATGGTAATGATTGGGCTATAGCTAGATGCTCTGCTTCTGCAAATTTTGATAACCATCTTCCTAAGTCTCCTATACTATCCTTTTGTATCAATCATCCCATTATATTTCCACAGGTAATAAAACATCAATCTATTCCTAAGGCATTAAATGTATTTACAGATGGGTCCTCTAACAGCACTGCTGCAGTAGTCACTCAAAAAGAAAATATGATTCATATTACTGCCCATAAATCAGCTCAATTGGTAGAACTAGAAGCTGTTATTATAGCTCTTGAAAGTTTTAGAAAAACAGCCCATAAATATTTTTTCAGACAGCCACTGTATTGTACATGCCGTCCCTAAATTAGAGCTAGCAGGCCCAATAGCACCTCATACTCCAATCTTTAAATTGTTTTTTTCAAATTCAAAACCTTCTATGGGAACTTAAAGAGCCTTTGTTTATTGGACATATCAGAGCTCATACTAATTTGCCTGGTCCTCTCCATGAAGGTAATCAAAAGGCCGATGCCCTTACTCAAACAATCTTTATATTTTCAGCAGTCCAACAAGCTACCTCGTTCCATTTTCAATTTCATGTTAATAGTACTACTTTACAACAAAGGTTCAAAATAACTAAAGATCAAGCTCAAACAATTTTGAAGTCTTATCAATCTTGTGTGACACATTTGTTCAATCCTCATTATGGGGTTAACCCAAGAGGATTAATGCCCAATCATTGTGGCAGATGGATGTCACTCATGAGCCAAGTTTTGGAAAATTGCGATTCATTCATGTGACCATAGATACATGCTCAGGCATGATTTTTGCTTCCTTACATGCTGGAGAAAAAGTTAAAGATGTTACATCTCATTGTTTACAAGCTTTTGCTGCATTGGGCATTCCCAAAATGCTTAAAACAGACAATGGCCCTGCATATACGTCCTCATTTTTCAAATAGTTTTGCTCCAAATTCAGTATACTTCATAAGACTGGTATTCCGTATAATTCTCAAGGCCAAGGTATAATTGAACGAGCTAATCGCACACTCAAACTTATGCTTTTGAAACAAAAAGAAGGAAATTGGACAAATCCTAAAGATAGATTAGCCATTGTCCTTTTTACTTTAAATTTTTTTAACTTTGGAATCCAAAGGATATTCGGCTGGAGACGGACACTGGAATCCACACCAACAACATAAATCTTTGGTTTATGTTCTTTCAGGCACATGGAAGGGCCCAGACCCAGTATTAATTTGGGGGAGAGGATCTGTTTGTGCTTTTCCACAGCACGAGTCCTCGCCGGTGTGGATACCATCAAGATTAATAAAACAGGTACCAAATCAAAAGGGCCAAGATGAAGTTGTTGTGGAATCAAGATTAATAAAACAACTGCCAAATCAAAAGGGCCAAGATGAAGTTGTTGTGGAATGATTCCCTTAAAAGAGTTATCAATCCACGCACCTGCACGAGTTTGTCTCTTTTCCGACAAGGGAACCTCATCTTTGCCTTTTCAGCTAAGAAACTTTTAAGCTGCGCGCTTTTTCCTTCAATAAATTCACAACTTAAGTCTCATTCCTCCCAGCCGGGATGAGAGGATCTCTCTTTAGTGTGCACACAATTGTGTTTTTCTTTTTTATATATGTCTTTATGTCTGTGCGTCTGTCCAGATTTCATGTAAATGTGACGTCACAAATAACAAAAACCGAGCGCTCATGAAAATTAATTTTAAAAAAATGAATCCAAATACCTTTAATTTATTTAAGTAAAAAATATTCAATTGGGTAAACAAAAAATGAAGGTACCTTCAAACTTAATTTATAAGTATCTCTAGGACTTCTCTTCAGCAAGGAATATGACTAATGCTGTTCAACCTGATATTTTGGTATTTGACATGGGATTGTTTATTTGTAATTAACTTTATTTGTTAAACAGCTGATTAAGTTAAATTGTTTCAACAAGTATATTCATAAAAGGTTGCTGTGTATACAGAGGCTCAAAAGTTCCAGCTAACAAAATATTTTTCTAAAATTCTCTTAGTCTTTCTTTAATCTATCTTAAATGTAATATTTTGTCAGCTAAATACTATGTCTTTCTTTAATCCATTCTGAATGTGATATTTTGCCAGCTTATGTTCATGGGAGCTCAAGCAGCAATGTGTGTGAGCAGAGATCAACTCCAGAACTAAAACACCTGATCTAATAGTTCTATTTTTTAGTTTGAATTGCACTCCTACAACTCGCTTCTTGACTCAGTGCTGGAATGGCACTGCTTTTCCTCTAATGATTGATTGTTGCTTGAGTTTCTAGGTACATCCCTATGCCAGTCTTAGCGGGCCCTGAAGATTTGCCGGTGACATTGTCTAGACATAAAAGAGACAGCTACTGCTGCTACAGCTGCAGGGGTCGCAATCACTACAAGCATTCCTACTGCTCAAGCATTAAACAACTTCACCAGCAGTATGGCCTCTTCTCTGCATACATGGGGCTTCCTTGATCAACACCACATTTTGCAATCAGCGTGTTGATCTTCTCCAAGAGCAAGTGGACATTTTGGCAGATCTTTCTTTGTTTAGGACATTACGCAGGACTATACCTTATGGGTATCCCTTTTCTTAACCCTAATAGGGCAACTGATTTATCTAGAGAACTCAGTACGTTACTTAATGGAACTTAGCGCAGCTGATTTGTCTAGAGAACTTAGTACGCTATTTAATGGAACTTGGCTCATCAGCACAAAGCTTGCTGCCTTAAACCGGAGCATCTCCTCATGATTGTTTGGCTCGATTGGACGGCTGTAGTCAATGACGGGAAAGTCTCATGTGGCCGACATATCAACAATGTTGAATTAACTAATGTCCTAACAGGAGTCAAGGGCACAGCCTTGATTATCCGATGACGGGTAAGAATGCTGGTTGCACATGTGGACGCCTAAGACAGGCACAGTTGATCCTGATGTGGTGAGGGTCGTCACCCATCCATTTAAGCTATCCCTCTTTTAAAACAAAAGGGGGTAAATGTAAGAGCCTTGTATGAGGAAGTAGCTAAGATGGCGGCTGGCTGAGAGCCAAAGAGGAGGCGTTTAATTGTTTACACCCGACCTTAATGTAATTAACTAAGAATCTTTCTGTGCCCGTAAACACTGTGTGACGCACCTGTAAGTTGAGCTTGTGACACGTGTATACTTGTTAAGGTAAAGAGTATTTAAACAGATGGTAGAGAGGAACAGGGGAGGAATCAGGATGAGAATACAGAGGAGAAAGCAGAGAAGAAGCAAGAATAAAGAACCTACTCATTTCCAGTCTGCCTCTGATTTCTTTCCCGCGGTATCTTTGCTGCAGGCAGCAATAGCTGCAGGCAGCAACAAGTGGTGGCCCGTATGGGGAGTTCGGAATCGGCAGGTAAGTACTGAGGAAACTCGCAGGAGTCTCTAGTCAGAACGGTTAAAATGGGTTCGAAAATAACTAAGATCCGAGTGGTCAAGGCTATTGAAAATTTGTTAGATATAGCTGAGTCAGTTATTAGTGAGGAGGATTTGGAAGTAAGTGAAAGTGATCATGAGAGCACAGCCTCCGCTGAGTCAGTTAGGACCAGTAAGGATAGTATTAGTGAGGAGGAATTAAGTAAAAAGTGATCCTGAAAGCACAATCTCTGATAAGAAGAGCAAAAGGAAATTAAAGAGGACCCAGATAAAAGACCATCAAGTGGAGGAACCACTTGTGCCCTCTGCTCCCTCATGGGTTTGAATCAATTACAGAGACTATGAAGGGTCTTTCTAGGCACTTGCGTGCCCTTGAAGCAGAGATTAAGGGTCTTTCTAAGCGCTTGCGTGCCCTTGAGTGTCAAAATTCGCAGGGACATTGGGATCTGCCAGTGTTTGAAAATCAAAATGAACAAAGGTACCATCAATCTTTAGATTTCAAAACTATAAAAATTTTAAAGAAGCAACAATGACATATGGGCCCCAAGCTCCTTTCACCATAAGCATGTTAGAATCTCTTAATACTTTGAATTTAACTCCTTCAGATTGGAAAGGCTTATGTAAGGCAATATTGAGCGGGGGACTATACTTGGTTTGGAGGTCTCAATTCCAAGAGTTCTGTGTCGAAACAGCTAGAAGAAATGCGGCGGCAGGATTTCCAGACCATAACGTAGACATGTTAACTGGAGAAAGGCAATATGCTGATTTGCAGGTTCAGATTCAGTACGATCCTGGAGTTTACGCTCAAATATACACTGCAGCTGTTAAGGCATGGAAAACTTTACAAGGATCTGGTGACTTACAGGGTAGCTTGTCTAAAGTAAATCAGGGACCTAATGAGCCATATGCCAAATTTGTTGATTGTCTTTTGCAGACAGCAGGTAGAGTGTTTGGAGATGTTGATCAAGCCATGCCATTAGTTGTTCAGCTGGCATATGAAAATGCCAACAAATATTGTCAAGACACTATCAGACCTTGGAAATCTAAAAGGGATCTTTCTGTCTATATAAAGCTTTGCAGGGACATAAATGATGCATTTGTTACAGGTAATGTAATCGCAGCAGCCATGAGAGGTACTTCTCCTCTTAATTTTACAATAAGGGCTCGACCTAAAAGTTATTATAGTCAATCAGGTTATTTTAGAAAACAATATCCCCAAAGAAGGCAAGAGACAATAGAAATACAACCAAGCTCGTCTCATGCCCCAGGCCGCTGCCCCAGGTGTAAAAAAGGAAACCATTGGGCTAGTGAGTGCAGATCCAAACTGATATTTATGGTAACACTTTGTCTGGCAATTCAAAAAACGAGGCATGGGGCCCAATGCCCCGGGGCCCACAAATATACGAGGCATTAGAGAGGAGTATCCTCAAACATCCATCCAGATGATTCCTCGACACAATCCCTCTTACCCATTAACTCCCTTGTCAGAGGAACAAGAGGAAGTGCAGGACTAGACCTCTGTTTCCACTGCCCGAATAGTGCTAACACCTGAAATGGGGGTTCAACTGATTCCTACGGGAGTCAGGGGACCTCTTCCCTTAGGGACTATAGGACTTATCCTCGGGCAAAGTTCTAAAAGCTTATCTGGACTTCAAGTTACTCCAGGTATGATAGATTCTGACTATGGAGGAGAAATCAAGATTATGCTCAGTTCACCTCAAGGCATTAGCTCTGTTAACCAAGGTGATAGAATTGCCTCAGCTGCTTCTTCTTCCCAGTCTACATGACTCATTTAAGTGTATGCCTCAAAATAGGAAGAATAGGGGATTTGGTTCCACTGGCTCGGGACCTATGGCTTGCTGGGTTCAGGATTGTTCACAGAGGCCTATGTGCAAAATAAAAATTCAGGGGATAGAGATGGAAGGGTTAATTGACACTGGGGCTGACTCATCCCTTATTAACTTACAACAATGGCCCAAACACTGGCCTTTACAAAAGGCTTCAACTAGTTTGAGAGGCTTGGGATATTCTAATAGCCCAGAACAAAGTGCAACAGTTTTAAAGTGGGAGCATGATGAAGGGCATCAAGGAACATTTCAGCCTTATGTTCTGTCCAGCTTGCCATTTACCTTATGGGGAAGAGATATATTAAAACAAATGGGGAGTACACCTTGCAACCACGCCCATAGGTGATATAAATAAAAGCTGGAATCTCTTGAAAAACCAGGGATATGTTCCAGGTAAAGGACTAGGAAAAAATCTACAGGGTGATCCTAACCCTATTGAGCTTAAAGGAAATTGTCATCGAAAAAGTATAAGATATATTTTTTTAGGGGCCACTGAGAAAACAATTTTGAAAATACCATGGCTTTCTGATAAGCCAGTTTGGGTCCCTCAGTGGCCCCTATCTAGAGAGAAATTACAAGCGGCCCACTTACTAGTCCAAGAACAACTAGAAGCAGGACATATAGAACCTTCCACCTCTCCCTGGAATTCCCCCATATTCGTGATTAGGAAAAAATCAGGAAAATGGCGATTGTTACATGATCTTAGAGAAATCAATAAAACCATGCAAATTATGGGCCCTACCCAACCTGGACTTCCTAATCCTATAGCTATTCCTAAAAATTTCCATCTTATAACCCTTGATATAAAGGATTTTTTTTTTCTATTCCTTTACATCCTCTGGATGCCCCCAGGTTTGCTTTTTCAGTTCCCTCTATTAATAATGATGGACCTGATCAAAGATTTCAGTGGAAACTTTTACCCCAGGGTATGGCTAATAGCCCCATTATGTGTCAAATCTATGTAGATAAAGTTATTCAGCTTATCAAGAACAAATACCCAGAGCTTATGTGCCTCCATTATATGGATGATGTTTTGCTTGCTCATTCTAATCAAGAAGTCTTATTCACCATATTTAGCGATATATCAGAAAACTTGAAATGATATGGACTAAATATTGCTGTAGAAAAGGTTCAAACTAGATCTCCAATATTATATCTAGGATTCCAAATTATGGATACTTTTATTAGGCCTCAAAAAATTCTTAATAAATAAGGAACATCTAGCTACTCTTAATGATTTTCAAAAATTGCTGGGAGACATTAATTGGCTTCGCCCTACACGAGGCCTCACTACTGACCAATTAAAATCCTTATTTGATATCCTCCACGGGAACCCTGATCCATCTTCACCGCAAACATTGACTCCTGATGTTAGGGAAGCTTTAAAGTTGGTAGAAAAGGCCATTGAAGGATCCCATTGTGATAGAATTGATTTTGCTCGACTGCTGATATTGATCATTATTTCTTCACAATATACACCCACAGGAGTATTTTGGCAACAGGGGCCTTTATTATGGATACATTTGCCTGTCTCTCCTAAAAGTACAATTGAGTCTTACACCTCCATTGTGGCTAAACTTATTCTTCAAGGACTTAAGACTTCTACTAAAATATTTGGTATTCACCCCGCTACTATTATTACTCTCTATTCATCATCACAGGTTGAATATTTATGCTTCAATGGTAATGATTGGGCTATAGCTAGATGCTCTGCTTCTGCAAATTTTGATAACCATCTTCCTAAGTCTCCTATACTATCCTTTTGTATCAATCATCCCATTATATTTCCACAGGTAATAAAACATCAATCTATTCCTAAGGCATTAAATGTATTTACAGATGGGTCCTCTAACAGCACTGCTGCAGTAGTCACTCAAAAAGAAAATATGATTCATATTACTGCCCATAAATCAGCTCAATTGGTAGAACTAGAAGCTGTTATTATAGCTCTTGAAAGTTTTAGAAAACAGCCCATAAATATTTTTTCAGACAGCCACTGTATTGTACATGCCGTCCCTAAATTAGAGCTAGCAGGCCCAATAGCACCTCATACTCCAATCTTTAAATTGTTTTTTCAAATTCAAAACCTTCTATGGGAACTTAAAGAGCCTTTGTTTATTGGACATATCAGAGCTCATACTAATTTGCCTGGTCCTCTCCATGAAGGTAATCAAAAGGCCGATGCCCTTACTCAAACAATCTTTATATTTTCAGCAGTCCAACAAGCTACCTCGTTCCATTTTCAATTTCATGTTAATAGTACTACTTTACAACAAAGGTTCAAAATAACTAAAGATCAAGCTCAAACAATTTTGAAGTCTTATCAATCTTGTGTGACACATTTGTTCAATCCTCATTATGGGGTTAACCCAAGAGGATTAATGCCCAATCATTGTGGCAGATGGATGTCACTCATGAGCCAAGTTTTGGAAAATTGCGATTCATTCATGTGACCATAGATACATGCTCAGGCATGATTTTTGCTTCCTTACATGCTGGAGAAAAAGTTAAAGATGTTACATCTCATTGTTTACAAGCTTTTGCTGCATTGGGCATTCCCAAAATGCTTAAAACAGACAATGGCCCTGCATATACGTCCTCATTTTTCAAATAGTTTTGCTCCAAATTCAGTATACTTCATAAGACTGGTATTCCGTATAATTCTCAAGGCCAAGGTATAATTGAACGAGCTAATCGCACACTCAAACTTATGCTTTTGAAACAAAAAGAAGGAAATTGGACAAATCCTAAAGATAGATTAGCCATTGTCCTTTTTACTTTAATTTTTTTAACTTTGGAATCCAAAGGATATTCGGCTGGAGATGGACACTGGAATCCACACCAACAACATAAATCTTTGGTTTATGTTCTTTCAGGCACATGGAAGGGCCCAGACCCAGTATTAATTTGGGGGAGAGGATCTGTTTGTGCTTTTCCACAGCACGAGTCCTCGCCGGTGTGGATACCATCAAGATTAATAAAACAGGTACCAAATCAAAAGGGCCAAGATGAAGTTGTTGTGGAATCAAGATTAATAAAACAACTGCCAAATCAAAAGGGCCAAGATGAAGTTGTTGTGGAATGATTCCCTTAAAAGAGTTATCAATCCACGCACCTGCACGAGTTTGTCTCTTTTCCGACAAGGGAACCTCATCTTTGCCTTTTCAGCTAAGAAACTTTTAAGCTGCGCGCTTTTTCCTTCAATAAATTCACAACTTAAGTCTCATTCCTCCCAGCCGGGATGAGAGGATCTCTCTTTAGTGTGCACACAATTGTGTTTTTCTTTTTTATATATGTCTTTATGTCTGTGCGTCTGTCCAGATTTCATGTAAATGTGACGTCACAAATAACAAAAACCGAGCGCTCATGAAAATTAATTTTAAAAAAATGAATCCAAATACCTTTAATTTATTTAAGTAAAAAATATTCAATTGGGTAAACAAAAAATGAAGGTACCTTCAAACTTAATTTATAAGTATCTCTAGGACTTCTCTTCAGCAAGGAATATGACTAATGCTGTTCAACCTGATATTTTGGTATTTGACATGGGATTGTTTATTTGTAATTAACTTTATTTGTTAAACAGCTGATTAAGTTAAATTGTTTCAACAAGTATATTCATAAAAGGTTGCTGTGTATACAGAGGCTCAAAAGTTCCAGCTAACAAAATATTTTTCTAAAATTCTCTTAGTCTTTCTTTAATCTATCTTAAATGTAATATTTTGTCAGCTAAATACTATGTCTTTCTTTAATCCATTCTGAATGTGATATTTTGCCAGCTTATGTTCATGGGAGCTCAAGCAGCAATGTGTGTGAGCAGAGATCAACTCCAGAACTAAAAACACCTGATCTAATAGTTCTATTTTTTAGTTTGAATTGCACTCCTACAACTCGCTTCTTGACTCAGTGCTGGAATGGCACTGCTTTTCCTCTAATGATTGATTGTTGCTTGAGTTTCTAGGTACATCCCTATGCCAGTCTTAGCGGGCCCTGAAGATTTGCCGGTGACATTGTCTAGACATAAAAGAGACAGCTACTGCTGCTACAGCTGCAGGGGTCGCAATCACTACAAGCATTCCTACTGCTCAAGCATTAAACAACTTCACCAGCAGTATGGCCTCTTCTCTGCATACATGGGGCTTCCTTGATCAACACCACATTTTGCAATCAGCGTGTTGATCTTCTCCAAGAGCAAGTGGACATTTTGGCAGATCTTTCTTTGTTTAGGACATTACGCAGGACTATACCTTATGGGTATCCCTTTTCTTAACCCTAATAGGGCAACTGATTTATCTAGAGAACTCAGTACGTTACTTAATGGAACTTAGCGCAGCTGATTTGTCTAGAGAACTTAGTACGCTATTTAATGGAACTTGGCTCATCAGCACAAAGCTTGCTGCCTTAAACCGGAGCATCTCCTCATGATTGTTTGGCTCGATTGGACGGCTGGTAGTCAATGACGGGAAAGTCTCATGTGGCCGACATATCAACAATGTTGAATTAACTAATGTCCTAACAGGAGTCAAGGGCACAGCCTTGATTATCCGATGACGGGTAAGAATGCTGGTTGCACATGTGGACGCCTAAGACAGGCACAGTTGATCCTGATGTGGTGAGGGTCGTCACCCATCCATTTAAGCTATCCCTCTTTTAAAACAAAAGGGGGTAAATGTAAGAGCCTTGTATGAGGAAGTAGCTAAGATGGCGGCTGGCTGAGAGCCAAAGAGGAGGCATTTAATTGTTTACACCCGACCTTAATGTAATTAACTAAGAATCTTTCTGTGCCCGTAAACACTGTGTGACGCACCTGTAAGTTGAGCTTGTGACACGTGTATACTTGTTAAGGTAAAGAGTATTTAAACAGATGGTAGAGAGGAACAGGGGAGGAATCAGGATGAGAATACAGAAGAGAAAGCAGAGAAGAAGCAAGAATAAAGAACCTACTCATTTCCAGTCTGCCTCTGATTTCTTTCCCGCGGTATCTTTGCTGCAGGCGGCAACAATTTAAGAATTGCACGATATCCTTTCATAATTTTTTCTCAGAGTTCTATAAAAGCATATAGAGGATTGCCAGCAAAGGAACATTATCTACTTTAGTTGTTTTTAATGCAGTGGAAGAATAATAATCTTAATTCATAGGCTGAGCAGATTAAATCCCATACTCAGACAAACAGATTGTTCCAATTAATCTAAGACAACAAATTGGTTTCTGTGTGTAGAGAGAATTGACATTTTAGGGCACACCAAAATGTCTCTAGTAAATAAGAAGAGTTTGTAAGCTTGGAGCTTGAGCTGACTCATCTGAGGACAAATATAGGTGGTCTCTTTTTTGGCCAATTATTTCATAATTGCATGCATGTTTATGTTCCCTATTAGATTCTAGACTCTTATGACAAGAACTGAGTAATATTAATCATTGCATGGACAACAAGAAGTATTATTGGGGTTGGGGCTATGGCTCAGTGGTAGAGCACTCGTCTCACATGTGTGAGGCCCTGGGTTTGATCCTCAGCACCACATAAATAAAATAAAGGTATTGTGTCCTACCTACAACTAAAATAAATCTTTTTTTTAAAAAAGAAGTATTATTGGGCACTGTGTTCATTCTTTCATGTGGCCTCCTTTATTACTTAACACCCCCCCACCCCACAAGGCAAGTAATGTTTTTAGTTTTATAGATAAATGAAGCTTAGAGAGGTTAAATAACTCAATAAGACAATTTAGTTAACAAAGGGTAGAATTAGAATTTGAATGTAGGGCCATATTTCCAAAATGATTCTCTCAGTTACTGAATTTTACCACCCCTTCTCTTAGTTACCATTGCATTCTCTAGCAATTAGCATATTTCCATGCACACAGGGTGTGCTCAGTAGATATTTTCTGAATCAGAGTCATTAGTATGTATCTGCTAGATTTCTACATGTACATGCCAGATGTTGAATTAACTAATGTCCTAACCAGAAAAGATTTTTTACAAATTTTTTGAGATAAAGATATTAGTACTGAAATTGCATCCTTTATACAACAAGTTTGTATAGGGAACTAAGCAATCCTATTCGAAAAAAAAATGAATACATTTGTATGAGAAATAAAATATATTCATTGCTATTTTACTAAAATAGTACCTTGAAATTACCAGACTAATTGTGTTTCTTTATTAAGTAAGTTTTCTTCTTGTTTTTAAAATTAACTAATCTACCTCTTTGAGTTTCTGTTTTTAGATGTGGATATGCTTTTGAATTATTCAAAACAAAAAATGATAATGAAATTCATTGAGAATGCTATCAACAAACTGATACCCCATTTCTATGGTGGATGCTTACAATGATGCAGTATTTTCAAGATCTTGAATATAAGACTTTGTGACAAATGATCCTTTAGGGGCCTTATTATCCTATCTATGATAAATGAGATAATTTCTCTATTTAAGCATTTCTAATAAAAGAGGAGAACAAATTTTAAGAGTAATATTTTTCTTTGTAAAATAAATGGCTTTGTTGAATTACTTAGAAATGGTGTTCTGAAGAAAGTAGAAACTAAAACTATGTGGTAATCTTTTTTATATTTTCAAAAAAGATATGTTAATTAAGAGGCTCTCAGCTATCCTGAAGGACAAATTCCTGAGGTTCTTCTGATACAGGGATTCCTGGAGACACCATTTTAAGATGCAAAGAGGGGAAACAAAGATTCCCTGATAAAGTAAAAGGTTGACTTTTCCTCCAAGGAGGACAAAAATATTAATTCCTCCACCTTGTTATTCTCCCTCATTGTTCTGTTCTCCCTTATCCCAGGGTTGGAGGGAGCACTAGAAGGGACACTGAGTTGAATTATAAGAAGACTAGATTTTCTTGGATCAGACATCTGAGGAACAAAGTCTCCCTTCTCCCTTTACATCTTTTATTTTTCCATCCATTTACTCATTCATTTGTTGAAAAATTGTTCACTGAATGCCAAACTTGTGTCAGAAACTATGGCAGGGATATTGGATACAGTGAAAAATTTAAAAAAAAAAAATTTCCATGAACAAATGATTTGTTGCAAAATATTCCTTACTTTAGGTAGTATGTGCCTTTTAGGAGCTAAAATTCTGTGAAGGACCCAGAAGCCAAACAATAATGGTTCCAACTTTTGATAATTACATGGAGAAAATAGAGTGATGTATCAAGAAAAGCCATGAGGTGTAGCAGGAGCCAGTATCACAGGGTGAAGATCAGGGAAACTTCTTTGTGATAATGTTTGAGCTAAGACTTGAAGAAGAATGAGTTTACCATGCAAAGAGCTAGGAAAATACATTTTATGAAGAGAGCCAGCAATGAAGGGTCTTGAAAGGCGAACACATTGGCAGTATGAAGCTAAGGTGGCTAGTATCTGTTTACAGAGTGAATGTGGAGATAGAGGCAAGAGTAAGACCAAGGAGACCAAGTTAGGAAAGGAGTTCAGACTTTTTCTACCTGTACTGGGAGTTACTGGGAAGCCATTGAAGAACATAATCTAAGGAGGTGATTGACTTGATGTATATTTTAAGAGAATCCCATTGTTATTTGTGAATTTTGGGGTAGAAAAGGCACAAGGAGGAAGAGGGAAGGCTACTCAGGAGACTATTGCAGTAGTCCAGATGGCAGACAATGGCTTAGTTTAGGGTACAGGTAAGGAGATGAACTTGAGATATATTTGGAGATAGAACCAATAGGAAATGACAGTGGATTGGATGTTTGTGTCTTGAGAACCTGGTTGGTTGATGGGACAAATAACTGAAATGAGGAAGACTAGGAGAGAAGTAGAATTGAGGTCTGTTAACTGCCTGTCGTGGCCGCAAACCGCCGCGGGAGAAAAACTCGGAGGCAGAGTAAAGATACTTCTACTTTTACTTCTACTTTCTTAGAGCTTAGAGAGAGAAAGAAAGATTTTTCTTCTTCTTAGAAAGAGCTTAGAGAGAAAGATTCTTCTTTCTTCTTTCTTCTTCAGCTTAGAGAGAGAGAAAGAAAGATAGAGCTTAGAGAGAGCTTAGCTTAGAGAAAGATTCTTTTTTAGAGCTTCTTTCTTCGGCAGCCTCGGCCTGACTCTGACCAGCAATTACTTCTTCTATCTGGTTTCTCTTCTGTCTGAACTCTTAACTGCTCTGACTCTTATTTCTTCTTCTGACTACGTTCTGGCCGCTCTGATTCTTTTCTTCTTCTCCGACCCGAACTCTTCTTCTGACCGACCGAGCGACTGCACGACTGACTGAATAAATTCATTCTTCTGACTCTGACCGCTTTCACCCGGTTATATACCTTTAGCTTTGCGGGTGCGTCACGTGCATTTACAGGTGCGTCACATACATACTTATTATCAGGTGGAACTTATGGCTTCCAGCTGACCGCAATAGCCCTTCCTAATTGGGACTCCTTCAGAGGTCAATGGCTCCATTTTGGACTTGTTAAGTGTGAGAATATATCAGGTGGGCATTTGGAACAGGAGTTATGATTTACAGTGAGAACATGGTGATGGTGGTGGTAGGTGAATTTTAGACAGTATTTAAAGTCAAGGTTCTGGATGAGCAAAACTCAGGAAAGAGTAGAAGGAGGAGAAAAGAAACCCCAGGAATAGACCGTGAGATAGGCCAATATTTAGATTACAGAAGGAATTAGCAAAGAAGACAAGAGAAGGAAAAGGTAGTAAAATAGGAGGAAAACTGAGAGGGCATTGTGTTATGGAAGCCAAGATCAAATTATGTATCAAAACTTGAAAATATCATACTAATAAAAATGTCTAAAAACATGGCAGAAAGAGAGCTTTCCATCACTAATACTATCACAATGGTCAAAATGGCAGATCTGATCCTTCTATTCTTATATCTCCTTGATATTCTGTCCTTATAGAAGAATTTCATTGGATTATAAAGTAGGCTGCAAAATTTCTTCTCCTTCCTTGAATCCAAACACATGTTCCTGTTCATTGGGGACTATTTTAGTTGGGTGTGTGTCCAGTGAAAGTCCCTGGTGTGGATTTGGGAAGTGGTGTCCATAAGAATCACTCATGCAGAATGTTCAGGCCTGAAAAAGCGAAGACCATTGCTGAAGGAGGCAGTGTGGGCTAGCGCTGTGGAGCCTTCAAGCCAAAAATATTGAATATTTTTGCATGTATATTTATTTTACCAAAATATAAATTCTAATTAATTATATCCTTCATGTATTTATTTTGCAAAAAGGAAACTTGAATCTTCATTTTATTGACATGTTCAAGGAATGGGTTCTGCTTAATTAAATATTTTCATCAACTGAGGGTTATTCAATTAAAGTAAATATTTTGTATTTCATTCGAGAAACTGTAGAGATGTGTTTCACCCTTACAACTATGATAATCAAAAAAGAAAGCTTTATATCTGTTTTTTTTTTTAAACCAGGGATTGAACTCAGGGGCACTCGACCACTGGGCCACATCCCCAGCCCTTTTTTGTATTTTATTAGAGACAGGGTCTCACTGAGTTGCTAAGTGCATCACCATTGCTGAGGCTGGCTTTGAACTTGCAATCCTCCTGCCTCAGCCTCCCAAGTGCTGGGATTACAGGTGTGCGCCACTGCACCTGGCTTTTATATCTGTTTTTAAAGTAATAATATTTAAACTTAATATCAGAATATAATCTTAATTATTATGAAAACATGAAACCAAAATAACAATGGTTGTATATGTATGGTAAAGATGTCTCCTCTCCTGTTATTTCTTCCTTATCTGTTTTAGAAACTTCAAGAGAAAAAGAGTCTTTTTGTTTTGTTTTGTTTTTAAATATTATCTGGTGGAACAAAATAGAAGGAAGTAAATTTGCCAAGGGAAGAGATGATAATTATATTGAAAAATAAGAAGAGACTTTTGGCAGGTGGGGTGAAACCAATTCTTCTCTATTCATCGCCAAACACACAGCGCACAAAGCACCTTGTCTTTCTTTCCATCAGGAATATGATAAGAATCAGGGACCAAGAAACATAAAATATCTGAAGGTCCAGGGTACAGGATTTTTCCACTGTATTGCACTGACTAAGATGGCTGCTGACTTGAGCTATGGAAGCAAAATTCAGTTTTAAAACTACAGAAAAATCTTATTTACTAAGAACCAATGAGCCAGAATTTTCAGTCTGCCTAATTTCATTCTACATCCTGGAGAGAGAATCAAAGGTTAAAAGAAAATATTCCATAAATTCAAATGAAAAAGTTCAAATTTTACTTTAGTGGTATCTGCTTCCATGTCTTTTTATAAAAAAAATAACTTGGAGCTAAGTGAAATTTAAAGGTCTTCATTTGTCATTCACAGAGCATTAATTTTACTATTTTTCAGGAATTGGGGTTAGCTGAAGCAAATTACACTTTGTAGTACATCATAGAAATCTTATTCTCATCTTTATTTTTGATCCTGAATTCTTCCATAAAATCCACAATAACTTGAAGCAATAGCTTTGCTCTAGAAGACAAAGTAGCTTTTGAGTATTTGTAGATTGGAGGGGGGGTCAGGAAGATAATGAAAGCTGGAATTCTAGAGGGGCTAATTGAGGATTACTGTTTGCAGATTACATACTTTTTTTTTCCTGGTCAATTTAGTTCAAAATTTAATGACATTTTTTTAATCTACCACTTTCAGGGGAAAGTTGATTTTTTAGGTATCACTTTCCAAAAGCTTTGATTTTTTAATAGTAACAATTCATTTGTTAGTTTTAAAAGAAGCCTCACAATTTTATTTTTATTATTATTTTTATTTGGTACTGGGGATTGCACCCAGGGGCTCTTTACAACTGAATTGTATCCCCAGCCCTTTTTAATTTTTATTTTGAGACAAGTTATCACTAAATTGCTGAGGGTCTTGCTAAGTGACTGAGACTGGCCTCGAACTTATGATCCTCCGGCCTTGGCCTCCTGAGAAGCTGGGGTTACAGTTGTGTGCCACTGCACCTGGATGACTGCCTTACATTTTAAGCATATAATTATTAAAACACTTTTGTAGAAACCAAGAGCCTTATTATCTTGAAAATGCAGGTATGGCACAAACCTGGGAAGTGATATTTCTGACCTTTATCTTGCCCCAGTAAAATTCATGGTATATTTCAAAATTTATGAAAATAGAATGGTGTATAAATTATTCAGTTACATTTACTTAAAGCCTTTTTGTTGATTATTTGTCATGTGTAATAGAAACTGTACCAGGCACCATGGGGGAGGGAAAACAAAGATGAATGACAGTCTTTTCCCTTACAAAGAGTTTAACCTGATCAATCCAGTCCAGTTCTGCAAACTGACATCCAGAGAATCTTCACCTTGGACCTGGCTGTTAAATCTACAGACCATCCTGAGAAGTTTGGAGAAAGACACCTAGCCAAGTCTCTAATAGCGCACTGTCCACAAGGGAAAAGTATATACTCCTTAGAATACTGAACAAATGTTTTTTTGTTTTGTTTTGTTTTTTGCCTGGAGCCCAGCAAAATAGTATGTGTTCAATGAATATTTGTTAAGCGAATGAATGAATGCTACAGTAACTAAGTGACTTAAAGTGGCTTCTAATGAATTCTAGGTAGTTATAAAACTGGGAGAAATAGGCTGTATATAGTGTCCTTAAATGGTAGAAAAGTATGTTTTTTTCTTCTTCCTTCTTCCTCCTCCTCCTTTTTTTTTCTTCTTCCTCTTCTTCTTTTTCCCCTTCCTCTCCCTCTTCTTCTCTTTCCTCTCCTCGTCTACCTCCACCACCACCACCACCACCAGGGATTGAACCCAAGGGCACTTAATCATTGAGTCACAACTCAAGCCATTTTTTATTTTGAGACAGGGTCTCGCTAAGTTGCCTATGGCCTTGACAAGTTGCTGAGCCTGGCTTTGAGCTTGCGTGTGATCCTCTTGCCTCAGCCTCCCAAGTTGCTGAGATTAGAGGTGTGTGCCATTGTGCCAGGCAAAATCTGTGTTTTCTTTATGGGCCCTAGATATATTTTATTATGCCTGATTGTCTCAATAGTTTTTATTATTTTAGAATATTCTTTGGGCAGTGCTACTGTTTGAATGTGTTGCCTTCAAAATTAATGTGTTGGAAACTTAACACACCCATGTGACAGCAATGGAAGGTAGGGCCTTTGGAAAGTGCTTAGGTCACAAGGGCTTAGTTCTTATGAATGGATTAAAGCTGATTTTTAAAAGGGATTAAAGGAGTGGGTTAGTTGTCTCTTGCCCTTCTGCCTTCCATGTGAGGACACAGTAGAAAAAAGTAGAAAGACCCTCAGTGCCTTATCTTGGACTTTCTGCAGTCTCCAGAACTCTGAGGACATAAATTTCTGTTCTGTACAAATTACTTAGTGTACAATATTCTGTTATAGAAGTACTAGACAGAGATGTTTTTTCTGACATTTTAGAGTTGGTGACCATAACAATCACTTACGTAGAGTCTCAGATCCATAGTCTCTGGTTCCTTTTCAGGGGCCTTGATTATACAGAAGCATTCAAGATGATTCTGATGTAGGGGCCTATAGACCACATTTTAAGAAACACTGTCTCCCAGAGACTCAGGAGGCTGAGGCCAGATGATTTCAAGTTCAAGTCCAGCCTCAGCAACTTAGTGAGGCTCTGTCTCAAAATTAAAAAATAAATAAATAAAAAGGGCTAGGAATGTTGCTCAGTGGTAAAGTGCCCCTGGGTGTTTCAATCCCTGGTACAAAAAAGAAAAATAAAAGAAGAAGGAGAAGGAGAAGTAGAAGAAAAAAGAAAAGAAAGAAAAAAATCAACACCGTTATTGAGTATAGATAAACATTTTTTTTTCTTTTGGTACCGGGGATTGAACTCAGGGGCACTCAACCACTGAGCCACATCTCCAGCCCTTTTTTGTTTCTTATCAGAGACAGGGTCTCACTGAGTTGCTAAGTGCCTCGCCATTGCTGAGGCTGGCTTTGAACTTGCGATCCTCCTGCCTCAGCCTCCCAAGTGCTGGGATTACAGGCATGCACCACCATGCCTGGCAATAAACACATTGATCTTAACAATTTCATCAGTCTTTGTAAGTAAAACTCAAAATTAAAACTACACACAATTGGCATGATAATAATGTTGAAAAAAGAAAACAAAATTTTAAAAACGCAACTTGTCATATATGCAAAGCGGTTTTATAGGTCTCAGAAACTATGACAAGCAGAGCTACTGCAATATCTAAGATGACACAAGGTTAACAGTGACTAATAAACGTTTAAGAGAGGCTGGAATCAATAGGACAGACATAATTCTTATTTTAGTCATTACTACTAGTTAACATATGATTTATATTTACTAGATCAATAAGGATAAAGGAAGTCTTTAGATAATTAGGCAAGTGTATCTGTGGATAGAAGTTAAAACAAAATCAGCTAAAGTAAAAACTTCAATATAATTGTTTATTCAATCCTCAGAGAGATTATCTTGGGTTGCTATAATATCAGTGGTTTTGAAAGCAGCAAGTTATAACTCAAGAGCAAACTTGAAGCTTCTCAGCTTGTATTACAATGCAAACCTAACTTGCAAATATATGCTATGGGTAGAATTAAAATTTAGTGAAGAATAAATCTGTTAAAAACTGGGGAAAATACATCAACTAGTGATTTGTATTTTTGTCCACTGTCTGAGAATTTTTGCACTGAAAGCAATCTGTTTATTTAATTCAGCACGTATTCAGTGAAAGCGACAGTTTAGAATACTTTGAAAAAAATGGGCAAGATTGTCAGGAAGAGCTATTTATAATTGCTGTTCTAGAATCTTCTGTAGTTTAAAAAAGTTTTTTGTATGGACTGTTTCAGAGGGCAAGTGGTAAGAAACAAAACAACTACTTTGAGGTTAAATATATCATTATAAAAGCAGAATGTAAGGAGGTTGCTTGGGAATACTTGTTTTAAAAAGATGACAGTAGCAAGCTAAATTGCAACCTAAGAACTTCAAGAAGCAAGCAGGGAGCGCCTGTTATTTTTCTTCCATTCAGGATAGTGTTGATGATTAGCAAATAGGGTGAGAAATTTGAGGGGAAATCTGGTAGCTTTGAAGAGATCTCACATTTGGATGCTTACATAAAAGTTCTTTTATGTGAAGTGATCTGAGCAGATAAATAAACTGAAAAAGTCAATTAAAGTCAGGAATCATAGCCGGGTGTGGTGGCGCATGCCTGTAATCCCAGCACTTGGGAGGCTGGGGCAGGAGGATCGCGAGTTCAAAGCCAGCCTCAGCAGTGGCGAGGCACTTAGCAACTCAGTGAGACCCTGTCTCTAATAAAATACAAAAAAGGGCTGGGGATATGGCCCAGGGGTTGAGTGCCCCTGAGTTCAATCCCCAGTACCAAAAAAAAAAAAAAAAAAAAAAAAAAAAAAAAGTCAGGAATCATAAAACATACATATAATGATGTGACATTCTCAATATTTTGCTGTGGGGGGCAAGCCCTCTTTCTTAGGGTAGAAGTTACTAGAGTTCCAAGCTGTCTTACTTATGTAAAGGGATGGTGTTACTGGTTAAAGTGTTCAAGTGGGATTTTCTCTGTTTTCACTTGTTTTTGTCTTTTTTTTTTTTTTTTTTTTTTTTTTTTTTTTTTTTTTTTTTTTTAGGTCTTGAAACTTAAGTCCCATAGTTGCAAACAAAAGGGACTTTATAACCTACTCTTTATTTACAAAAGGAGCCACGACTGGGGCCAGTCACCTGCTTCTAGGACTGTGGAGAAGAGCCAGGCAGAACCACGTTTTATTCACTCTTTCATCTGCCCCACCCCAGGCAAGTGGAAGACTGGGAAGAAGAGAGAGGTCGACTTTTGGGGAAGAGTAGTGTTCAAAAGGAGAGGTGCTCTGGTTTGAACATGGCTTGTCCCCTCCAAGACTCATGTTGAAATTTGACTGCCACTGTGACAATGTTGGAAGGGGGGTGGTATTTAAGAGGTCAGGGGCTGGGATTGTGGCTCAGCAGTAGAGCGCTCGACTAGCACGCGCACGACCCGGGTTCGATCCTCAGCACCACGTAAAAATAAAATGCATTGTGTACAACTGTAGTCGCCTGAAGCGATGGCCGCTTGGAGCAAAGAAGCCGCAGGAAGAAGTTTAGAGACGAACTGGAAACAAACAGCCCTTTATTCTGATAACTTTTCTCTCTGGCTCTAACTACACCCCGACACGCCGTCCATGCTCCTCTAACCTCCAAAATGGTGCAGACCTCAATCGCAATCTCTCTCAAGTCCCTCGAGATCTCTGGCCAAGTCTCGCAAAATCCCGGGCCAAGTCCCGTGAGACTACGGAAGGCGCCAATGCCCAAACATGTCCAAAGCCCGTAGTCAACCGCAATTTAAGCCATCTCCCCAAACAGGGCTCCTGCATACAACTAAAGCAAATAAATAAATTTTAAAAAAGAGGTCATTAGGTAATTAAGAGGTGTTAATGCCTCTCTTGCAGAAGTGGGTCATTCCTACAAGAGCAGATGGTTCTAAGGTGAGGCTACCCCTCATGTTTTCTCTCTTCCACATGTGTCCCTGGCCTTTCCACTTTTTCACCATGTTCTAATGCAGCTTGAGGCTCTTATCAGAGGCAGCCACTTGATCTTGGACTTTTAGCCTCCAGACCCATGAGCTAAGTAAACTTCTTTCCTTTATAAATGAACCAGTACTTAGGTACTCTGTCATAGCAACAGAAAGTGAACTGACAGAAAATTGATACCAAGGAGTGGGGTGATATGTAACAATACCTAAAAATGTAGAAGTGGCTTTGGAACTGGGTAATGGGTAAAGTCTGTAATAGGTTTGAAGTGAATGCTGGAACAAGTCTAGAGCATTATGGATGATTTTGATGAGGGCTCAGAAGACTAACTAGGGAAAGTCTGGAGTTTCTTGTGTGGTCATGACCAGAATGTTGATAGAAGTATTGACAGTAAAGACTATGCTGACAAGGTCTCAAATGAAAATGAGGAAACTGGAATAAAGACCATCTTTATACAGTTACATGGAACTTGGCTGCTTTGTGCCCACACCTAAGGCTTTGTGAATGGCCCACCTTAGAGTAATGAACTAGGATATCCTGTGGGGAAAATTTCTAAGTAGAAACAACACTCAAGAGACTGTATGGCTGCTTTTAACTGCTTACATGAAAATAAGATAGCAAAGGCATGACCTAAAGGCAGAACTAATAATTAAAAGGGAAGCAGAGCATAACAATTTGGAAAAATCACAAGCCTTGTCATGTAGAGAATGAAAATGTGCGCAAGTGTTGAGCTAAACAACTGTTTGCTAAAGAGACCAGCATAGACAGAAGGGTGCCAGGTATGGTCCAGCACAGTGGGGAAGAGGTTCTGAAGCCATTTCAGAGATCTTTGAAGCAGCCCTTCTCTTCAAAAGCTCAGAATGTTGGAGCCTTGAGGGCAGAAAGGGCTCCTTGCCCTGGGCCACTTCAGTCTTCTGTTCCCTGCAACTTGGTGCATTGTTTGGTGGCTGCTCCCTTTGGTGTTCAAACAGCCCCAGGTGTGGCTTACGCTGTAGTTCTGAAGGGTGCAAGTTATAAGCTATGGTGGTAATTCTGCAGGACACAGAATTCAAGAGCTGTGGAGGCCTGGCCTCTTCCACACACATTGTAAAACACGTATCAGAGAGCCTGGGGTCCCAGGCACAGACCTGCTGCAGGAGCAAGGCTGCTGCCAGGACCTTGAACACTAGAGCCACTGGCGCATGCAATGTCCTTCTGGAAAAGGCGCAGATGCCAGTGCGCAGCTCCAATCTGACATAGCCAAAGCATGACTGAGCCCAACAAAGCCAGACTGGAGCTGCCCTGGTATTCCTAGGAGGTGGCACATGGGGTTGAAAGATTATACTCTAGCTTTAAGACTTCATGTCTGCCCTCCTAGGTTTCTGACATGCTGAGAACCTGTTACCCACTCCTCTGGCCTATTGATGCCTTTTTGAGTGGGAATGTCCACTTTGTCCCTTTCCTACCATTGTATTTTGGAAGTGGATAACTGATTTTGATTTTGCAGGTTCACAGATGAGACTTTGGACTTTTCAGTTGCTGCTGGAAGGAGTCAAGACTTTGTGACTTCTGGGATAGAATGATTGTATTTTTAAAAATATATTCTTTTAGTTGTAGATGGACACAATACCTTTATTTTATTTATTTATGTGATGCTGAGGTTCAAACCCAGTGCCTCATACATGCTAGGCAAGTGCTCTACCACTGAGCTACAACCCCAGCCCCAAATGACTTTGGTATTTTGCTTTGTAACAAGGGCATGAATTTCAGGGAGCCAGTTCCAGAATGTTATGGATTGAATATGGTTTCCCCCCCGAAACACATGTGGAAATTTGATTGCCTTTGTTGTGGTGTTGGGAGGTGAGGCCTTTACAAATGGCCTCTGAGAAGAAAAGAGTTGACTGTTATAAAGTTGGGCCATTTCTGTTTTCTCTTTTCCACATGTGTCCACTTTCACTTCTGCTTTTATGCCATGTTATGAAACTGTAACTAGACATGGCAGCCTGATCTTGAACTTCAAGTCTCCTGAACTAAAAGTTAAAGAAGCTTCTTTCCTTTACAAATTACCCAGCCTTGGATATTCTGTTATAGCAACAGAAAATAGACTAATACAAGAGGCCATCCTCTCTCTCCCTGGTGAGGAAGGCTATATATCCTGAATAGTTGGGTAATATCTTTAGGGAAGAAGTTTGACATCACATTCTCAAGTTGAATGTTCCACTTCCAAACTTCCCTGTTGATACCCAGGTGAGGGAAAGAGCATCAGTAAACAATGCTAAGAGCTGCATTCCTGAGTTTCCCATGAACGATGGAAGATGGATTTCGGCTGTTCCTACAGGAGCTGTTTTAGATTGAGATCCTGCTCAGTAAGGTCTGTTGAGACCCTTACCTGTACACATCTATCCATGTTTAGTTTTTAAATATTTATTTACAGCTGTAATTACAACCAACCAAGGTGAGGAGCACATCTTAAGGGTAAAGAGATGATGACTCTTTTTTTCTCTCCATTCTATCTTTACAATCACAGGTGTAACTGGAGAAAAGGTAGGGGAATTTGAAAGCCAGGAGAGAATGTAGAGGTTGCAGTTGTAGCAAGACTTCCTTAAAAACTGGAATGAGATGGATCAAATGACTAAAAGTGATTACAAAGTTTTGCCCCCTAAAAAAAATTCCTGAAGGGGCTAGAGACCCTTGGTGGCAGTTGTTCCAAAATGAAATCTGTTTCATATCTGTACTAGATGAGTTGAAATTTTCACTTAAAAGCCATCATGGAATAATCCATTCCCATGATGCATTGTCTGCAATTTCCAGTGTATGTGTCTGTGCCTGCAAGTGTGCATGTGTATATTTTTCTTAAGCAAGAACTTAGACTCCAGGGAAGCAATCTCAATAAAGCACCCTTTGAGACTGTTTTGCTCCACCCACTTCATCTTTTACTTTTCTTCCACCCATGTCTAATTTTGCAGCAATTTCGAAAGTAATTTTCATTTATTGAGCCTTTCCAAAGAGATTCAAGTTTTCATAACAACAATGTTCTTTTTGAGCTAACTCCATTGGTTAACATAATATTTAGTCAAATCGGAGAATTAGAAAAAAAACAAGTAAAAATGATATAAACAAGTTTGGAAGCTAATGGAACTGATACTTAGGGAAGGATACAACCTGAATCATGTACACAGAAGTGAGGGGCATATTAGAGATGCCACTTACCTGATCGCTTTCAGTGTGTGTCTATTTGTTTGACTCTACATGTCAGATTGATTGGCTGACAGTACCCACAGTACCCACAGCTAATAGGCTTCTCATGCATATTTTAAGGCTGTGAGAAAAAAATACATTTGAGACTTTATTGGGTCACCTGGGATTTCCTTTCATAAATGTAAACTATTTTCTTCAAATCATTAAATATCAGTGCAATTACTACATGGGAATGCTGACTTGATATAAAATCACCCACTACTGATGATCATCAAGGTAAAATGAATATCTCCTTGAATGTAAGTGGTAGAAAACAACACCATCCATCTTCAAGTTTCAGGAAAGAACATCATCTTCTCCAAAGATACTTCAAAATCATCTACCTCTGCTTTTAAAAGACAGATTTCAAGCCCCAATTTAATCAACCTTATGCAGTATGCAATGATATGTTAATATCTAATTTTTTCTGCATTGATCCCTCTTAGTAAAGAAATCTAGTATTCATATACATGCCTATTATTTCTAGTCCCCATCTAAGAGTTCCCTCATCAGAGTTATTAGCTTAATTTTACCTAGAATAGCTGTTTGCTGTCTCTAGGAATCTGGTTTTGTTTTCTTCCAGGTCCCGTTCTGCCAGAGTAACAAAAATCTAAGCTCAGTCAACTCAAGGGTTTCCTCCAAAGCACATTTTTGTTTCTAAAAGCAAAAGTTTTTTTTTTAATTGATGCATAATAATTATTCAGAATGGTAGGCTTCATTGTGGCATATTTGCACATGTGCATCACATAATTCATTCCCAGCACCTCCCCTTGCCCTCTTTTCCTCCTTCCCCCCGACTCCTTCATCTACTTCAATAATCTCCTTTCTATTTCCATGAGTTCCTTTACCCCCTTTATTTCTTTCTAGTTTCCACATATGATAGAAAACGTGAAAGTGAAGGATCTTACATGTTACCAAGGGATCAAAAATGGGAAAAATCTGATCCTGAAGATTCTCTATCCTGCAGGTTTTCTCATGCAGCAGGTTTATTACTTGTGGCTCTGTGTTCAAAGCATGGGAACTCTTTTGCTCCATTCTCATCTTGTTGGGGTGTGGGGTTGGCATCTCCCTGCAAGGCTGATGGGGCACCACTTGCCTGTGCTCGAGTCCCTCTCCTGTCAGCAGGAGCAGACTTATCAGCAGCGCAGGCTGTTCTCAGACCCACTAAGGCACTTATCACATTGCTTCTCTTCTGCCTCCCTTCCCATAATGCAGGGGCTCTTTTTCTGTCTCTGCTGGAAGTCTCATTCCTCTCCAATCCCCAATCCTCACTCATGATATTCTCAAGCACTTTCATTGTTAGGCCTTGAGCATAGATGCTTTTGAAACACAAAAGCCAAGAAGAAACTTGCAGACTTTTTGATTTCTCCCTTGCCACATCTTTTCCCTGATAATGAGCAGAGACCAACTATGAATGAAGTTGAGGGTAGAAAGGGGCATAAGAAAGGGGGAACTAGCCGAGGGAAAAAATATATAGGCTAATATCTCCATAGAACTGTCCCTCTAACTGTCCCACTCATCTCATCTGCAAACTCAACACAACTATCCTGACCTCTTCCCAATGGAGTCCTGAACAAGTCTGCAGATTTTGGTCTTGGAGTGGCAAGTACTTTCATAGTTTTAGTTCTGCTACCCTCCCCATACAATGCCTAAATGGGGTGGTAGAACTTTAATATCAATATTGTCCAGGGATGACTTATCTGCTCCCAAGTTGTTTCTTGAACCACCAATTATTTTTTTCCATGTTGATTCTCCTTCTCCCCACACCCCCTCTGTAGCAGGGATTGAACCCAGTGTCATTTGACCACTGAGCCACATCCCCAGCCCTTTTTAAAATTTTGTATTTGAAGATAGAGTCCTGCTAAGTTGCTGAGGGCCTCACTAAATTGCTGAGGCTGGCTTTGAACTTGCAATATTCCTGCCTCAGCCTCCAGAGCCACTGGGATTACAGGCTTGCACCACTCTGCCTGGCTGTTGTTTCTGTTTTGTCAATGGGACTGACCCAAATGTCCAAACTCTAGGCTTTCCACTCTGTGTTACATGTTATCAAACGGTACTTCTGTCTTTGTCTTAATTCCAAATCCTTGTTCCACAAATTTGCCTTGATCTCTCTGGTAAGCAGAATGATGATCCCCCTGCACCCAAGATGTATATATTCTGATTCCAGGAAACTGCAAATATATTATGTCAATGAAATTAAAGTTCCCTTTAAATAGGGAGATTAACCTGAATTACCCAAGTGAGCCCAATGTAACCACAAGGGTCATTAAAAGCATAAAGGGGAAGGTGCAGAAGTGCAGAAGAGAAAGTCTGAGTGAGGACATGTGAGAACGACTCAACCAGCTTTGAAGATGGAGGAAGGGACCAAGAACCAAAGAATGAGTGCACTCTCTGCAAGGTGGAAAAGTAAGGAAATGGGATTTTCCCTAGAGTTCCCAGAAAGGAAGTTAGCCATGTTGGCACTTTATTTTTAGTCCAGTGAGAGCCATTTTAGACTTCTGACTTTCAGAACTGTAAGGTAATACCTTTTTGTTGGTTTTTTTTTTTTTGAACCTGAAAGGAAATCTATTTTATGTTTTTAGATTTATTTATTTATTCTAATTTGTTATACATGACAGCAGAATGCATTTCAATTCATAGTACACATATAGAGCACAATTTTTCATGGCTTTGGTTGTACACAAAGTAGAGTCACACTATGTGTGTCTTTATACATGAACTTGGGGTAATAATGACCATTGCATTCCACCATCTTTCCTACCCTCCCCCTCTTAACTTCCCCTCCCTCCCCTTTGTTCTATCTAAAGTTCCTCCATTTCTCCCATGCTCCCTCCCCTCCAACCCCATTATGTATCAGCATCCTTATATCAGAGAAAACATTCGGCATTTTTTTTTTTGGGGGGGGTATTGGCTTACTTCACTTAGTATGATATTGTCCAACTCCATCCATTTACCTGCAAGTGCCACGATTTTATTCTCTTTTAATGCTGAGTAATATTCCATTGTGTGTATATACCACAGTTTCTTTATCCATTCATCTATTGAAGGGCATCTAGGTTGGTTCCACAGTTTAGTTATTGTGAATTGAGCTGCTATAAACATTGATGTGGCTGCATCCCTGTAGTATGCTGTCTTTAAGTCCTTTGGGTATAAACTGAGGAATGGAATAATTCACTAAGTTTGTAGTAATTTGTTACAACAGCAATAGGGAATTAATATAACCTCCATCATGGTATCCTGACTTGGTCTTTCAAATTCTTGAAGTTAGAGTTTGAATCCTGCCAGAGTTCTAACCCAAAGATGCCTTTCTTAGGCATCTCTCATTGTTTTCCTGTGAATTGTGTTTTCATGTTCTGTACCTAATAGACACCCTCCTAGCCCTGGACTCACTTTTTCTGTCCTCTTGTCTGTTTTCTGCTTGAAATTTCCAGAAGCTATGAAACTCCTATCCTGAAACTTTATCCTCAACAACAATTATGAGATGTGCCATTATCTATTTGTTATCTTGATATTCAACATGTCTGGTCAGCATCCACTTGACATTGTAAATTAACCATATGATATTAGTCAGTCTAGTTTATAGCCTTGACTGTTCTTTTAGAATATAATTACCTAGCACTTCTGTTTTCTTTTAGCCTGTGAGTTGCTAATATCTTGTTTTTTTCTGTTTTAATCTCCTAGGTGTGTGTACTGGATATCATGGTAGAGAAGCATGTGGAAATCAAACAGGTTTCCTACTATGGACATCTAAACTGCTTTACTTTTTTTTTTTAACAATCTTTTCATATATTACATTCTTCTTTAATTACATTTCTGTTATTAACTTTGCCCCAAGTGTATGTAGCTATGTATTGACTTTCATTTCTTACACAACTTGGACAGAATCTTGGATGTATTATTAATTTGCACTTCCACAAAGTGCTAGGGGGTTGTCATTTCTAATTTAATATGATTTTTCTTATTGCTATAGAACTTTCCGTTATCTGGGTCTATGTGATATTTAGTGGATTCTGTAAAGTTGGTAGCAAAGATCAGGGCTGCCTGTGTTTCATCAGTTTTTACCACTTTCCTATTCTGGCCTTCTGAAAAAGACTTTCATTACTTAAATAAAAATGGTTGGAAAGAGTTTTGGTGTTTCCATGATATTAAAAACACAGAGACTTTTAAATAGCATTATTTCCATCACTTAATTTTTGTTTATTTTCACAAACAAGTAATCGATGGATAATTTTGATGCTTAAATCACTACAAGAACCTATCATTAAACTAATGGTCAAATTTTTTTTTTTTTTTTTTTTTAACTGAGGATTGAACTCAGAGGCACTTTTCCACTGAGCCACATCCCAGGCCCATTTTATTTTTTATTCTGAGTCAGGGCCTCCTAAGTTGCTTAGGGCCTTGCTAATTTGTTGAGGCGAATTTGTGATTCTCCTGCCTCAGCCTCTATAGACTAGTCAATTTATTCCATAGTGCATGGTTTTCGTTTTTATTTTTATTTGCATTTCTAATTTAGTGGATATGATGCCCTTTGAAAAAATGTATTCAGAAGCCTGTTTCTTTCAGAAGTTACTCTCTCACTCTTAACTTGTCTTGCCTTCTAATCCAATGAAAAAGCAGGAGAGCTGAGGATATAGCTCAGTAGTAGAGTGCTTGCCTAGCATGCACAGACCTTGGATTCAATCCCCAGTCATGAAAACACAAACAAATAAAAAAATGAACACAAACAAAAACCAAGGTGAAAAATTAGAATGAACTGAGAGTTCTAATTAGGTAAAGGATGGAATGTGTCCATTGGATATGACAATTAAGAGCTCCCTGGTCACTTTATATCATGCAGTTTTGTAGAGACAGAAGCCAGAGTGCTGTGGTTTGAGACATGAATGGAAATGAGAAAGCAGAAAGAACAACAATAAACCTTTTTGTATCTCACATTTAACCTCACATAGATAATAGTTTTTTTCATTCTTCCTCTGATGCTTCATAAAGTATGTTTCAGAGAAAGTATCATATGGGGATATAAGTAAAATGTGATTAAAAACCACTACATAATTAGGAGATTAAAAATTTATATTGAGCACTTTTGATGTGCCAGGTAGGTGATTCAGATGGTAATTTGCATAAATGAATAGGGTCAGGTCTTTGCCTTCAGGAAAATAACAAGGCAGATGTCCAGGTAGATAATGAAGAATTGGATAAAAATGCCTGTAAATAATATTCCTCAGCAAGAAATCCATATTTCTTACTGTTTTAGAGTCTTCACCTGGAGATTTCAAGACATTTTGAGAAAATAATCTGCCTTGTTACTTAAGTGCCTTACATAATGAGCTCTGTTAGAACATCTTCATAACAAGACAGTGTTGTCATAATTAGCCAGTGAATTGCTGTTGAAATTTATCTGAGACAAAAACATATTTAATTCATATTTTTCTTCAGCCCAATCTTTTTGGAATGTTGTTAGGTCAAGTTACTAGGAAAGCAAACTGATATTCAAACACTTTCATAAAGCAATCATTTGTTTTTATAAGGGAGACACAATTTTGTTTTAGATTCTTTTGCTATATTTTATAACAAATTTAATGAACATTTTATTAGCGAAAGTCATGTTAGTACATATGTCATAGACATATCGTAGATGTGAAATTCACTGTAGTGACAAATAACCTTGATAGATGTGTTTAGAATACTGCTCTATAGATGGGCAACATGTAGTACAACTAATTAGCCTAAGCTGGGATTTCAAGTGTCCAAGATTTACCTAGTTCCCACTCTAGAATTTATTAATTGCAATCTTGGTGATCATTTCTCTGTATCTATAAAATGGGAATGATACTTTAAGGGCCACTGTAGAAATTGAATGAGATTAGTATGTAGAAGATTTTATAATATGAAAAACCTTATTCAGCCAGGCACAGTGGCACATGCCTGTAATCCCAGTGACTCAGGAAGCTGGAGCAGGAGGATTGCAAGTTCGAGGCCAGCCTCAGTAACTTAGCAAGACCCTGTCTCAAAATAAAAAATAAAGGGGCTGGGGATGTGGCTCAGTGGTTAAATGCCCCTAGCCCATGGGTTCAATCCTCAGTTAAATAAAAAAGAAAAAAAAAAAGCCATATATATATATATATATATATATATATATATATATATATATATATATAAAATGAGGGGGGTATTAGTTAACTATGGTTTTGCTAACAAATTAACCTTCTAAAACATAGCAACTTCATATAACAAATATTTATTTATCTTTCAGCTTTTGAGGGTCAGGAATTCAAAAGTAACTTAGTTGGGTGGTGCTGGCGAGGATGTAATGAGGGTGTCACCTGAGGATGCAGGCATCTCAAGGCCCATCTGGAGGAAAATCTGCTTCCAAACTTACATGACTGTTGGCAGGATTCAGATCCTTGCCAGAGGCATCAGTTCTTTGCCATGTTGGACTCTCCATATGGTGAATCAAAATATGGCAACTGGATTCATCAGGGCAAGAGAATGGAAGAACAAGAGAAGTTACCTTATTCAAGATGGAAATCACAGGCTCTTTATAACCAAGACTTGGAAGTGACCTTTGCATAAGAGCATGTGATGATTATTGGAAATTATCATAAATGCTGCCTTCATGAGGGGGTTAAAAATATCCTTCCATAAGATAGCAGAAGACCTATGGAAATACCTCTTATGCTTGAAGTAAAAGGATTACTATACCTTTTAAAATAGTCAACAAGTGTTCCTAGTCTCATTCATTTATTCCACAGATATTTTTGAGGCGCCTCTATTATTCCAGGCATTGGGCTCAGGGCTCAGTGCCTTTATAAAGCAAAGTAAGGCACAAAGCTTTCAAAAAACTTGCAGTTGACTTGATGGGTAGAATTAGATAAATAAAGAAATCATTTTAGAAATTTTATGAATGTTACTGCAGAAGCATGAAGAGAAATGCCAAGCTTTTCCCACTACCACACCTATCTTATCTCTAGTTGTACCTACCTCTTTGCCTTCTTTAATTCACCCCAATGAATAATATACCTTACACCTAAGACCAAACCATTCTTATGCACTGAATTTGATGTCAAATATTTCATCTTCTTTCTCTTATTTATCCTTTTGCTGGTTCACTCCCATTAGCATATAAATATACAGACATAGCTCCTATCTTAAATGAGAATCCTCTCTGGACTCCTTTGTTAGTCAGCTTTGCACCACTTGTGATCAAAGTACCTGACAAGAACAACTTTGAGGAAGGAAAGTTTATTTTGGCTCATGGTTCCAGAGGTTTAGTCCAAGGTGAGGCAGAACATCATGGTGGAATGGTGTGGTGGAGGAGTGCTGCTCCATTTGTGGCAACCAGGAATCAGACAGGGAGAAGGGGAAGGTGAAGGGCAAAAAACCCAGGCCAGAAACCGCCGTGTAGCAAAAAGGGGTTTATTAACCGGTCTCTAATGGTCAGTCGGGGCCAAAGGGGCATGTGGAGGGAAGGGGAGTGAAAGAAGGAAGGGGAGGCCAGTGAGAAGGGGAAGGGCAAAACAGGGCGATGGAGGAAGAGGGCAAAAAGGGGATGGAAAAGGGCCCAGTTCCAGCCCGGCGGGGGTTTAAGTAGAGACCCCGATGGTTCAAGGGACCCCGGACTCCATAGGCTGCCGGGGGTGGGAAGGGGCACCCCTGTGCCATGATTGGCCCAGTAAGGCACCTGAGGTGTAGCCAGTTTAAGGCACTTAGGAGGTGTGTCTTTGTTTAAGCTACCTGGGAGGTGTGGCCTGTCGGCTGGGAATTTATCTAACAGAAGGACCCATAGGGAAGATGTCCAGGGTACACCTCCCATGACCTACCTACTCTAGCCACCCCTCACCTGCCTCCAGTTACTGCTCAATCAGTCCGTTCAAACTAGAATGGACTGATCAGGTCATAGCTCTCATAATCTAATCCTTTCATCTTCTGCATTAACAGGAGCCTTTGGGAGACACATCATATTCAATCCATAACAACCCCACAAACCCTGTTTAGCTACCCATCCATTTCTCTTATTGAGAGCCAAACTACTTGGAAGAGCTACCTCCACTTGTTCAGCTACCACACTCTCCTCAACTTTTTTCAGTAATACTCCCTCCTCCACCCTCCACCCCTTCTTTTCTGTCATCAATGATCCTCTTATTGCCATATCCCAGAGTTCCTCAATTTTGGCACTGTTGACATTTTGGAGCTTAATAATTCTTTGTTGTGGGGAGCTATTCTGTGAATTAAGAAGTTTATTAGCATCCCTTGTCTTTATTCACTTGAATGCCAGTAGCATTCTCCCAGTAGTGACAACCAGAAATATCTTTAGGCATTGCTGAATGTCTCCAGGGGTCAAAATTACCCAAAGGATTGAAAACCACTGCTCTCCTACAGTCAGTTCTCAATACCTAGCTTACTTGCTCTCAGAACTATTTTCCACAGTTGATCACCCACTCTGATAAAATATATATAACATAAAATTTATCATTTTTATGGGTATAATTCAGTGACATTAAGTATACTCACTACTCACTTCCTATTGAAATACTTCCTTCACATAACTTCTTGGATAGAACATTGGCTTGGTTTTCTTCCTATCTCACCAGGTGCCCCTTCTTAGTGATCCTTGCTTACTCTGCTTCAGTTTCCAAACAAGATTCACAGAGAACTTCAGGGATTTACTTCCCATCTTCTTTTCTGTATATCTTTACTTCTTAGGTGGTTCCATGATCTAAATGCCATTTAATTTGATGACTCCCAAATTTATATCTCTAACCTTGCAACTCTCCTCTGAGATTTAGACATGTATATCCAACTGCCTACTCAATACCTCACTTAAATAGGAATGGCACAGCCACCATGTCCAAACTCTTGACAATCCCACCTCCCATAAAATCCACTACTCCCCAGGCATATTCTTCATTTTAGTTAAAGCCATCACCACTCAATCACCCAGAGCCAAACTCTAGAAGTGATCCTTGATTCTTCTATCTACTTCATATCCCATATCCAAATACAACCTAAATCTGACCATTTCTGTTTACCTCCATCACCATAAGGCACCATGAGGCTCATCCAAACTATCGTCTTTAGACTACCTTATTGAAACAGCCTCTTAACAGGTCACCCTCTGTCTACTCTGTTTCAACTTCATGTTCTCCACATAGCACCAAGAATATCGTATCCATGCTTCTATGTACACACACATCCACACACATGCACACCACTCCAGTGGCTTCTCCTCTCACTTGGAATAGAATTCAAAATTCCTTCCTTGGCTAACAGATCCTATATCAACTGGTCCTTGCCAACCTCTCTGACCTCATATTCTACCAATCTCCCTCTCTCTCACTCTGCTTTGGCCTCACCAGCCTATCATTTCTCATCGTTTACTAACTCCTATAAGTTGTTTCTGCCTCTGGGCCATTGTACCTGCTATTTCTTTAGGCTGGGATGCCTTTCTCTACATTGTCACATGACACACTCTTCCTCCCTTTATTCAGATCTCTGCTCAAGTTTCACCTGGCCTCACCTGATCAACCTATCTAGTCTCTCTCCACCCCATCCTCTACCTGGGTAAGTTTTTCTCTCTCCACTCTATTTTTGTTTTCAAAGTATTTTAAACTACCTGATATTTTAGTGCATTTGTTTGTTGTCTAACTTTTCCAGGAGCAAAATAAACTCCATGGATGAAAATACTTTATCTGTTTACTGCCATATTCATAGCTCCTAAAGTGTAGCAACTCCAGACTGGGGCTGTGGCTCAGCGGTAGCACACTTGCCTGGCATGAGTGAGGCACTGGGTTCGATTCTCAGAACTGCACGTGAATAAATAAAATAAAGTTCTATCAACAACTTAAAAAATGTTTAAAAAAGAGTAGCCACTCAATAAATAAATATATGTTTAATGAAAAATGAATGAAGTAGATGTGTTTTCCTTACAGGGAAAGAGAAACAATCAAACAAACAATAACCACAAACTTTCCAGCTGCCTCTTTAGTCAGGGCTGAGAACCACTGTTCTAAGTCATGGTAGATACATCATAGATAAATATTTTTAATTCTAATTTACATTGCACAAAATGTTTAGTCTTTGCTGTTTGCACAAGAAATTTGTTTCTGCTAATGAAATAAAAAAAAAACATTTGACATATCTAAATCTTTAAATAAAAAAGCAAAATTATTTAGCTCTTCAATGGAGCAAATAACATGGGGAGAAACAAATACAATTAAGCAATTTCTCTTCATTGATGTTGGTAGGTCAGATGAGATTCATAACCTTCACTTGAACTCATGACCAATTCACTTCTTTTAAAAAATTTTTCCCACTATGAAAGAAACTCATACCCATTATAAGAATTTTGGAAAATACTTAGTAATTGAGAAATACAAAATATTATAATTAATATTGCAATGTGTGTCATGCCAAATTTTTTTATTAAGCATAATATTTGTTTTAGTTTTTATGAGATTCCTAAGAGAACAAGAGGATTAGAGGCAAAATCTTTCCAACAAATTGTAAGCTCCCTGTTATATTTATTATGCTTTTGCCTCTCACAGAGATCAATGCTGAGTCCCTTATAGAATACTATATCCTGGGGCACTAACAAGCCATTAGATTGATTACTTTAGACTTCTTTCATCATGGAAAAGCAGTGGCTTATTCTTATTTGGATAGCTATATGTATTGTGAATATATGTATGCTTTTTATTCTGTCAGCAATGCATTGGCTAGCTCAGAAGTCAATGTTACCATTAAAATAGTCAATAGTCAAATAACTCATTTTAGAGTACAAAAAAAAAAAAAAAAAAAGAGAAGTGCATCAATGAGCTTACACCTATGGAATATAGAAGTAAGACTCAACACCTAGTAGCAGTGACCTGGTAGGAGAATGGAATGATATACTGAAGACTGAATTATGACAGTAATCAAGATACAAATTTCTGAAAGACTGGAATTATACTTTAGTGGTATTGTTTTGAATCAGCAATGACTTTCTCTCATAAAGAGAATATGTGGTCCCAAGTCCAAGAATCAAGGGATGGAAGTGGATATGTCCTATTTTTATATGATACCAAATATTCTATTAATGGATATTTTGGATTTTGATCCTACATCTTGAAAGTAGTAAGGTTTGGATGTCATGGTTTCCAAAGAAGAGTTTCTCAACAGGGAACATAGTAATGGTTCCATTTAATTGAAAGCTGAATCTGCAACCTGGATACTTTGGACTCATACCAATGAACCTTTGGGCAAAGAAGGGGTTACTCTACTGGCTGGGTCATTCTTCCTGGTTACCAAGAGGAAATTATGTTCTCGTTACACAATAAAGTTAAGGAGAACAAGGTACAAAATCCTATAAATTTCCTAGGACACCACTTAATGCTCTGATGTCCAAAAATAAATGTTAACGAAAAATACAGAAAATAAAACAGCAAAATCATGGGGCATACAGATACAAGAATAAAGTTTCAAGTCACCTCACCAGGCAAAGAAGTTCCACCAACTGAAGTGCTGGTTGAGGGCACAGGGAACATGAAATAATGAAAGAAGGAAATTATAAAAATCCACTATAAGCAATTATAGGAACAGTGACTTAAACTTAAAGCATGTTCATTCTTCTTTCTTATGCACATATACAAGTAGTATTGTAGTAGGAAGAATTCTAAGATCATCTCCCAAGATTCCTGACTCCCAGTGAATTTACACCATCTTTCAGTTGTTCAGTCAAACACTCACCTAAATATTGTTGTGAAGAGATTTTTCAGATTTAATCAAGGTCCTAAATCAGTTGATAAGAAGATTATCTGAGTAGGCCTGACCTAATCCCATGAGCCTTTTGAAAGCAGAAAAATTTCCCCAGCTGTTTACAAAGAGGAAGTCAAAGATTCAAAGCATGAAAAAGATTCAACATACTCTCTCTGGCTGGAAGACAGAGGGGGTTGTGTGGTAAATAATTCAGGTAGCCTCTAGGAGCTGAAAGCAGCCCCTCACTCACATCCAGCAAAGAAAATGGGACCTCAGTCCTGTAAATCCCAAGGAAATGAATTCTGCAAATAAGAATGTGCTTAGATGCAGATTTTTCCTGCGGATGAAAATTGCACCCAGCTGAAATCAAGATTTCAGCCTCATGTCAGTGACACTGGGACTCTGAAAAATATATTACTCCTTTATTAATTTTTTTTTGCAATTCTGGGGAGCAAACCCAGGGCTTTGCACACACTAGGCAAGTACTCTACCACTGAGTTACATCCCCAGCCTTCTTGATATCTTGAGTAGAGAACTCAGTCATGCTATATCGGACTTTGACCTACAGAACTGTCAGCTAATAAATGGATAATATGGGGGGGGGGGGGGGGGGGGGGGGGGGGGGGGGGGGGGGGGGGGGGGGGGGGGGGGGGGGGGGGTTTTAAGCCACTAGGGCCATGCTCATTTGTGGTGCAATAATAGAAAAACTACCACAGTGTTTACTTATTCCTTTTCTCTCCCTTCCCTTTCATTATTTTATACAAAGATTGTTCTTTTAAAAAATATTTTTAGTTGTAGTTGGACAATACCTTTATTTTTTTTTTTATGTGGTGCTGAGGATCGAACCCAGCCCCTCACACGTTCTAGGCAAGTGCTCTACTGCTGAGCCACAACCCCAGCCCCAAGGATTGTTCTTGATGGCCAACGTGACCACTTAAACTTTAGGTGTGACTATGACTAAAAAAGAGATGTAAATTAACATCCCCTAGAGATAGAAATTATGACTGTAGTCCAGAAATGGATAGAGTGACTATTGAGACATCTTCATTTTATGGGGTGAGGATAAGAGTATAAGGATGTCATTAGTGTTGTATGGAACTTGAAATGTATAAAGAAGATTGTGCATAGATGCTGAGTAGCCATAAGACTGGAGTGGGCTACCTATGTAGCTGTTGTCTCTTAGCTCCATGCCTATACTTCTATGCTCTTGTCAGTGACACTGGGACTCTGAAAAATATATTACTCCTTTATCATCTGGCTCTCTGTTAGGTTGTGCTAATAGGGAGCACTAAAGGGAGATTAGATGGCAAAAAAAGGAGAAAGTGGGCTTCTATTCTTTTTATTTTGCTTATTGTGCCTGTCAGTATTGAAGGGCAAAGCATCACACCGGGGACAGCCGTGCAGCCAAAAGATTTATTCAACAGCCTTCGTGGCTGGTAGCAAAAACCGGAGAAGAGGTGCTCTGGTCGAAGGTCGAAGAGGTGGGAGAGGGGAGTCAGGGAGAAGGGAGTGTGCAAGCTCTGGTGGGAGGGGGTGCTTGGTCGCACCGGCTAGGATCTCTGGAGCTATCGGCTAAAGCAGCTGCTGGGCTAAAGCAGCTGCTGTCTGGCTGGAGGCTGGAGCTGTCAGCTAGGAGCGGCCGTCGGGCTGAAGGTGGTCGGTCTCGAGCTGTCGGCTGGAGCAGCTGCCATCGGCTGGAGGCGATGGGTCTGGAGCTGTGGCAGTGGCTTCCTCCTCTCTGCAGCGACGAGCCAATGTATCTGTCTTCCTCCTCTCAGCAACAAGCCGATGTTGTGTGTCCATGTGTCTCTCTCTGTCTGATCTGAGTCTCTCAGACAGGGCCTTATATAGGGATTTCTGGTGGGGGGTGCACTAGAGCAACCCCAATGCCATTGGCTCTTTGCCCCTAGAACAGGGTGACCTTTAAGCCTATTGGCTCTTGCCAGGGGAAAAGAAACATCCTGCCTGGGGAAGAAACATCCTGCCTGGGGGAAAAAACATCCTGTCCAGGGAAGAAACATCCTGCCTAGAATGAAACAAGGTTGCTTCTCTCAGGATGTGGAGAACGCTGGGGGGAGGGTAACCTATCTATCATTCCCCCCTTTTTATTTTCTTAGGAAGTGGGACATCGTGTGTCATTCTGGCTACTTCCTGCTGAAATGGGGAGATGTGGGGTGTTATGGGGGGGAATGACAAGACAGGTAGGTCAGGCTTGAGGGTGAAAAGGATTCCCAGAAGGTTGGCACCAAAAAGATGAATTCGCCCTGAGGTGATGAGAAGTAACAGGTGATCCCTAAGGAGAAGCTGGTTAAAGGTTCAGAACAAGAAAAGACACGAGCTGTGGAGAAGGAAGGGCTGCAAAGGAGAAGATAGAGATTTAAGGTAGGGTACAATATGGGGGCGGCCTGTCCGTGGGATCAAAATCAAGAAAGGAGGGGGATGGTAGGGGAGCAGCTGGTTGACAGGCTAGGAGGATATTGTTGGAGCTGCTGCAGGTACAGAGTGAGGGATTCAAATGGAGGCGGGAGAAAGCCTGAACATACGGAATCTCTACCCATTTTTTTGATCGCTCACAGAAGTTGAAAAGATCTCTCAGTATAGAGGGATCCAGGGACCCAGAAGCAGGCCATTTGTTTTGGTTATCTAAGGGGTATGAGGGCCAATCTTGGGTGCAAAACTTGGTAAGTCTTGTTGGTTGTATATCGGGAGTTAGGCCAAGAGTGGCTAGGTTGTTTAATAGGCGTTGTAGAGGAGAGTCAGCTGGGAGGGGTCAGAGTGGGTACGAGAGTGACAAATAGTGAGTGATAGCAAAACCAAAGAAGAGAGTGAGGACGAGAGCAAAGAAGAGAGTGATCGGAGGGTAGTTGGCCAGGAGGGATAGGAGTGAGTCAGCCAGGAGGGGTGAAGAAGCAGCAGCAGCAGAAGAAGAAGCTCCCATTTTCCCGTTCCGAGCGGGACAGATATATTGTCCTGAGGAGCGTCCCCCTCAAGATATATATATCAGAGAGATCCAAGTCTGTGAGACCCAGTCGTCACTGGAGTCAAACAGACATGGGGTCCAAAGGGACCGAAGAACAATGGGCCACCTTGCACAAGGATTTTCTGTGTCCCGTCCTGGATGGGAAGGAGAGACCCAAGTTCGGAGGCCAGAGGCCGAAAAAGGGCTTTCTTCAACTACTCCCAGGAAAGGGAGAGAGAGAGAGGGAGATAGAGAGAGAAAGAGAGAGAGAGAGAGCCAACAGTCAATTCCCACTGTACAAGGCCTGACGGGTTTAGGAGCCCTGGGGATGAGGAGACCTACCCAGGAAAGGGAGAGAGAGAGAGACAAAAAGAGAAAGAGCTCCGTGAGGTCCACTGTGACCGTGAAGGTCTAGGTGGGGTGCGATCCTCCCCGTACAGGCCACCAGCGGGGCTGCCGGATGATCAACGGTCAGTTCCCACTGTACAAGGCCTGACGGGTTTAGGAGCTCTGGGGCGGGGGGGGGGGCTTACCAATCCGATGGCCAGTGGTGGATGCGTCGGAGCGGCGATCAAAAACCGGGTGAAGGCTGAGGCAGTTCCGGGTGATTATGCCCTCCGGCTCAGACAGGATCCGAGTCACGGCACCAATGAAGGGCAAAGCATCACACCGGGGACAGCCGTGCAGCCAAAAGATTTATTTAACAGCCTTCGTAGCCGGTAGCGAAAACCGGAGAAGAGGTGCTCTGGTCGAAGGTCGAAGAGGTGGGAGAGGGGAGTCAGGGAGAAGGGAGTGTGCAAGCTCTGGTGGGAGAAGGGAGTCAGGGAGAGGGGAGTGTGCAAGCTCTGGACAGAAGGTGGGTGCCTGGTCGCACCGGCTCTCTGGAGCTGTTGGCTAAAGCAGCTGCTGTCTGGCTGGAGGCTGGAGCTGTCAGCTGGGAGCGGCCATCGGGCTGAAGGTGGTCGGTCTGGAGCTGTTGGCTGGGGCAGCTGCCGTCAGCTGGAGGCGATGGGTCTGGAGCTGTTGGCTGGGGCAGCTGCCGTCGGCTGGAGGCCATGGGTCTGGAGTTGTGGCAGTGGCTTCCTCCTCTCTGCAGCGACAAGCCAATGTATCTGTCTTCCTCCTCTCAGCAACAAGCCGATGTTGTGTGTCCGTGTGTCTCTCTCTGTCTGAGTCTCTCAGACAGGGTTTTATATAGGGATTTCTGGTGGTGGGTGCACTAGAGCAACCCCAATGCCATTGGCTCTTTGCCCCTAGAACAGGGTGACCTTTAAGCCTATTGGCTCTTGCCAGGGGAAAAGAAACATCCTGCTCTGGGAAGAAACATCCTGCCTGGGGGAAAAAACATCCTGTCCGGGGAAGAAACATCCTGCCGAGAATGAAACAAGGTTGCTTCTCTCAGGATGTGGAGAACTCTGGGGGGAGGGTAACCTATCTATCAAGTATCATCCTACCAATGGCTCTGTACCCTGGCAATAGCAGTTGATTCCAACCTCTAGCTTCTTTTGGAACTTTCAGAACAGATGTCATCATACCCCCTCAGAAGTACCAGCATCAGTCAGCTCAGGTCTGCCCCTAAGAGGTCTAAGCCCTCACTCCATAAAACCCCTCTTCTGAGCAGCCCAAGATCTTCTTTTTGTTCCCCTATTATTTTTATGTCATTTCAGTCTTCCCTTTTGGTTTTTCACCACTCTGATATCTGTAACCTATACTCTAAATTAAATGACCCCTGTTGAAACAACTAGTGTGGTTTCTGTGTCCATAACCTAACCTAGATTCATGTGACCTTATGTGATTCTATCACATGGGTTCAGTAGCTCAGGGACTAAGAGCAGGCCTCACACATGGTAGGTATTTTATGAGTGTTGATTGAATCAAAGAATCAATTATTAGATGATGAAAAGTGCATTTTTGTTAGCAATGTTCATGGGATACAAGGTCACAAATTGTTTGAGTGCAGACCACAGTGTGCTAAGAGGGACAAGATGTGATTTCTGCCTTAAAAGCAGAATGTCTAACGTTCTGTAATCAAAGTGCTAAGGAATAGAGAAGGATGATATTAATTCTATGGCAGGAGGTGGTGAGCATAGATAAAGCATAAAAAGGACGTCATGAAGGAAGTAAGTATTGAAGGATGGGTGAATTCTTGACAAATGAATGGGATCAGGGAATTTCATGAAAGGAATCCACTGAACAAGTTCCAAAGGCTATAAATTGAAATATATGTTTAAGTAATGGTGAAAAGTATAATGGATTTTATGAAGGCAAATGTAATAGAGTATAAAGGGGATGAATAGTAGGTCTCTAGTTTGGGATTAGGTGTGTCCATCCAGGACCTAGGATAACTCATGAAAACTCCACAAGGATTGGTGTATCTGTTTTGCATAGAATAGGCATTAGCACAGCACCTGCCACATAATAGGAACATGATAAAATATAATTGAAAAACATTTACTGGAGTTAGCAGCCAGCATGCCAATGGTGACCTTGATGAAATGGTTTCAGTAAGATATTGGGAGGGGAAGGCTCATAATTCTAAAAGTTGGGTTAATTGATATTTTGGTTCAGTCTACAATTTTCCTACTTCTAGTATTGAAATACTTGTTAAAGTTGCATTTCAAATTTTTAATATTTAACTTTCTCTGGCTACTGCTGTGTGTGCTCCACCAAAACAGGTGAGCAAACCAAGACTGAGGCAGAAATATATTCAGTCAATAGAGATTCCAGCTCAGGAGAAAGGCAAAATAAATTCCCAGAATGAGGGGGAAGAGAGTTTCAGGAAAGCAACTAGTCCACATGGAATGAGATTGAAGAGCTCCATGAGAAAAAAAGGAGTCTGATAGATTACCTTAAAACCATTCTGAGAAATTATTGTTATTATTTTTAAGGTTTCTGCATTGACATATTTTTTGAGAGATTATTTAAACATAAAGGCAAGGCTAGCAATAAGTGATACTTTATAGAGAAATCTAAGCACATTATACAATAAAAGCAATTATTATCATTAGGTAAGACAAAAGTAGGAAAGGAATTCTGATATTATTAGAACACCACAGTTAGCTGTGTATTGAATTTGCATAGGAAAACTAATATAAATGCTGAACATTGATTTAACCAAAAATTATAATCCAAACTTGTTCAGAGATGGAAGAGAGAAAGCCAAGAGAATGGAGGTATAAAAGAACTAAATCCTGACTGTTGCAGGCCAGTCATGGGCTGTGTGTGTGAGCTGTGAGCAAACTGGACTGATGTTGCTGTTGTGTCTGGGCTGTGCACATACGTGTCCTTTTTGCTCGCTCTGCCTTTTGATCCCACACAGCACCTGAGATGGGTGTGGCTTACCAAGATGTCAATCAATCTACTGACTACAAGACATCAGGCAGCTAGACTCAACCCCCTGAAAACTGACCCTTTGCCTTATTGGGAAAGAACATTCTATGGAACCTTCCTTTGTGTGTCCCCCTATATAACAATAAAGAATTCAGGTGGCTCTCTCTTTTTCCAATTGACCCCTAAGTTCGCAAAAGCCATTCTGGTTTTGAAAAGGTATTTTTGTGTGCTTGTGTGCTTTCTTAGCTATTTTCTCAGTTATTGATGTAGTCAGATTTTGTGAACCCAGCATAGGTCGCCAGCTCGGTTAGATGGCAATACCTGACCTATCATTTCAGGAAGAAAATAATGCCTACATTTGATAAAACATAAGATCATACAAATATTATATAAAAAAGTAGAATTATATGTAAGTGCTAGAAGAAACACCTTAAAATATGATAAAGTGGTTGTCTTTGGGGAGGTGAACAAAGAAGAATGAAAATGCATAGGACACAACAGGAAGCCACTGTTTTATTGTTACAATCCTTTTAATACTATGTGGCTCTTTAAAAATTATGTGCTTATATCTATAAAATTAATTTAAAGTGAAAATTTTGAAAGTGTACTCAAATTATTCACAATAGGTACCTCTAAAAAGTGGGCTTGACAGAAAAGGAACTTTTATTTCTCCTTTTAAATCTCTGTGCTATTTGAATTTTTCACAATGGACACCCCTAACTTTTATAATTAAGATAATAGTAACAACAATACTAAGTAAAGCATTTCTGTTGGTTGACTTTGAAAGTACACATACAGAGACTATCATGCTAAGTGAAATAAGCCAATCCCCCAAAACCAAAAGCAGAATGTTCTCTCTGATGTGTGGATGCTAAGACACAATGGGGGGCGGGGAATAGAAGTACTTTGGATTAGACAAAGGGGAATGAAGAGAAGGGTGGGGGATGGGAATAGGAAAGACAGTAGAATAAATAGGGCATAACTTTCCTATGTTTGTACATGAATACACAACCAGTGAAATTCCACATCATGTACAACCACAAGAATGGTTACTCCATGTATGTATAATACTCCGTGTATGTATAATGTCAAAATACACTCTATTGTCACATATATCTAAAAAGAACAAATAAAAAAATTTTTAAAAATGAAAGTAGGTATTTAGTAAAATTGGGGAATAATTTCTTCAAGATAAAGGTAAATTTGGAGAGAAAAGATGGTTGAAATGCAAAATTGGTGTGGTATTAAGTTAGAATTGCCACCCCTCACTCCTCCAACCCTTTTGACACAGTGTCATGGTACTGGGTTTGAAATTTCTTACCTTAAGACTACAACTGTTTTAGGGAAGTGCTTCTGAACAATGTAGTAGCCATCTGATTGGAGAAGGAAAGAATGAACTCAAATCTAAGTAACTCATAATCCAGACAGGCAGTGGGATGTTTTCATTTGTTTGTTGTTGTTTCTATCTAGTATTTGTTACTGCCCCTTACAGGTTGGATGATGTTCAACCCCAAATGCAATGACATGAATCCATTTTTAAAATCTCATCAGTATGTTGACCCCATTTATTCAGTAGACATAGACTATGAAACCCTCTTTGAGGTACTGTAAATAGATGCTAAGGAAGTTTATCAGCTACAGGGAAAGAAAAGAACATGCTTTCTCCCCTCTCTCTCCCTCTCCCTCTTCCCCCCTCTTGTACATGCATGCACAAACCTGGAAAACATGAGTTTTCCTGCTTAGATCTCTATGGAATGACTCCTACCTTGCAACACCAATCTTACAAAAACATGATTAGTAACGTGATTTGAGGGGATATTGGAAAGGTTTCTCTCCCATTCAAAAACAGTGCCTTCCTTAGACACAAAAGTGCCAGAATCTTCTTAGGCATAAACACAGCAATTTCCAAGAATATCTTTAAAATAAAGATGAAGTACCCTTGTAAGTGGCAGGATATTATGTATTAATCATACAGTTTTCCCTAAGTGCCTGACACATTAAAGTGCTATGAGTCACCCAAGTTTAAGCCTGCTCCTAAGTCTTACTTTCTCTTCTAGCCAAACTATCTCTCTAGGGACTCAGAGGAAAAAGCAAGCCTCAAGCAAGTTAGGATCATAACTGTCTCCCAAAGGCCCATGTGTTAAAGGATTGGTCTCTAGGGTGGTACTACTGGGAAATGGTGGAACCTTTGAGAAGTGAGGCATAGTTGGAGGTCTTTAGAATTGACGGGGGTGGGGGATGCCTTCAAAGTGGATTTGGGGGCTCCAGCCCCTTGTTGCTTTCTGCTTCCTAGCCCTGAAGTGAGAAACCGGTCTTGCTCCATTAAGCACTCCCTCCATGATGTGCCTCCTTGCCACAGGCCCAAAGAAATGGAGCTAGCTGATCGTGGACTAGGACCTACAAAACTGTGAGCCAAAACAACCCTTTTCTCTTTATATATTGATAATCTCAGGTATTTATTATAGTGATGGAAAGCTAATCAGCACACTGGAATCTTGTAGGTAAATGGTAAGGATGCTATTCAATATCCAAGGCACAGACAACCTCCTCTTGGCAAAGAATTATGCATCTTAAAAGATCAGTAATACTGATTTGGAGAAACCTTAACTAAGGCATGTTAATTATTTTTTTGCTGGCATCCATAAGGGTGTCTTTGACATAAAAGGTAGTTATAGTTTCTTTTTCCCCTAGTAACAAGAAGTCCAGAGGTAGCTAGCCTAGCACTAGTATTTTTTTTGGTATCGGGTATTGAACTCAGGGGCATTCGACCACTGGGCCATATCCCCAGACCTTTTTTGTATTTTATTAGAGACAGGGTCTCAGTGAGTTGCTAAGTGCCTCGCCATTGCTGAGGCTGGCTTTGAACTCACAATCCTCCTGCCTCAGCCTCCCAAGTGCTGGGATTACAGGTGTGCACCACCACACCCGGCTACTAGTATTTCTTTTAGGCATCAAGGCATCTTCTAGCTTCCTGTTCTCCTTCTGTAGCATTTGACTCTTCAAAAACATCAGATGGCCACTGAGCCTCTGGCCATCATATACAAAAATCATTAGGGAAAGGAAAGGGCAAAGGCACAATATGACAGAGCCTATCTTTCTTTATTTTTTAATTAAAAAATTGCTTTCCCAGAAACTGGACTTAGAAACATTGTGCTATTTTTCTCTCTTATTAGAATGGAGTTTCATAGTCACCTTTAACAACAAAGGAGTCTGTAAAAGTTGGAGTATTAGCTAGAAATATTGTCGCTTTAAACAATATTGAATTTCTATTTATAAGGGCTGATGTAAGTATGCATACATTTGGTAGACAACTTGTAATGTCTGCCTCGCCTGTATGCTTTGAAATTAATTTTAGAAAGCTAAGGACTGTTCATTTTTTCAATTTTAAGAATAGATAGAAGTATATTTACATAAAATGTAAGGGCCTATATTCATTTAATAAAGGTGGTATAAGATATGTTAGCTATAATAATGTACTACAGAATGTTGAGAAGCTGAATTTCAAGTATGTTAGGTTAGATTATGTCATGCTATGGTAATAAGTAAATCTCCAAGTCACAGTGGATTGATTATGTCAACAAAGATTAACTCTCACTCATGCTTCTTGTCCATCTTGTTATCCCTGATTCTACTCCATGCTGTTTTCATTCTGGAACTCAGACTGGGGAGAAACCTTTGGTAGAAAAATGACCATTGGCCAATTAGATGTAGCCATTTGTGGAGGAAAAAAAAAATCATGGCAAATCACATAATTACTTTTAAAGCTTCTGTTCAGATGTGATTAATGCAATTTCCACCTATATTTTATTGTTCAATGAAAGCCTCGGACTGCCTTGAAGTTCACTAGTGTGAGAATTTATAAGTCCTCCCACCAGGTGGGGTATTGGATTAAGGGAAACCAGATACTACTGACCACACTTAAATTTTCTTCTTGGTGTATACACTTTATAAAGAATTACATTCATTCTGTTTCATAGATTTCTTCCCCTATAATGAAAATACTGGCTATGATAATGTACCAATTATTTAAAAGCCACATTCAGGAAAAAAGAAAATCAGAATGTACCATTTTTGATCATTCATCCAATAGGTACTTATTGATTTCTTTCCATGTGCTAAGCACTTTGTTAGTTACAAGGAATTCTTTGGCTACAGGAAGAGTCAGACTATTATTGAATATAGTGTGAATCATTTAGTCATTTGCATATATCATGCCATATTTTGAAAATTAAATCAATATTGAAAAACTATTTAAAATTATCGATAAATATACTCCTTTTCATACATTTTAAGTAGCAAATAAATCATTAATATATGATGAAATTAAAAAAAGAATCTAGCATGAATAAGCATTTTGTTAGTGAAGGGGAATCTCAGTTCGACTACAGAAATCTCCCCAAGTGAGGTAATACTAAAAAAGGTTTTTTAAAGGGTGAGTAAAGATTATCTAGAGAACAAAAGGAAAAAACAGCAAGTAATATTTAGTGGTGAAATATTAATTCAATTTCAGAATTGAAGCTATAGGCTCACTATGTGTCTGTATGTCCATGTATCTAGAATTCAGAAAGGTCTTTACTAATTCTTTTATTTGAGTGTGCAATGTTTTCCCATCTCTGGAGGACACTAACTAATTAGATTATAAAGTATTGCAAATTAAAGGAACTCTGCTTTGGTTCTTGGAGTGCTCAATCTATATTGGCTTATACATATAACTAACTGCATGTAGAAGTGGAATATTCCCCAAATTTCAGAAAATATGGAAACTTCTAATTCTGTAAATGTGCTAAGAAGTTCTTAGAAAAACTAAAAAACAAAATGTGTCCAAGTTTACATAATTTTGGCAAATGAGACTAACTGAATAATTTTGGTTTGATAAAAACAGCTGCCTTCTCTGATTTATCAGCACTAAATACATTTTTATTCTACTTGCATATGCTTTCTCTAATTCTTTTTTTTTTTTTTTTTTTTTTTGCCACGAGTTGTGCTTTATCTTCATTAATCATACATACAAATAAATTTCTATAATATGTCAGGGCAAAGTGGAGAATTTGAAAGTCTGATTGTGGCTCCCCTCAGAAACTCACAAGCTGGTGGCTTCTGTGAAGAGTTCCAGGGTTCACGATAGAGCTTGTGGCTCATGTCCATTTTGCAGGTGGCCCTTCCTGTACATTGCCACTGAGGATTCAGAGATGATGGGGGGGGGGATCCTCAGTCTCTTAGGAAATTTCACTCTGTTTTCCTGTTCAGTGGTCTCTTTGGTCAGTAGGATATTCTACTGTGTCTCCATTGTCTTCAGCTTGGCTTTAGGGATGCTGAAAATTGCCCCCATGTCTGACTTGTCGGCCATTTTCTTAAAACAATCCATGGTACCTGGCTTTGAGCCTGGCTCCCGGTTCTCCCTTGCTCATTGCTGCTTCAAGAGACCTGTTTTTCCTAAATGCATACAGGTGAAATAAACTAACATTATTCCTACTTAATGTTTAAGATTATGTAAAATGTAAATTTGTGCTAATTAAACTGTCCTTATTCTGAAACCCTTTTTATTTTAGCCGCAATTATGTTTTATAGTATGTCAGCTTAAGGATAATTGTCTAAATCTTAAGGGAACTTAACATTTGGGGATAATAGCTAATTGAGTCAATTAATAAATCACCATTTGATGCCTCTGTCACGTGATTGCCAGGCATAATTTAATGTTTTAACATTTTGCTTTTACTTTGTATTTGCCACAGAGAGATTGTATCTTTGGGTCATGTCAATGAATATGTTCACTTTTGCCACTTTGAAAAGGTATAAGGGGGGGTGCATGATAGAAAGTTGTATCATGGGATTTGACTGTCCTCTTAAAAAGCTTGGGCAGGACTAGAAATTAATTTTCCACCCCAACCCCATTTTCTTCATGAAATAGGAATTAGCTACTTTTGTTAAAGGCTTTAATGAATGCAGTAGTATTCAACTTTTCTTCCTCTTTTTCTGGTGTCTGAACCCCTTTATACTCTTGGGGTTTATTGACAACCCTAAGGAACTTTTGTACATGTGGTTTGGCTAACAATATTTACTACATTACAAATGAAAATGGAAACAATGCAAACATACTTATGTATTGAATCATTTAAAGGTGGCAGTGATGAACATGTTGTATGTTAATAATATCTTACTATTATAGCGAATTTAGTGTTAGTTTGTTCTAGAATATGACATAGCCAATGAAAGACAAAACTGGGAAAGTGAATTTTTATTTGCTCTGGTTTATAATGTCTGAGTTTGAAAAAAAGTTATGAAATGTGTTGAAATCTTAGTAAAGTGTGCTCAATTTTACTAAGATTTCAACACATTTCATAACTTACTGATTATTGCCTTCGCCTCCAATAGAAAGGGTTATTTTTTTTAAATTTATGAGATAGCAGAGATTCTGTGCCTAATCGGAATAATTTCCTATGCTTTATGTGGACTCTAGTATGTTCTTGAATATGTAAGAAAAAAGGAACAAAGGTTACTCATTTCTCATTTGTGAAAGAACTAAGATTCTTTACAATCCTGTTAACCTCTTTTTTTTTATTTTAAAAGGTCTTATTGACACTTTGATTAAATGCATAAGCTAATGTGTCTTAGGCACATATGATCCTTTTTTTGGGGGGTGGGTACTGGGGATTGAATCCAGTATGCTTAACCACTGAGCCACATTCTAGCGCTTTTTAAAATGTATTTTATTTAGCTGGTTCTGCGCTGGCGAGTTGGCCCGAGCGCGGGAGTGGCCGCTGGGCCCCTGGGATAGACTCGCTGGTGCTTGGGCGTGGGAGGCTGGCTTGTGGAGGGCAGGTAGCGGGAGGTTTCCGCTTGGCACACTGGTTCCCATGGCCTGCTGGGCACAGGGCCTGGAGATGTTGGAGGATGTGGCCGTACATTTCTCCCGGGAGGAGTGGAACCTCCTTACTGTGACCCAGAGGAGCCTGTACCATGACGTGATGCGGGAGAACTTCGCACTTGTCAGCTCGCTGGGTTGTCTGTGTAGAATGAAGGATGAGGATGCCCCTCCCAAGCAAGTGAAGAGTTGCAGAATCCACCTATCAGAGAAGTCCTTTGTGTATGCAGGGTGTGTGAAGGATGGCCCAGCCACCACAGGCCTCCTCCAGCACCAAGCCACCCCTGGGAAGCTGTGCAGGAGCACCATACACAGGGCAGTCTTCCCATCCAGCTCCAGCTGTGCACAGCAGCAGGGAGTCAGTGCTGCTCAGAAACACTTCAAGTGCAGCAGCTGTGGGAGAAGCTTCCTGAAGGCCTTTGCTCTCCTTGACCACCTGATAGCTCACTCTGAAGGGAAACCTTTCAGGTGCCCAACAGGTAGAACTGCCTTTGAGGAGAAATCAACTTATATATATCACCGAAAAATTGACACTGGAGAAACATCCCATGTGTGTGAGGAGTGTGGGAAGGCCTTCAGTTACCATTCTAAACTGAGGAAGCACCAGAAGGTTCACATAGGCATAAAACCTTTCAAATGCAGTGAATGTGGTAAAACCTTCAACCACAAAGATGCACTTGCTCTACACCAGAGGATTCACACTGGAGAAAGGTCTTATGAATGCAGCAAATGTGGGAAAGCCTTCAGTGTTCTGTCCACGCTCATTTGGCACCGGAAAGTTCACAATGGCGAAAGGCCCTATGAGTGCGGGGAATGTGGGAAGTTCTTCAAATATAACAACAGCTTCATTCTTCACCCGCAAGTTTACACTGGAGAAAGGCCTTTTGAGTGTGAGAAATGTGGGAAGACTTATGTGACCCATTCTGACCTGTATCAGCACTGGAAAGTTCACACTGGAGAGCAGCCCTGTGAGTGCAGCCTGTGTGGTAAAACCTTTACCACCAGGTCCTACCGCAACTGACACCAGCAATTTCACACTGAAGAGAGGTCTTATGAATGCACAGAATGTGGGAAAGCCTTCAAACACAGTTCTACCCTCCTTCAGCATAAGAAAATCCATGCTGGAGAAAGGCCTTACTAGCACCTTGCTCTCAACACAAGAAGATTCATTCCAGAAAGGAGATCAAGATGGCCCTGTGCTGGGTGTGGTGGTGCACACCTGTAATCCCAGCAACCAGAGAGGCTGAGGCAGGAGGATCACACAAAAAATTTGGGGGGGGGGATGGGATGGGAGGGGCAGCTTTTTGCTGATACTGGCTTTGAAATCAGAGGATTGCAAATTTGAGGTCAGCCTCAGCAACTTAGTGAGACCCTAAAATAAAAAAAATATATAAAAAGGCCTGGTGCAGTGGTGCATGCCTGTAATCCCAGTGGCTCAGGAGGCTGAGGCAGGAGGATCACAAGTTGAAAGCCAGCCTCAGCAATGGCAAGAACTAAGCAACTCAGTCAGACCCTGTCTCTAAATAAAATACAAAATAAATAGGGCTGGGGATGTGACTCAGTGATCGAGTGCCCTGAGTTCAATCTCTGGTATAAAAAAAATGATGGCCTTTATGAGGATGCTAACTGGAGAAAGCCAAGCCTTGAACATCCCACCAGTGCCTGGGGAGATGGCCCATATATACCAGGTGTCTGGGGAACTCTTGGGAGCTATGTTGCACTCTGACCTGCCTTGGGCTATTGACATGGTTATCAATGCCAGTTTCTGTGACAGAAGCCATCTCCCCTCCAGCACCTGGCAGGTCCCTACAGTGTGTTTGCGTCACCCAGTGTGTGCAAGGAAGCTGACCTCAGGACCCATCCCTTGATAGAAGAGAATCACCCATAGCAGGCCACTTTTCCTCCCCTTGCCAAGTTAGGCAGATACATGACCCAGGAGAAGCTGGGGCTCCTCAGAGACATTTCCCATCCTCACAGATACTGTTAATGCCACGTGTGGTACTTTCCATGCCATGGCACAGGCCACTACGTGCTGCTCTGGAATATGGGGCAGTACAGGCCGTATAGTTTGACCCCTTCACATTGGGGGTTCTGATCCCTTGTATGGAAAGATGGTGCTGCAAATGAAGGAAATAGCTTTTGTGGAGCTCCCTAAGTTTTGTCTTGCCTTCATGGGCACAAAAGAATGGCAGAGAATAGCTGTAGACGAGGTTGGCCTCATTTTCACGGTTCCCAAGTCCTTAAGGAAAGACTTACTGTCTGTCTGGCTTATTTGCGGGTCCAGAGTTCAGCTTGAAAAAGGGAATGGTTGGTGTGAGGGCCTCTGTATGTCTAGGGACAGCAAAAGGTCTCTTGTTCCCAGGGATCGCCCATATCTTCCAGCTTTCTTCAGAAGCCTTTGCAGAATCAGCTCAGAAGCCAGATCTCTAAAATCTAGGATATACAGGTAAGTTCCAGATGAAACCCACAGTGGCCTGTTGGGTAGAGTGAGTGCGTGCAGAAATACTGAGTGAAGTAATATGAATGGGGTCTAGTTATCTGGAAGGCCTGAGATACTTGTTGGGAGACATACACAATTCCAGCAACCATGTTTCCTGGGAGGAGGATTCCAGAACTCCTCAGGAATTGCAGACCTGTGATCTGTGGCCAGGAACACTGGCAGCACATGATCCCCAGGTGTTTGGATTCTCAGTCTCCTTGAGCTGTTGTCCTAGGACTGAGAGAAGGATGATCCAGTCATCCTGGTATGTGGCTTCGATGTTGCAGCTAATGCTCCTGTGTCTCCAGATATCGTGGCCTCATTGTACAGCTTTTGCTGCCATGGTGGCAGGGCTTTCTCTCCAGAGCTCAAGGAAGAGAGGTGGTAGGAGAATATGTGGATCCAGATCTTCTAGATTGTGGGGTCTTGTCATTTTAAAAAATTTGGAAACTGTTTCCCCAAAAGGTAAATAAACTGTCAGTTCAGCTAAAAAAATATTTTATTTAGACACAGGTCCACATTCTAGCCCTTTTTTAAAATGTATTTTATTTAGATACAGGTCTTGCTAAGTTGCTTAGGGCTAAGCTGCTGAGGCTGGCTTTGAACTTGCGATCCTCCTGCTTCTGCCTCTAGAGCCACGGGGATTACAGGCATGCACCCTGCACTGGCCTATGATCCTATCTTTATCAAGTGTCTAAGTCTCCTCTGACCACTTTTTTGATTTTTGCCTTTCCCAAATCAGATCGTACTTATAGGAAAAATTAAGTAAACCTTTCAGAATATCTTTTACACTTAAAACCATCTTTGCAATATTTTAGAGGGCTCTTGGAAAAATGGTTTGTTCTTTCACCTTACAAAAAGAGAGCTGCTAGAAATAATTAGGTTTCTTTATTAGTTACTATTAATGAGTTGGATGGAAAGTGTAGTCAAATAAGAAGATATTCAACCTCCCATATGTTGAATTTGTATGGGTAAATAACATTCATCTGAATATTTTAGAATTGTATGCTTTATAAAAGGTTCCTAGAGATTCAATACCCTCTTTATCCATGAGAGGTTTCTGTTTATCAGAGTCTTTGATGATACTTTGCCAGATATTAGGCCACAACATTATATGGTTATCAATGATAATTTCAGTATTTAAAATATTAACCAGGTCATAGCCTTACTTCTTTAATTTCAATGTAGCATTTACTAGGCTAGTGGGTTTCAATTGGAGATGCACATCAGATTTAACTGTGGAGTTTTGTAAAAAAAATATAGATATCAACAAACCATTCCAGACTTAATCTTTTTTACTTGATATGATATCCTCAGTATATTCTTAGTATGTGTTTGGAATATTCTTGGTACATTAAACCTATTATGTATCAGATTATAAATATAATTTTAAAACCTCAAGACTTTTCCCTTTTAAAACATTATGTTGATCTATTTCTGTGTTCATCCATTTTTATATATCAAGTGTAACATTCATTAAATGTTGAAAATAGGCATAATCATCACTTTCAAAGATCTTTTGCATAAATTTTTAGAATGACTTTATTATCTTTGCTTTCCATGCTCCAGAAACAATCTATTTTTCTTGTCAGTTGCATTATTCCTATTATGAACTCTGATCAGATCTTTTACACGTGAAAAATTTCAGTAAAAGGTAATTTTCAAAGTCCTTTTTATTAGTTTTATTAGATAGTTTTTATTTTGCTCCAATTCTCTGGTATAAGCTATAGGTCATGTTTGTTTCTTCAACAAAACAAGACCAGCCAGATACAATGGTGCATTCCTATAGTGCAGCTATTCAGAAGGCTGAGGCAGGAGGATCTTAAGTTCAAGTTCAGCCTGGGCAATTTAGCAATACCCTGTCTCAAAATTAAAAATGAAAAGGACTTTGGATGTAGCTCATTGATAGAACACCCCTGAATTTAGTCCCCAGTACTAAAGACAAACAGATATCTCAGAATTTTGTTTAGAAAAACGACAACAAGGGATTCAAATTATTGACACTGAAAAAAAAGAATCTTGGGCATAGTTTTCTGATGGCACTGTAATAAGGTTCTCTTCAATTAACAAGTGTCTACTTGATGCTTTGAATACAAACCTTGCTGCTCAACCACTGGTGGATTACTTTTAAATGGCCATTTGTTTCCCTTCCTCTTCTTCCCATTCCCCTCCAAAACCATGGGGGTGGAGTTGGGGAGCAAGATTAACATTCTTGCTGTCTTAAGGTGAGCCCTTCAGTTCACTATCCCAAAGAATAAAAACAAAGACAAAAACAAAAACAAAAAAACCCTCCAGAACTGGAAATTGAACAATAGCTCTTTCAAGGATATAAGTTAAACAGTAAGTAGATCTACTGATAATAATATTTGAAAAGCAGCTCTTGTACCCCTCTTTATAAAGCCTTCTGTTCCCCCTGCCAGTGAGAATGGCAGCTTCTGTAATATAAGTCCATTGCATTTCTTTTTTGCTAGCAAAGCAATAAAATTGATTTTCTCTTTTCTCAAAACCTTGTCCTCATTATTGGATCAGCACTAGGAATGAGAACGGAGATTTTGTATCAGTCTTACTCAGACAACTTTGAGATTGTATCAGTGGACTGAGTCAGGATTTCTAGAACTCGTTTTTTTTTTTTTTTTTTTTGGTGGGGGGGGGACCAGGGATGGAACTCAGGGGCACTTGACCACTGAGCCACATCCCCAGCTCTATTTTGTATTTTGTTTAGAGACAGGGTCTCACTGAGTTGCTTAGCACCTCCCTTTCGCTGAGGCTGGCTTTGAACTTGTGATCCTCCTGCCTCAGCCTCACAAGCCACTGGGATTACAGATGTGCAACACCTCGCTGGCTCTAGAACTCTTTTTAGTCAAGATGTAAATGGTTTTGTGGAACTACTGACCCAAGATCCATCAGAATAAAAGTCAACTATATAGGACTGAATGAATTTGTGAGACAAATATTATTGTGGTTTCTTATTTGGAATAAAGTTGAATTTGTTTGGAACACAGTTGTTTTAATGTTTTTTTTTTTCTGAAATATATAAAAAAGACTTTCTACTTCGGCTATCTGAAACCCACATTTTAAAACAACTGTACAGAGATATAATTATGTGTCATACAATTTACTCATTTAAAGTATATAATTCAGTGGTTTTTAGTATATTCACAGGGTGAATATCATCACCAAACCATAACCACGATAAATTTTAGAACATTTCATCACCCTACAAAGAGACCCCATAGTCATTAGCAGCCTTTATTTTGCCCATCACACCTGACCCATAGAGGTCACTTACCAACTTTCTACCCCTATAGATTTGCTTATTCTGGAAATTTCATATAAGTGGAATCATGAAAGGTGTGGCCTTTTGTGACTGGCTTCTTTCACTTAGAATCATGTTTTCAAGGTTCCTGTATAGCACAGATGTATCAGTATTTAATTTCTTTTAATTGTTGGGTAATATTTCATATGGATCTGCTACATTTCACCCTTTCATCTGATTGTGGACATTTTTGTACCCATAATACTTAAAATTATTATCTGATTCTCATTGATAACATTCTTCCCTTCCCCCTAAATTCTAAAACTTTTATTTCCTTTGTTTTCACAGCCATAGTTATTTCCATGCTTTCATTAAGACTCTGTCCTTTTTACTAGAATATAATTGGAAGAGTTACTTGACCAAGACCTTGTCTGGACTGTTATATTTGAGAATTATGCTCAATGAATCAGGTGTGGCCAGACACTTTTATGGAACTCAAATTGGCTTTACTTGTGGAGCTAATGCCCACAAAGTCCTTCTGGGAAAGCTCATGCAGTGCTTAGAGGGGTCAGGAATACACCTCTCAGCAGGCCAGGAACCTTGGTACATTTTGGGGAATTTGAGGAGAATTTACAGATAGTGCAAGTGAAATTTGGTACAGAGTATTTCTTGAGCTTGGTTTTCCAACCTCAGAATAGCAAATAATAGAGGCTTTTAAATCTGAATTTCCTTATGTAAATTTTTAGCAAAGTTAATTTAAGGTGGCTTATATGGTTAATAAACACTTGCTACAGCTATGTAAATAATCAGGCCAAATCTAATGAGACCAGCCTTATTTTGTGATCACAAATAATCATTCTTAGAAATTACTTTGATCTCTAAGAGATAGGGTGAGAAATTGTGTAAGTAGAAATATAAGACTTTGAAATGCACAAAAAATTACTGAATATCTTGTCGGTGGAATGTTGGAGTCTCTGGATTATCACTCTATGGGGGTGGGGAGTATGACTTTGCCTTTGAGTAGGCTATTCTATGATTCTGAAGAAACAAAGGTTAACTGGTAGAAAAATGATCATAATGTAAATCATTTTTGTGCATAAAAATGCAGTTATATCTGGTGGAATAGAATTCATTATTGCCCAATGATTAGACTGGTTTTTGTAAATCCATTTCAACATTACTAAATATAAATATATGGTTCTTTGCCTTCTATGAAATAGTCATAACATCTTTTCCAGTTCCTGCTACTTGGAGAGTTAAAGAAAATATGTGACATATATTCATTTTATATCTGTATGAGAATTATGATTTTACCTTTTAGTGAGTTTTATTTTATTTATTTATTTATTTGGTACTGGGGATTGAACTCAGGGGCACTCGACCACTGAGCCACATCCCCAGCCCTATTTTGTATTATATTTAGGGACAGGGTCTCACTGAGTTGTTTAGTGCCTCACCTTTGCTGAGGCTGGTTTTGAACTTATGATCCTCCTGCCTCAGCCTCCTGAGCCAATGGGATTACAGATGTGCACCACTGCACCCAATGATTTTACTTTTTTGGATTTTATCTTTTAATCTCCCTTAATCAATCAAAATTACCTCTACCCCATATATGTTAAAGAGTCACTGCAGGATGGGGCTGGCTTATGAGGCCCTCCCAGTGTGCTTCAGTTCAAAGTACTCAGCATGCCAAGACACCACATTTGGGAGTATCATGGTCTGAGTCTCATGAGTATGTACTAAATATATATTAACCATTGCTCATGGTCCTTCTTTTTCTCCTCTTCCTCTGCACTTCGGTTCCTTCAGCTGTCAGAAAGATACTGACTAGATCAATGTTACTCAGACCTCATGTGCTTGAGCTTGGGAAGCTTGCTAAATGTGCATTCCTAAACCTTAACCCCAACTGTTCTCATTGAGGAGGTCTGGATGGAGTACAGATATCTGTCTTTTTAACAGTTACTCCCAGGTGGTTCTGGTGCACCTGATGTGCAGATTATACTGAGGTAGACTCTACTAGATGATTTAAAAATTATCTTCAAATGTGAACATCTCTATATTCTCCTTCCACCTTGATTTCTCTTGGCAGGAATAGCAAATAAAATGCTCTACCTCCTCATGTGGTAATAGAATCTTCATTATTGAGATCCTGAGAGAAAGTGTAGGAAATCTCAGCAAAGCAAAATGAGTGGATCACTTTGGAAAGTTAAGTCAAGGGGAAGAATGGAACACAGCATTGGACTAAAAGCATATAACTTTAAATGATAGCTTCAAATCAACTAATATTTATTCCTCATATCATTTGAAATAGGAAAGAATCCTGAAAGCAGAGATCCCAAGGTGTTTGACATCTACAACTGGTTATTAAAAGTGTGGTACAATGAATGACAGAATTAGCATCATCTGGGAGTTTGTTAAAAATGCCATACTTTAGGTCTGCTGACCCAGAATCTGCATTTTTTTTTGGGGGGGGGACTACCAGGGATTGAACTCAGGGGCACTCGACCACTGGGCCACATCCCCAGCCCTTTTTTTTGTATTTTATTAGAGGTCTCACTGAGTTGCTAAGTGCCTCACCATTGCTGAGGCTGGCTTTTAAACTCGCGATCCTCCTGCCTCAGCCTCACAAGTGCTGGGATTACAGGTGTGTGCCACCGTGCCTGGCCAGAATCTGCATTTGAACAAGACACTATAAAGCCTGAGAAACACTGATGTGGAACATAGGGCAAAATACATAAATCAGACAACAAAATATTAACCGTGTGATACTTATTAGTGAGTAGTTCCCAGCTAATGGAGGCTGGGCCAGCCACATTAAAATTACATAAGAACTTCAAAATGCAGACCCAGTCCCAAGACTCTGAATTTCAAGCGAAGTCCTAAAAAATGTTTAAAGATACTCCTTCAGTAATTATGGTTCATAGCCAGGTTTGGGAGCAGGGTTTGAGAAGTGGGAGTTCTGAGACAAGGAAAAAATGGAGCAGAGGAAGGGACCTTGAACTGAACCTTGAATATGGGCTCAAATTTTGGAGAATGAGAACAGTGTTCGAAATGTGTGTGTGTGTGTGTGTGTGTGTGTGTGTGTAAACAAGACTGTGAGACAATGTTATTGTAACTTCCTTCCAGAGAGTGAAAAATAAAAGCACAAAAATGAAGGAAATGTTGTTCCTTGGGGAGTTTTGGCAGGATTTTAAAACAATAACATTTCTCTGTTAGAAACAAGGATAATATGATGCTGCTCATAATATCTTGGGGACCAGTGTCACATTTGATTTATGTTTGGAAACAATTTAAATGGACAGAACATTTTTCTTCTCAATTCCCACTTGAGTCTAATATATACAGTCTTTTTCCACATAAAAACAGTTTTCAACTCTTGGAGAACATTTTTGGGCATCAGCAATATAATTAAATTTCACCAAGTTCATTAAAAATCAAATAGGGTAATGGGTAAGATTATAATTTGAAATACAAAAATATTATACAAATGTCAGGTCATGGTATGGATCCCTCTGTCCTCTCTGTGGTTTCAATTTCCTTCTGCCTGTCCCATCCCTTCCTCCTTTAGTCAGCCTTGCTTTTCACCTTGGTCTTCTTGTCTCCAGATCAGATTGGATGAAACTTCCTCCAAAGCTTTCTTGATGCTGTTGTTTGGTTACATGTTTAATGTTTCACTTTTTTGGGGGGTGCGTACTGGGGATTGAACTCTGGGGCACTCAGCTACTGGGCCACATCCCCAGCCCTATTTTATATTTTATTTAGAGACAGGGTCTCACTGAGTTGCTTAACACCTCGCTGGTTCTGAGGCTAGCTTTGAACTCATGATCCTCCTGCCTCAGCTTCCCTAGCCGCTGGGATTAGAGGCATGTACCACCATGCCTGCCTTAATGTTTCACTTTTTAATGTCATGTTATAGGTCACACACACACACACACACACACACACACACACACATATATATATAAAGTAGGTTATTTTATATAGGTTAGACCTGGATCTCTTTGAGGCAATTAATAATTTCTTATTCATATTTGATTATTTACTGCTGAAGGTTGATATTCCATATGCTAGTGAAGGGGAGGAAAAAAATAATTTTCTCCTCTACCCTTCTGAGTTATTAGTTGGAACCTCTGTAACAAAAGACAGATTAACAAAGAAAATCAAACAAGTTTAATATCATGTATGCCTACTGTATACATGGGAGAGATTCAGATAAAGTGAGTAATTCTCTAAAAGGTGGCTTTGAGTTCCAGCTAAAATACCATCTTCTAACTGCAAAGAAAGAAGGGTATTGGGGAGGCCAGTATTGGAGAGGTGGCCAGGAAGTGCACAGGAAACAAGGGTGAGGTTTGTTCAACAGAAGTTTAATATAAACTTGTAAAAGGAACTCAAGAAATAGCTTAAGTCTGAGAGAGAGAAAGACAGCAAATAATAAAGGACAAAAGTGAAAGGAAGAGAGCCTGTTCCCCAAAATGGCTGTATTCTTTCTTTTCAAATTCAAAAATTTCAGTGTTTATTTACATATTACATATCTCAAAAATTTGGTGAATAATGAAAATTCCACAGAAAGTCAGCAAATGATCATAGACCTGCCTGTCTCCCCCACTAATAGTCTTGGATTCCCACAGAAGTTGAAATCTTTTTTTTTTTTTTTTTTTTGGTATCGGGAATTGAACTCAGGGGCACTTGACCACTGGGCCACATCCCCAGCCCTTTTTTGTATTTTATTAGAGACAGGGTCTCACTGAGCTGCTAAGTGCCTCACCATTGCTGAGGCTGGCTTTGAATTCGTGATCCTCTTGCTTCAGCCTCCCAAGTGCTGGGATTACAGGCCTGTGCCACCATGCCCAGCAGAAGTTGAAATCTTAATGGTAGAACTTCAAACATTCTAATCATTTGGCAAGGAAGTGCTATACTTGCCCATCGATATTACTTTCTTTATTTGGTGAAGATGTTAAGATGGATTCAACTAATGATCTTGCCTATTTCACAAACATCAATAGGATCATTATCTCCACAGCAGTTTATGTTCTTATCTTTTTGATGGGGATTTTCCCAAGTCCGAGGGAGGGTCCATAATTTCATACATAACCCTTATGAGGGAAGATATTTGCAATGTAGCATAGCTTGCTGTCCTTTACGTTTTGCTTAATGGGATTCAATGGCTCCTCGGTGGCTATCTCCATTTTAGCATTTGTCCTCCGAGGTACTTCTACAACCATATTAAACAAATTTTCACGTTCATCATTTTGTGTTTTCTTTATAGGAATGACATTTTCCTCTTTAGAGTCTATCTTTAGAGAAATATCATGAAAGGGGGAAATATTCTTGAAGAAGACACATTAATCCTGCTAGTGGGGCTGGCCACATTCCTCTGTATGGTAAAGGGCTATGGCACAGCACTGCCCACTCCCTGAGCTCACCGCTTGAGGCAGGTGGCGGTGACAGGGGCTGCCCAAGATGGCTTTAGACCTCACTGGGGATGGTATGGCTACAGTCCACAGGATGGTGAAGAAGTTTGCTGGGTTGCTCTGGTCAGAGATGGGTGGCAGGTACGTGGTCACAAGCTGATGAGCAGGAGTATAGAGGGAGTGAGGGTACCTGGATCCTACTCACTGGCAGGGTAGTACACAGTAAGTGTGTCTGTGCTGAGAAGGCTGTAGGAAGCAACCACTAAGGCACAAGTAAGCCAAGGCTCTGGAATGGATGTACAGAGAGAACTGGGGCAGTTCCAGCTTGAAGCCTGTAGATCACCAGAGCCCATGTTAGGAGAGCCATGTCATGAAGGTCACTGAGCCCGGGTCAGACTGTGGAATCACTGAGTGATGACACGCTCTCAGGACACAGAGGGCCCAGAGTGCCACTAGGTGTCCCTACACACATGCACCATGCAGCAGAAGCAAGGAAAAGCAAAAGGTACAGGGAAGTCAATAAAAGAAGTCCCTTTCTTGCTGCTATATCCCTCTCCTGCCACAGTGTACTGTAAAGAACATGTTAATTATTGAGGATAGATGATTGAAAAGTTCAGTCTGTTATTGCAGAGCAGATACTAAAGGGTGAACTTGGAGCTGAGAGGCAATAAATTGATAAGTAGCATGTACTACAAGTTTCCTCCAGCTCTTTTGAGCTACTCCCTTCCATGAAAAGAGCATGGCCCAGATATGCATCACTTTTTCAGACTGAATCCTACATTGTGGAGCTGACACAATCTGTACGCAGCCCAGCTGAGATCATTGAAGTGACAGCCAACTTATAAGCCCATGAGTATGAAATAAATGTTTATTGTAGCAAGTTATTGAGATTCTTGAAGCTGTTTATCATACAGGAAAAAATGACTAATACATCCTGTTTTCCTCTTCATCCCTTGTGTCAGTGCCTAGATTATAAAAGAAGCTCAACATGTCTTTTTAATTGAATTGCTATTCAAACTTTGGGGCCATTTTCAGATTTGTCTGAAGGTTTAGCCTATGTGGTATCTAATGGGCTACAAACTGAATCACCATTTTGGGGACACAGCAAAACAGGAATTACATTATGAAGAATTTCAGTGGATTTCAAATCTGCTATTTAAAAGGGAGAAAAAAAACCCCACTTTTATGGAAAACCCCAAACTGAATTGCTTTTATAGCTCTTTGAATGCATGTAGCTCATTCAGAGTAGAGTCTTACAGGACACGGCTAGGTCATTAGGTCTGGTTTGATCATCTAAATTGGTACCTCTTTGATGTGGCTTTGGGGGAACAAGGTGAAAACTAATCAGAAGAAGATTGCTTTGTATGTGAGTTGGCTGTTGCTCAAAGGGTGAATTTATGGGTGAAGAGAGAAAACAGATAATCAAAACATGGCCTCTACTTGTAGGGCTGCAACCATCATAAGTTAATTTTATGTTCCAATCTTTTTCTCCTGCTTGAGGGTCACAGCACAGCATCCCACCCTCATATATAACTGACTAACAGTGAAGAACTCTGCCCTTTCTTGACCTAATCGTTATGCTGATATTACTTTCATTATACCACCATCGGCCAGCATTAACATATTCTTCAGTCAACTGAAAATATTTTCTTTAAAAAACTATCAATACCTTTCAAGGATACCTGGTAGGAATTTTGTCACAGTATTTGAAATATGATTGTTGATTTGGTCACAACTGCTGACCATTGCTATTAGTGGACTGAATAGCTTGGCGCTGCTTCTCATGTGCATGTTGTACAGTTGTCCCCTAATTTATGACTGTGGCTATCACTTCTCTGTCTGCCCTGAAATCCCATGTTCCGAATGAAGTGCTCTGTATATGTTGTCACCCAGGTGGTTTGATTTAGTTTTTCATAGTAAACTTTTCTGATTAAACATACTATAAACTTCCTCTGTTAACCATGTAGTCATTTCTTTTTCTTCCAAGGACATTCATTAAAATGCTTTCAAAATAAAATTGCATAACATCTTGGTATTATTTTAGGTCTGCCACCTAGCTATATAATATACTTTTAAAGTTTCCCTTTTCTTTAATGCTCAGTGAAAGAATCTAAAATTGGTTTCCATTTATTTGTTTCCTGTCTTTTTAGTTCTTTTTCTGAGGGGAAATAATTCTCAATACAAATCTCTGAGCAAATTTTTCCAGAGTAGAAATAATATGTTCACTTACAAATGGAAACATGGAATTTCAACGTAATTTTCATCAACTTTCTCTTTTGGCAGTTGAGGTTTAGAGAAGTTAAGTGAATTTTTTACTAGATTACATAAGTAAGTGATAGCAGATTTGGGACCAGGACTCAGTCACCCTCTTTTCTTTCCCAGGTCTCTTTTCACTGTATCATGGGAAAGCAGGAGATGACTCTAAATATATTATTTTAAAGATAAGAAACCAATGCCAGGGAAATTTGAACATATGGCAAGACAGTGATATTCTTGGCCTTCCAATAAACATTTCTTATTCTTTTTAATCATAAATAAAAAGTGTTTCAGCATTTCCCCAGTCCCAGGGACTAATCCTGGTGTGATATCTCACTAAGGGAATCTATGTGTGTTCAGAAGCAGAACCAGCCTCCTGAGGGGAGACAGAAAGAGGTGCACTGGGAAATCTCTCCCAACCAAAATATCACTCCACACATATCTTTTCTGAAAGATTAATCTTCAGGGTCCTGAAGGCTTCATTGTATCTTTCAGAATCCCTTATTAAAACGCTCATAACCCTAGCAAGATAATAATTTTGTCTTTTCGAATGTAATTAGTGAATATTCAGGTACCCACCCCCACCCCAGAGAAGGGCTTTCTGGGTGTGTTTTTGTAATAAAGGAAGGCAACTAGAGAAAAGAATTCTGAAATAAGCTATCTTCAAATTAACCTTCCTAAACTATGCTGGGGACTGAGCTGGACTTAAAACTTTGCTGCTTTACAGAGGTGACGCTTCATAACACCATCAGAAGGGAACATAACCACACAGAATAGCTTTTTCTAAATTATGTGATGTGTAGGTAGAATCCCTAGATTTCCCCCTCCATCTCATTTTGCAACTGCCAAAGGGAGGAGGAGAAACATTTGAACTGAGGCTTAATTGAGCTAATCCAAACACATTCTTCTTTTTTTTTTTTTTTTTTGGTACCTGGGATTGAACTCAGGGGCACTCGACCACTGGGCAACATCCCCAGACCTTTTTTGTATTTTTATTAGAGACTGGGTCTCACTGAGTTGCTAAGTGCCTCGCCATTGCTAAGGCTGGCTTTGAACTTGTGATCCTCCTGCCTCAGCCTCCCAAGTGTTGGGATTACAGGTGTGTGCCACCGCACCCGGCTCACATTCTTGATCTTATTTGTAATCTATATGTTTTACCAATTACGGATGTTCTCCCCCTTCCTTATTTTAAAGTCAGGATGTTTCTAATGGTTGATGGTATGCTACCACCATTGGCTGCCAGGCAGTCATTGTCACGTAGTAATTGCATGAATGGGCAAAAACTTGTTCATAGTGTTCAAGTTGTCATTTCAGTTGACTTCCATACGGTGTTATTACTACACATGTTATATTTAACTGGAATTTAGAGCATCTTCCATGGGTTATTTCATGATTTTGTATTAAAATATTAAGATGAATCATGAATGTTTGTATTCTGGTGTTTATACCAAAGAAATATCAGCAGGATATAAATTTGATGTTAGTGATATCAGTCATTGAAGAGATGATGACAATTTCACATTTCTTTCAATGCAATGACGCAGGGCTTTATGGGCTCTAGAAAAAGATTTCCACAGGTAGATGAAACTCAGAAACATTTTGTCATTCGTATTTATGTTAAAGCTTTGCCTACACTTCGTCATTCAAGAAGGTGCCAACATTAGCACTTGCCGAATGGGTGTCAGTAGCTTGGAAGAAAATCTCACAAAAGATAGTGGAGCGTCATCTTCAGAAATGCTATATCACCTGGGCTGGGGTTGTGGCTCAGTGGTAGAGCACTTGCCTAGCACGTGTGAGGCACTGGGTTCGATTCTCAGCACCACATATAAATAAATGAATAAAATAAAGGTCCATCAACATCTAAAAAGAATTAAAAAAAAAAGAAATGCTATATCACCAAAGTTCTGGAATGCACAAAAGGCAAGATCATATATACCCTGTGGTATGACACAGATGTAAAAATAAAACATGGGCATGGGAATTCTATGTTGAAAAATGAATCTAAAGAGCTGAATAATAAATTTGAAAAATCTCTGGGAATTGAATTAATTGATTCCATTCATATTTCTCTTTTGACATATATATATAATAGTGAAATGTGATTAAATCTACATTTAAATGAGTCTAGAAATTCTTTTAAATTATACAGTAGAAGTTCTAAGTAATGAGGAGGCATTATGTCACAATTTAATTTGAAGTACTTTTTCTTTCTCAGTGTTACATAAATAATGGTGCTATGTGGAAGCCAGAGAGAAAAAAGGGGAAAAAGATACTGGTATGGAATCTCATGGAAAATCAAAGGGAGACCTGTAGAACAACAGAAAGGAATCAGAGGAAGGAAGGAGGAGGGGGAAGGGGGAAGTACTGAGGAACAAAAATTGACCAAACTATATTATTAAATTGTGTGCATGTACAAATATGTAATAATGAATCCCACTGTTATGTACAATTATAATGCACTGATTCAGAAAAGAAAAAATAAATAGATAAAGGTGTATCTTATAATGAATGATAAATTAGATTTAATATTAATCAGTGGCAACGCCTGAAAAAAACCCAAATCTTTTGTCAAATACCTCATGTTATGTCCACCACAGAATATACCCAGTGACTAGAACAGAGGTGAGGAAGAAAGAAGAGGAGGAACAATGGTGATAATGAAATCTGCCTGGGATGAATTCTCAAATAATAGCAACATGTACCAGGGAAGGAAGCCATTCCTTGAGAAGATTTTCAGGTTGCCCTGACATTTACAACTCAAAATTGATCATTTTTTTAACCTGGTGTCTGAATTTCTGCTGAGAAATTATCAGAGGTGTGAGCTTGAACAATCTTGATTTGCTCTTTAGAGGATGGGATAATTACCTATGATGATTTTTTAATCATACCTGTGAAGACTCTACAGGAGGCCAAATATAGTTGTGGAGTTAACCTTTTAATGAGTTTGGTTGTTTTCAAGCATCAGTGAATCAGATAAAATGTGGAAGGTGAAGTCTTACAGAACAAGAAGCTACTCAGAGGCTGGGGATCATCAGAGACTTGGAGGCACAATCTGCTCGCTCTTCTCTAATTTTGGCTTTACTTTGGGTCACATACAAATGCACTAAGCATCATCATTAATTTTTTGAAATTTAAATATTGGAGTGTTTGGGATAACACTAGTTGGAGAGGCAGAAGCCAGGAGCTCACCGTATGGTGGAAATAAGAAACTATACTATGCCCTTTGATTCAGGGTGCTCCAGAGACAATTGGTCATTTATCTGAAGTCCAGTGAGACTTTTATTCAATATTCTACCCTTTCCAAATGGAAAAGAATGGCATTGATTGTGCAACTATTGGAGATGAAGTGATTGATCTACATCATCTCGCTTGAACTCCTATTACAATCTTACAAACAATGCATTTTTATTCCATTTTTGTATGACAGAGACCAAGGCTCAGATGAAGTAATTTTCCCTTGGTAACAGCATGAATGACAGAGCTGAGTTGGTATTTTAAAACTCTGCTGAATTTAAAAACCTATGGTTGCCACTCAAGATGACTTCTTTTCAAACAGGTAGCGAGATGCATATGGATATTATGTCAGGAAATATAGAAATGAAATGTAGGTATAAATGTAGCAAATTAATTGGATGGTTCAATTTCACTCAAAGATTTTGGGGAAAGTCATTCCTTTTACATTAAAATAACCAGAATACTATGTAAATATTGCATTGACTAAAATTAAAACAACACATAAATAAACAGAGAATACTAAGTGTTGACAAGGATTTGGAGCAACTAGAACTCTCATAGATTGCAGGCAAGAATAGAAATTGATAAAAAAAAAAAAACACTTTGGAAAACTGGCAATATTACACAAGTTTGTTATTTGCCCATCCTTCAAATTTTTCAATCCTTGATATATCTCCAACAGAAATGTATACATACACCCACTAAAAGATATATACACTAAAAGATATAACTACAGTATTAGAAATATCCAGCACAAACCGTGTCTTACAGGTTCATAATAGGAAGAGCCTGTTTCTTATCTACATTCTCCTCTGGACCACAAGCTCCTTGGCGTCAGAGAATTTATCTTATCCATTTTTTTTTTTTTGGCCTCCTAGACCTTAAACATGGCCTGATACACAGCAAATACATAAAAAATACATAATACAGGGAGGGACTGGAGTTGTAGCTCAGTGATAAAGTGCTTGCCTAGCATGTATGAGGCACTGGGTTTAATTCTCAACACCACATATAAATAAATGAAAGAGATCTATTGATAACTTTAAAAAGTTTAAAAAATACACGATACATACTAACACAATAAGTCTTTGCTGAATAAGCAAGTAAATGAATGAATGAGTAAATGGATACATAAACAATGATACAATGATTCCCTCTGAAGAATTTTAATTTCCTTAGTTTATACTGTGGTATGACTAGCCCTCAAAGTCTTTGTAAACTGAATGTGAATCTTAGTTTTGCATAACTCTCTATATTGCACAAGTGAGAAAAGAAAAGCACTTTCTCCATTTGTGTCCACGTGCATGCAAGTGCGCATGCACAAATGAACCCAACTGCTCACACTGACAAGGAACATGGATAGCTCATTCTATTGGAGGGAAAAAAATCAATCAAGAGTATTTGTTTTTCCCTGCAAACATCACCAGGAACAAGATTGTTGCTGTGCATTTACTGATGAAATGTTTAAGGGGCAGCTGTAGATAATTGGAATCTGTGCTTCCAGATCACACAAATCTACAGTCACTTTAGAGACAGCAAGTGTTTGTTTCTGTTTGTTTTAGTCTCACACCTGAGGTATAATTGTTCCAAAGTCATTTTAATATTGTTTCCTTGCCAAGGTCAGCAGTAAAACCACCTGGTGCTGGAATCAAAGACTAATAATAGGTACAGCTTTCATTTGAGTGGAGGTGAGCATGGCTACTATTTTTTAATGGTTTTACTAGTGCATTATAGTTATACATAATAGTGGGGTTCATTTTGACATAATTGCACGTGCATGAAATTTAATTTGCTCCATTTAAGTCCCCAGTGCCTCCCCTTTCCCTCCCCTCCTCCCTCCATCTATTTCCCTTCCTGTCCATCTTTCCCCTTGTTTTCCTTCTTTTTTATTTATTGTTTTTTAATTGGTGTTTTGTAGATGTACATAAAGGCAGAATTCACTGTGATATACTTATACAGGTACATAGCATAATTTTGTCAAAGTCATTCCACATTTCCTCTACTTTCCCATCCATCCTCTTTCCTCCTCAATCTCCTTCCTTGACTTCACTGATCTTCCCTCTATCCTCCTGAGATTTGACCCTACCCCCTTTCATTCATTCCCTTACTTTGCTCTAGCATCCACATATGAAAGAAAACATTCAACCCTTGACTTTCTGAGTCTGGTTAATTTCACTTAGCATGACATTCTCTAGTTCCATCCATTTATCAGCAAATGCAATAATTTCATTCCTCTTTATGGCTGAGTAAAAACTCCATTGTGTATACATACCACATTTTCTTTATCCATTCATCTGTTGACACGTACCTGGATAGGTTCCATAAGTTGGCTATTGTAAACTGTGCTGCTGTAAATGCTGATGTGCCTATACCACTATAGTATGCTGATCTTAGTTCTTTTGAATAAATACTGAGGAGTGGGATAGCTGGGTCATATGGTGGTTCTACTTCTATTCCTTTGAAAAAATCTCCATACTGCTTTCCAGAGCAGTTGCCCTAATTTGCAGCTCACCAACAATGTATTGATGAAGCTTTCCCCCACAACCTTACCAGCATTTATTATTATTTGTATTCTTGATGATTGTCATTCTAACTGGAATGAGATGGAATCTCAACATAGTTTTGATTTACATTTCCCTTATTGCCAGGGATGTTGAACAAGTTTTCATATTTTTGTTGGCCAATTTTATTTCTTCTCTTGAGAAATGTCTGTTTAGTTCTTTTGTCCATTTATTGATTGGGTTAGCTGGGATTTTTGGGGGGGTGATTTTGAGTTTTTTATTTTATATTCTGGATATTAATCCCTGGTTAGAGGAGTAGTTGGCAAAGATTTTCTCCCATTCTGTAGAAGGTTTTTAATTTGATGGCATCCCACTTATTGATTCTTATTGATTTTTGGTTTTATTTCTTGAGTTTTAGGGATCTTGTTAAGAAAGTTGGTGCCTATACTAATATATTGAGGTGTTGACCCTATGTTTTCTTCTAGTAGTTGCAACATTCATGGTTTAATTCCTAAGTCTTTGGTCCACTTTGATTTGATTTTTTAAAATATTTATTTATTTGCTTTAGTTGCACACAATGCAATGCATTTTATGTTTACGTGGTGCTGAGGATCGAACCCAGGCCGCACACGTGCGAGGCGAGCGCTCTGCCACTGAGCCACAACCCCAGCCCTTGATTTGATTTTTTAAGGGTGGTAGTTAGGGCTCTAGTTTCATTCTTCTACTTATGGATATCCAGTTTCCCCAGCACCATTTGTTAAAAAGGCTATCTTTTCTCCATTGCATCTTTCTGATACCTTTGTCAATGATCAGATGAGTGTATCTGTGTGGATATAGACTGTCTCTGTGTCTTCTGTTATATTCCATTGGTCTTCATGTTTGTTTTTATGCCTATACCATACTGTTTCGTTACTATAGCTCAGTAGTATAATTTGTTATCTGGTGTTATGATGCCTCCAGCATTACCCTTCTTGCTTAGTATTGCTTTAGCCAGTCTGGGTCTTTTATTCTTCCATATGAATTTTAGAACTTTCTTTATCTAATTCTGTGAAGAATATTATTGGTACTTTTATGGGGACTGCATTGAATCTGTGTGTGAATATGGCCATTTCGACAATGCTCATTTTGCCTATACACGCACAAGGGAGGTCTTTCCATCTTCTAAGTTCTTCTTCAATTTCTTTTTTCAGTGTTCTATAGTTTTCATTGTAGAGGTCTTTCACCTCCTTAGTTTGATTAATTCCCAAGTATTTTCTTGAGGTTATTGTGAACAGAATAGGTTTCATGATTTCTTTCTCAGCAGATTCATTATTAGAATATAGGAAAGTTATTGATTTTTGTATGTCAATCTTGTACCCTGCTACTTTGATGAATTTGTTTATCAGTTCATGTAAAGTCAAAACTAAATAAAAAACAGGTGAAGAAAAAAAGCAATCAAAAGGAAAGAAAAACTTTATATATCTTATATGGGAAACCAGCAATAAAGGGGGCTCTCTCCCCTGAGGATCTCCAGCCTGGATCACCCTAGGCACAATCCTCTCTGTGCCTCTTTCAATCACACTGGTCCAGGAACACTCTGGATTCCACTACAGGTGACTGCTGGGCCAGGATGGCTACTTCCTTTATGAGCTTTGGATCTATCAGCCACTTGGAGACAGTTCCTAGAGCAACTCTCCGCCCTTGTGCTCAGAGATTTTGATCCCTTTTCAGGCAATCACTTCTTTCATCAGATCTGGGTGAGTTAAGATCAGCCTTCCTGGGGTGAGGTTGTGGCTCAGTGGTAGGGCACTCTCCTAGCATGTGTGAAGTGCTGGGTTTGATCCTCAGCACCACCTAAAAATAAATAAATAAAATAAAGGGATTGTGTCCAACTACAACTAAAAAAAAAAAAAGAAGAAGAAGAAAAAGAAAAAAATATCAGCCTTCCCCTCTATTCCACAGGTTTCCCCCAAACCAATTTTATTTACCATGCTTTCCCCTCTCTCTGCCAGTGTCCCTGCTCCCCTCAGCAGTGGGCTGGTGGCACTGATGCCATAGCTGACACCAGCCAAGCCAACACTCTCTAACTTATTTTTTATTCAAAGTTTATGGGTTACCATCTTTATGATTATTTTACTGTCCAATGTTGAATTTCAGTGAGTTTCCTCAGTCACCCACCTCATTGAGGAGCAGTTGGAGAGTGCCCACTTCCTCAAATCCACCATATTCCCCAAGCATGGCTACCACATGCCTGTGTAGGCATCTGCTACAGAGCAGAAAGCACTGGTCTAGTCACTAGGAGTGTATTATTTATTTATTACTACTTAATAAAGTGTCCCCAAACTTATCAGTTTAATACAATATTTCTTACCCCACAATTTTTGGGGGTTAGGAATGTAGGCAAGGCTTAGCTGGTTCTTCTGGCTCAGGTTTTCCACAGGATCATATGACTGGGACTATAGTCATTAGTCATTTTAAAGCTTGATGAATTCTAAGCTCACTCACCTGTTTGTTGGCAGAATTTAGTTTTTCATGGGCTATTGGACTGAGGGCCTCAGTGTTCTCCTTTTTTTTTTTTTTTTTTTTTGTGGTGCTGGGGATTGAACCCAGGGCCTTGTGCATGCAAGGTAAGCATTCTATCAACTGAGCTATATCCCCAGCCCAGTGTTCGCCTTATGGTTGGCCAGAGACAGCTCTCAGTTCCTTGCCTTGTGGGCATCTCTATAGGACAGTTCACAATTTGGCAGCTGGCTTCATCAAAGTAAGCAAATAAGAAGATCCAGAGAAAGAATGCAAGAAACAGGAAAGTCACAGATTTGTAACCTAACCATGGAAGTGATATTGCATCATTTCCCCCCATATTCTACTCATTAGTCATTAGGTCCAGCCCACACCTAAGGAAAGGTGATTATATAAGGGCATGAATAGCAGGAGATGAAGATCATAAGAAGCTATTTTGGAAACTGCCACCATAGGAAACTTAGATTTTAGTCAAGTGACAGTAATTAATGGCATGATACTGGCTATGTTATTTTGCTGTTTAGCCCTTAGTCTTCTTATTTAGAAAATGAAGGGGTTAGACTGAATTGTGAATTGACATTGGTATTCACAGGATGTTAATAAATGTGTCCTACATCTGGGATTGATTTGTTTGGATGCAAATATAGGGTATTAAATATTCCTTATTGTGTTGGTTAAACCTTTTGACTTCAAGGAGTAGAGTCTTCCTCGAGGGTCTTGCCACAAGGAAAGTGGTCATCTATAGTTAGGACCCAAGAAGACAGAACTGAAATGGAAGTTGAAAAGTGACTTGGAATTAACACCTTTGAGCCTCTTTGAGGGGCCTTTGTCATGGCATTTTTGCATTATATTGGGAGTCTGTTCCATTCTCCCCTGCCTTAGGTCTGGCTTCCTTTAATACATCTGTTTTACTTGGTTGGTTTCTGTTTTCTCACTATTTTAATTTTCTGTGGTGTCTCATGACCTGGACCCTAACTTCTGAAATTGCCTATATGTCAATGACAGACACATGCCCTGTCTCCCAGTGTAAATTCCCAAGAAAGATAATGTTATTGTTCTAGGTCATTTTTTCATGTTGGACTTTCTGGGAGATGTGGAAGACAGGTTTGCTGTAAACAAATGTATAACCATACTGTCATGTTTTGAGCACCTTTTGTATGGAGGAACAAATTCAAGGACTATCTCCAGTAGATCCAAATGCATCTGCTTTCATCTTTGCCATTTTCCTTCTTTTTTATTGATAAAAAATAGTACACACTGAGATGAAACTTTAGGGTGGGGTAACAAACACATGATCTGTGTTCTTAACTCTATAGTAAATACAGGAATCTGAATAATAAGAAAACTTAAGTTAAATGTATTTTTTTGGGGGGGGTGTTGCCAGGGATTGAACTCAGAGGCACTCAACCACTGAGCCACATCCCCAGCGCTGTTTTGTATTTGATTTAGAGACCAGGTCTCACTGAGTTGCTTAGTGCCTCTCTTTTGTTGAGGATGGCTTTGAACTCATGATCCTCCTGTCTCAACCTCCTAAGCTGCTGGGATTACAGGTGTGCACCACCATGCCTGGCAAGTCAACTATCTTAAATAGAAAGTTCTATTGATAAATTTTGGAAACTGTGACTTTCTGATCTTTTTCCTCTTCCCCTCGCTTACTTCCACCCCAAAGTATAGTGATCAGAGAGAATTATCTGAATTGAATTCAATGAGAAAGTTTCAACCAATTTCAAATGTTTCAGCTGAATTGAAACTTTTTGCTAAGTCCCTGTTGAGTTCCCAGCTTAAAGTAGTTTAGAGTAGGACTCACAGCAGAAAATCCAGGTCATGGAGAATATATTTACTCTGGAGTAAGAATGAAGAATGCCTCTACTCCCCTCACCATATCCCCTCGTTAATTAGGAATGCATTTGTTTTTATATTTCCCTACTTTTGTTGAAAATAGAAGTTGTAGCCTACAATGCAATTTCATTGCTGTGTCACCCTCATAATTAAATGAAGATTCATTGATCTTTGTTTCCTCCTTGCTTGTTGATATTTATTTTCTTGTTAAAACTCCTCAGGCTTCATTTCTTCCAGAAAATCTTTTGCAACTTGATTCCAAGTTGGACTGATAATCAACTATGTGCTTTGGGAGCACAGGAGAATTGAATATATTTAATTCAGTCTCCTCATTTTAAAGTTGAGAAATCTAAGGCCAAGAGAAACTGCATGGCCTGCCATCACACAGCTAGTTAGTGGCAGATCTGTGATTAGACTCCATGTTTCCTCATTCCAGATTTAAAGATCTTTGTACTTTAATCAATCAATTAACAAGATATCATCTCTTTTTCAATTTTGGGTTAGGAGATGTTATGGAACTTAGATATAATAAGGAAAATTAGAATTTTTTTTTTTCTTTTTTTGGTACCAGGGATTGAACTCAGGAGTGCTTAATCACTGAGCCACATCCTCAGCCCTCTTTATTTTTTATTTTGAGACAGGATCTCACTAAGTTGCTTAGGGTCTCACTAAGTTGCTGAGGCTGGCTTTGAATTTGCAATCATCCTGCCTCAGCCTCCCTAGCTGCTGGGATTACAGGCATGCACGCCTGGCTAGAAATAACTTTTTTTTTTAAACCCAAAGTTTTACTTTTTTAACATTTATTTTTTAGGTGTAGTTGGACACAATACATTTACTTTATTTATTTTTATGTTGTGCTGAGGATCGAACCCAGGGCCTCACACGTGCTAGGCAAGTGCTCCACCACTGAGCCACAAACCCAGCCCCCAAAAGTTTTACTTTTAATCCTCAAATATGTGGGCTTGTATTGCAGAGAAAGATTTCCCATTGTGGTAGTCATGGGTATCCACTAATTGAATGTCCAACGTTCTACTATGGTTCTTCAACCATATCCAAATATACCCTCTTGCTACATAAACCAGTTCAACATATCCTATTTCTTGCATCCATCTTCTGAAATGGCTGACTCCTTGCCTTCCAAGACATTGTGTCCCATGTTCTTTTCACCTTCACTCTTGCTATTTCTCCCCTCTCCTTCCTTCCTTCCCTTCTTTCTTTCTTTCTTTCTTTCTTTCTTTCTTTCTTTCTTTCTTTCTTTCTTTCTTTCTTTCTTTCTTTCTTTCTTTTCTTTCTTTCTTTCTTTCACCAGGGGTGCTTACCCACTGAGCCACATCCCCAGCCTTTTTTATTTTATTTTTTAAAAATATTTATTTATTTGCTTTAGTTGTACACAATGCGTTTATTTTTACGTGGTGCTGAGGATCAAACCAGGGCCACGCACGTGCTAGGTGAACCCTCTACCACTGAGCCACAACCCCAGTCCCTCCCCTCTCCTTTCTACCTGCCAAAGATGCTTGAGGTCCATCTCAGGACTTCGTTGTCTTGCAGCATCTTCCATCTACTGTAGTCTGCAGTCATTTCCTTTTGCTTGGAGCTCCCATAACAGGCAGAGTGTTCCTTTCATCTTTGCTTTGTACTGCTCTCTAATAATATAGAATTATATGATTGTGGTATGAACCCCGTTTTGAACCACACAAGAAGCTCCTTGAGGGCAACAAGGATGGAACTAGCTTCAGTTGTGACCCTCATGACTTTTGGTACAAAAAGCTGTTTATAATAATTAGAAATCTCCTATAAGGTTTAGATTGAGTTGCCAGAACAGTGGAGATGATGGAGTGAATTATCCCTATGGTACGAGACAGAATATGTAGGAAACTCGGATTTTGAAACTTTAGTAATTTGTTTTCATTGCTTCGTTGATTCATTATTTCACTTCTTCCTTGACCCCCTGTTATATTCCAGTTACTGATCTAATTCTGTGGATAAAGAGTATCAAAGACTTGAAGACATGACTTCTACCCTATTGATGCTTATAATTGCAACTGGAAAAATACATCCATATAATTTGGGATGGATAATATTTCTGCATATTCACTTATAAAATTTTTCTTTTTTAATTTCCATTTTTCCCCTGCTCATTCAACCAGGCAGGCAGTTGTGTGTTCATTTCTTTGGGTGATGTACATGGAAACTGTTGAAAAATGAAAGGAATAGTCTACACACTTCTGTGACTTCAGTTCTCCAAAAGCCTAACTCCTAGGGTCTCCATGATATCCTGAGGATATTTTAGTGTGTATTCAGAGAAAGCAAAGAGGAATTGCTATGGGTTTTCAGTTATGTTCGTTGTTTTGCAAAAGCAGAGGAAAGAGAGATTCTCTTGACTCTCAGACTAGAAATTAACATCCCCGGATTTGGGAAATGGGACAAGAGAGAAAACTTGAGGATCTTTAAAGAGCTCAGGTCTACAATCTGCTTCTTGGCTTGTCTGTTGGCATGACTCCAAATCTGATTGGCTTACAGATGAAAGTAGCAAACTATGTCCCTGTCCCAATGGTGATGTTGTCAGATAAGGGATGATTCAGCAGAAGACTTCATGGACCATGACTGAATACCAGATGGTCATTCTAAGCCTCCCTCACCCACTTCCCCCAGTCAATATTTTGTTCCAAGATATAAGAAGCTTGATAAGGTAGAAAACTAAAAGAAGTACAAGGTTTAGCAATCATTTACTTTAGAATGGGGACTTGAAGTAAGAAATTAAGTTGAAGTACAAATAATAATAATAATAATAATAATAATAATAATAATAAAGAAGTGATGGTTTGTGTACCCTTGAGACTGGATGAAAGCATATGTCTGCTTTTACTTCAGTGTTACATTCCCATCTGGCAAAATGTTTCCTTTGTGCAGCCCAGATAGTTAATAACAAATTCCTCCACTAGTGAGCTGGAAAATATGTAACATAAATAAATATTTTTAAAAACTTTAAAAGCCACTAATTTTATGACAATATGTAACATGTCCACTTACTCCCATGTCCACCAAGGACACTCCTCCAAATATCACTTCAGAACCTGCCACCAAAACTAAGAAAAGAGTGAAAACAATTTAAAAATATGCTGAAAACTATTCACAGTAGCCAAGATGTGGAATCAGCCTAAAGATCCATCAAGTTGATACCGCTGGTTACCTGTGAGGAGTTCTGCTCCCTCAAATGTTGAAATTTGAACAATAGAGAAGCACACCAAGGCAAGCATATAAAACAGGGTTTATTTAAAAAGGGGTAACATAGACTTCTCCCAGGAGGGGGAAGGGGGCCATAGCTGGTATCCTGATATCCCCAGAAGTGAGGGGGTGCTGCCCTTTTTATATGTCCTTGACTTCCTTTGTTCTCCTGCTCTCTTCTCCTGACTCTCTTCTTCCTGCATCTGTGACTAGGCCTAGGAAAAAAGTGGGAAATAGGTGAGCTGAAGGAGGAAGGGCAGGTTGGTGCATCCCAGGACACTCTAATTAACCTTATAGCTCCCTGTAGGCAGGGGCAATTCCTGCACAGGTTACCATAGCAACAGGTTGGAGCAGGGGCAGGTACTTGATAAGGGTGTAGGAAGGGTTCTGAAGGAATTAACATTTGTATTCCCCAGGGGGCATTCTCCAACTTCCCAGACTCACTCAAAATGGCCTCCTTGTTCTGACCTGACTTGATTTACCTATTTATACTGACTGACTGTCTAATTCAATAGGAGTAAGAATTTCTGGTGTTCTATTGCACAGTAGGCTGACTATAGATAACAACATTGTATCTCAGAAAGCCAGAAGAAAAGATTTTATTTGTGTGTGTGTGTGTGTGTGTGTGTGTGTGTGTGTGTGGTACTGAGGATTGAACTCAGGGGCACTCGACCACTGGGTCACATCCCCAGCCCTTTTTTGCATTTTATTTAGAGACAGGGTCTCACTGAGTTGCTAAGTGCCTCGCCATTGCTGAGGCTGGCTTTGAACTTGCGATCCTCCTGCCTCAGCCTCTCAAGTGCTGGGATTACAGGCGTGCGCCACCGCACCCGGCTAGAAGAAAAGATTTTAATTGTTTTTACCATAAAGAAATGATGTTTGAAAAAGATATATGTAACGAGATTTAAACATTATGCAATGTATATGTATATCAAAATATCATGTGGTACCTCATTAATAGATATTAATAGATATTTATTTATCAGTTAACAACAAATTTAGGCCGGGTGCAGTGCCTCACACTTGTAATCCCAGTGGCTCTGGAGGCTGAGACAGGAGGATCATGAGTTCAAAGCCAGCCATGGCAAAGTGAGGCACTAAGCAACTCAGTAAGACTCTGTCTCTAAATAAAATACAAAAAAGGGCTGGTGCCAGTCCTCTTATGGGCCGATGAAGAGTGGTTGTGGCAGAGGCCCCGGAAGAAGCACCTGGGGTGGTGGCAGTTACAGGGGACCTTACAGAGGCGGCTATGGCGGTGGGTATGGCTATGTAGGCAGCTCCTTCTAAAAAAATTGAAAATGTCTGGGAGTGGCTATAGGGGTAGCTCTTTTTAACAACCCAGGTGGGGTCAATTCCTAAGTCCCTTCCCCCCCATCGCCTTCCCCTTTTTGTCCTTTGGGGAGCCGATTCTAAGGCTGCAAACTTGTTGGGGTGTTCCCCTGTTTGTCTACCACCTCTCCAGTCTCTCCCTGCGAGCATGGGCTCCACCCCACATACACATTTTTTTGTGTTACAGTCATTGATGGACTCCATTTTTTTAATTATTATTATTACCTTGTCATTTTTATACTAGCAAAATGTCTTGTTTTTAATTTGTGGGACTTTTTTGGGTGGGGGAGGGGAGGGAGTGAACTTGCTGATTCTGTACCAAAAGTGGGGGTGGGTCGGGGCGGGGGGTTAGTTTACTTTGTTGTAAGGACTTGATACCTGGCTACAGTGTTTTCTATGAAACCTAGTTGGAGCCCATGCCTGAAATTTGGAAGCATATGTAAAAAAAAAATCATTTTTACATTTTATTTTTAATAAATCATTGTGCTTGACCATTAAAAAAAAAAAGGGCTGGGGATGTGCCTCAGTGGTCCAGTGCCCCTGAGTTCAATCCCTGGTACCCACCCCCACCACCACACACACAAAAAAAAGAAAAGCAAATTTAGTGGTTGGAGTTGTGGCTCAGTGGTAGAGTACCACAGTCTGGCACATGTGAGGCACTGGGTTCAATCGGCAGCACCACATAAAAATAAAGTAAAAGTATTGTGTGCACCTACAACTAAAAATTAAAAAAAAACAAATTTGATTTTTAGGAATAAGTCTGTTGAAAGCAAGCATATTCTAAAATCAGACTTACCCATTTCACAATACGTGTTGATGGGCAGCCTCAGGAGGAACCTTCCCTTAATGAGTTCACATTAACTTTTTGTGGCTTTGAGGGATATTTTGGAGAGTACAGTGTTTCTTCTGTAAAATCCCCAACCTTTGGACATTAGCAAATAAAATTTTTTAAAAAATTCTTTTTCAGTTGTAGTTGGACACAATATCTTTATTTTATTTATTTATTTTTATGTGGTCCTGAGGATCAAACCCAATGCCTAACGCGTGGGAGGCAAGCACTCTACCATTGAGCTACAACCCCAGCCCTGTAAAGAAATTTTTAACCCCAGTTATTTAAAATCAATAGTTGGCCAACTTCATCATTCTTCTCACTGAGTGGTAGACAGCCTTACTTGTATGTGTTAGATAAATTCCTGATGACAGACCACACCTCCCAGGTACCTTAACCAGGCCACACCTCCCAGGTACCTTAACCAGGCCACTCCTCCCAGGTACCTTAACCAGGCCACTCCTCCCAGGTACCTTAACCAGGCCACACCTCCCAGGTACTTTAAACAAGTCACACCTCCCAAGTGCCTTAAACTGGTCACACCTCAGGTGCCTTACTGAGCCAATTATGACACACAGGTTCCCCTTTCAACCCCCAGCAGCCTATGGAGTTGGGGGTCCCTCTAGGGGGTCCAGGGGGTCCCCACTGGATACCTACTTAAACCCTCACCAGGCTGGAACTGGCCCTTTTTTCCTTCCTCACCCTCACCATGGAACTGGCCCTTTGCTCCTCCCCTCCCAGCTCCCAGGTTTTCCTCACTCCCTTTCCTTCCACGTGTCCCTACTGGTCATTAGGGGCCGGTTAATAAATCCTTTTACTACATGGAGGTCTCCGGCGTGGGTTTTTTGCCCTTCAGTATGTATTGCACCAGATACGAAAGGGCTGAAGTAGCAGGCCCAAGGCAGAGTAACCATAGATGAAACCTCCTTCACATAGCTAGCTATTCCATTTGGAAAGTTTGAAACATGGATGTCATTTCTGTGGGAAGTAACCCATCTTTTTTTTGCAACAGGAATTTTGCAACACAGACAATCCCACCAATACTGTGTTCTCTATCAGGCATCCAAAGGAAAAAAGTGTCAGCTGTCAGAGGTCAAGAATGTGTTTCTCAAATGGAGAAAGATTTGTTCCTAGCTAATGAATACTTCACTACTAGATTGTATATTCTTCTGTATAAATACTAAACTTATTAAGTATGTATGGAAACTGTTTTGTTTACTATCACCTTTACTCCAAAGGAAGGATTTACTGTAAACTTGAATGAATAATATGAGCAGAATTGGCTGCCACAATGACAAGAGAAGGAAAATCTACATTTCTAAAATGTCATTTTGAAACTTCATTATGCATGTGAAATTTATTTGCCCTTAGACTTTCCTCTATAGAAAAATAAAACTTATTTAGTCTCATGTGAATACTATGGTTGTGTTGCTAAATATGACTGTTATTGTAATTTATTTATAAATCATAATCCCCTTGTTGGCACTTTAATTCCTTAAAGGGCTTCTTGCTACTCCAATGAGATTTTGTTCCTGTCTCTTTCCCCTACTGCCCCATCCCCACACCAGTGTGTTTCTTCTTCATTAGTATTAATATACTAAAAGGGAAAGTGTGGGCAATGACATCTACAAAATTGAGTCACGTTCTGAAGATTGTTTTTGTTCCCATTTGAACTTAAGACATCAGAAACAAAATTATTTTGATTTTAAAAGGAAAGCATACTGCCTTAGGTGAGACTACAGAATACCCCCCCACCCCATCCTCACCCCGACCACATGAGCCTGGATGACCACCATGTTGTGATGCTGTGAACCATTTGTTCTGGCCAGGATGCTTGAGCAGGTTGCCATTTTCTCTCAGGCTTGGCATCTCGATATTGTGGATACAGCTCATAAGCATGGTTTGTAATGAAATTTTCTCTAAATTTATATTGGTGAAACCAAGTGACCAGAAAAATATTAGTTAATTTGGGGGCTGTAATCCAATATTGGAATGTTAATGGCATTGAAGAGCTTCTAATCCTCCCAAATGAGGTCATGATGTATCAGAGCTAATAAGCCATCTTGAAAAGATCCCAAGAACCAGGTCTCTGGGCAGTGGTTTACAAACTACATAACATCCATTCAGGGTATTTTCCATTTCAATCTAGAAAGCAAATGAATAATTGTTATTTTGAGGGAGGAAATTATAATGCTTAAGCATTTAGAAGGTTATATGTTTTAAGGGACTAATTCCGTAATACCAGCTTTTTTAATTCTCAAATATGTCTGTTTTAATATTTACTGGTTTTTAAAAACTTGAAGTATACAATAATGTGCACTAATCAAATGTGTACAACTTGATAGGTTTTTATGAGCTAGATTAAGGTATAGAGTATTTTCAGTATCCTGGAAAGTTGTCCTATGCCCCTTTCTGGTCAATACCTCCTCCCCAAAGATAATCAGAATTCTGACAGATATCAGTATTAATTATCTTTGCCTATATATAAACTTCATATAAAGAAAATTATATAGCAAGTGTTATTTTGGATATGGCTCTTTTCATTAATTCTGTGACAGCCATACATGTTACTGAATGCTGTTGTAGTTCATTATTGTTGTACTTTATTATGTGAATATATCAAAATTTATATATCTTTTTCCTTCTGACAGGCATTTGGATTGTTTCCAGTTTGACCTATTCTGAATAAGTCTACCAAGAACAAGCTTATACATATCTTTGGAATATATATTCAGTCGTTTTTCTCCATTATATACCTGCTAGTGGAATTGCTAGACCATGTTTATCTTAAATAGAAGCTCTTTTAGCTTAAGTAGTTACTATCAGTATTTCAAAGTGGCTTTACTGATTTACACTCACACCAATAACATATATGAAGATTCCAAGTGCTCTACATTCTTGCCATCACTTAATATTATCAATCCTTTTTAATTTTGGCCATTCTGTTCACTGTGTAGTAATATCTCACTGTGTTTTAAATCTGTTCTTTCTTTATGATTAAGGAAACTGTACTATTTCATGTGCTAATAGGCCATGTGGATATTCTCTTAGTAAAGGTCTTGTTCAAGTCTTTTGCACATTTCTAAATTTAGTCATTTGTCTTTTTTATATTTATTTATGGGAGTTCTTTACATATTCTCGATAGGAGTCATGTTTTTGTATATATAAAATGTTTCTCCATCTGTGGCTTGCCTTTTTACTATCTTAAATATGTCTTTTGATGAACAGAAGTTACTTTTAAAAAAAAAAACTTTATTTATTTGCTTTAGTTGTACACAATGCAATAGCATTTATGTTTACATGGTGCTGAGGATCAAACCCGGGCCGCTCATGTGCTAGGCAAGCGCTCTACCACTGAGCCACAACCCTAGCCCCAGAAGTTACTTTTAATCAAGTCCAATTTATCAGTCTTTTATAGTTATTGTTTTTGTATCTTTTTTTTAAAAAAATGCACCTTTTTTAGTTTCACTCACTGGCCAATAAAAATGTGAGAACTGAATCCAGCACTATTATTGATATGGACAATTAGAAAATTTTTAAATGCTGTAAAACCCACTAGAATGGCTAGAATTTAAAAGACTTTCAGCATAAAATATGGAGCAACTAGAGGTCTTATAGTTGGTGGGAGTGTAAAATGAAATTGCTTTGAAAATTAATTTGTTCATTTCTTATAAACATTTGCATATACTATGAACCCAAATTTCTACTTCTACATATTCCCTTAAGGGAATTGAAAAGATATGTCTACAAAAAGCCTTGCATAAGAATATTTATAATGATTTTATCTATAATAGCTCTAAGTTAGAAATAACCCAAATATCCATCAACAGATTAGACAAGCAAATTGTGATATATTCATACACTAGAATAATATTCAGCAATAAAAAATAAGGAACTCCTGATATAAGAAATAGTATGAATGAGTCTCACAAACATTATGTTAAGGAAAAGATGCCAGAGAGAGTACATATTGCATTATTCCATTTATATGAAGTTGTAGAGCTTGTAAATTAACATACGGTAAGAGAAATCAGAACAGGTGGACAAACTTTCAGTTCTAATAAATATTTTCCTTGCAGAAAAGACACACTACAGAGTTGAATAACCATGCAGGAAAAAAAATCATACTGTCTGAAGGACAAATCCAAACCTACTGGCAGCTAGCTTTAATTTCTCTTTGAGGGCATCAAGATGGCAACTCTTGCTCCTAGCAACCCAGGAAGAATCTGTCTGCGTCAAAAGCTTTATCATCTATCACAGAAAGGCATTGGGAAGCTTTTGGATCATAGGAAAGCAGTCAGTGTTGCTAGTGGGGAGGTAACTGTCAGTCAAAATGAAAGGGCAGGAGAGAAGGCAGAGCCTAGATGAAAGGAAGGAGGAAGTTCCCCTCTATAACCCAAGGGAAACACCAGTTAGAAAGGTTTCCAAAACCAGGATACAAATTCTGAGAACTGATCCAAGTAGTTTTCTGAATTTCCTTTACCACTTGGCTATAATCACTGCTATGACAAAGATTAATGTGCACTTTGTTTATTGATTACTGCTGTGTGTGCTATTGTGTGACCTTTGGATTGTTGCCTTTCAGATTTCAGCTTACACTGATGCCTACTTCTCATTCCTTAGTCTCCTAATTAGAGCACTGGCTGTAAGGTACCATCTTTTGGTCTCTTCTAAGTACAACTATGGATGGAATCATTTCTATGATTTGTATTTTGAAATACAAAACCAAGGCAGGGAAAATATGGTATGCTGTGTTTTTGACTGCAATGTAAAAGATCTTTTGGAATATCTAAGATCCACTGTTAGTATCTTTGAGCTACTCTGCCCTTCCTTGGAAGGTAAAGAGGAGAAGATGTGGCCATAGAGGTTTAGCCATCTAAGAGATGAGACCCCCAAAACTGAGAAAGTTAAAGCTCTCCTGATGCCCAGAAACTGACCTGGTCCTTTCAGCCAATACTCAGTATCAGTATCGCTAGGAGTTAGCCTGGCACTCTCAACTAGGCCACGGGGGTGGGGGTAGGGGGTGTCTCCTGTTGAATGTAAACAATTCATAGAACACCAACCTCAGACAAGTCCACTCTGACCACAGTGGATCAAGACAAAACAAACGCACCTCGTGACAAAAGCATGAACACTGTTCTAACCACAAGAATGATCAAACAGCTTTCTTTATTTTTTCTTTCAGCATCTAATCCAGAATTAAGGCACCCTTCCTGAGCCTTCCCAGAAATCATCTACTACAAGTCTTTTGAGGTGCCCTATGTTTTCTCTGTCATGTTAATTCCCTCTCATTGTAACAAGTCAGGAAATCAGCTTTGTTTGACTATAGGTGTGCTCCTGGTGGTCTTTAGCTGGAGAACATTAACAGAAGTATAAGGAAACTGAATGCAATTTCTAAGACAGCATGAATACTAAGAAAAATCACATTTTGTGTACATCAGAACCAAAACTCAGTTATGTGTTGCTTTATGAGACTTCTTAAACCTTAATCATTGTTAGTCTGGTCTTTTTGTTACTAGAAGCAGAAATGAACAAATTAAACTTTTATACTTCATACAGAAGCATTAGATAGACTATGTGCCTGTTTTAGATAAAGATGCCCAAGAGAGAAAAGTGGGATGGCAATATTCAGTAGATAGGAATGGAGAGACAGCCTTGTCAGAGATTGAAGTTTTATGAAATCTGGAGGAGGACCAGCTGACCACCCCTTATGTGGTCATAAGTGGGGGGAAAGTGTAAGAGAAAGTTCAAGACTGAGCCCTGGAATCCCTCCCTAATGATGACACCAGGAAAGAATGCTGTCTGTGCCTGAACACTTGCCCTGCCCAGACATCCAAATTCCAATTTCCTATAGTCCCTCTTGGTAGTTTTGTCAAGACATTTGATAGGGCATTTACACTTGAAGTGATTATGTAGTAGTTAAAAATCAGGTTCTGGCATCAGAAATACCTACGTTTAAATCCTATCTCTATCACTTACAAGTTCTCCACCTCGGAAAAGTTCCTAACTTCTTCATATTTCAATTTCTTTATTCAAATAACAGGGACAATAATAACTGTACCTACTTTGTGAAGTTTGGCATATATTTAAAGTGCTTACGTAGTGTTTCATGTGGTAAGTTTTCAATAAATGGTTGCTATTATTTTTATTTTTTTATTTTTTTAAAAGATTTTTAAAAAATATTTATTTATTTGCTTTAGTTGTACACAATGGAATGCGAGCGCTCTACCGCTGAGCCACAACCCCAGCCCCTATTATTTTTATTTTTGATCTGTATTTGGGAAACACAATGATGTTACCTATTCCTCATATTTGAATATTTGCTTTAGTAGAGTTTTACAAAGATGTCCAACACACCTACATATTACGTGTAGGTGTGTACATATACATACAAATACATGTATATACATATCCATACTCAGGGACATTCATGGGGTTTTCATGGATACTGGTACTTATGTGAGTCATAGTATAGGACTCAGTTAGTTCAGGGATAAATACAAGTCTATAAAGGGCTAATACAAATTCCCCCATCTTTTAAAAAAATATTTATTTATTTGTTTTAGTTGTACACAATGACTTTATATATATTTTTATTTTATTTTATTTATTTATTTATTTATTTGGTACCGGGGATTGAACTCAGGGGCACTCGACCACTGGGTCACATCCCCAGCCTTTTTTTTTTTTTTTTTTTTTTTTTTTATTAGAGACAGGGTCTCACTGAGTTGCTAAGTGCCTCGCCATTGCTGAGGCTGGCTTTGAAGTTGTGATCCTCTTGCCTCAGCCTCCCAAGTGCTGGGATTACAGACGTGCGCCACCGCACCCGGCAATGCCATTATTTTTACGTGGTGCTGAGGATCGAACCCAGGCCGCACACGTTCTAGGTGAGCACTGTACCGCTGAGCTACAACCCCAGCCTGAAATTTCCCCATCTTGAGTGTGATAAATTTGACTTGGGTTTTCCTGAGCTGTTTCTCTAAGCTTAGGTAATTGTTATCCTTAAATAATTTGACAGCCTCTTTTGTGGGTTTTTAGTTTTCCACTAGTTCTTGAATTAAAAGTTATCATAACTACTAATACCAGCCCTTCCAGAGCCACAGTGAATAATTATTTAATTATTGTTAATTCTTGCCCACAAAAGGGGTCCTGCCAAAAAAAAAAAAAAAAGTCCCAAGAGACTATACTACCAAAGACCATACAGTAATAATGGTTTTAATTAAAAATAGTTTGAAATGACTTCTGATAGTTTATAATGTTACTTCAAAGGGGAGGGTCAGAGAAACCACAAGGCAAGTATGATGGAGGATAAGTCAAAATGGGAAGAAATAGTGGCCTTAATCAATTGCGGTTGAATGTTTACATTTGTGAATTTGATCAAAATTGTATGACCACGTGAGTTATTGCTAGAGTCCCTTCTAGGGTCTTGAAAAGAGACAAGGCAAGTTTGGAACCCTGAAGCTCAAGTTTGTTTAGTAATGCCACCTGTGCTCCCAACCCTCCCTGGCAGTGAGAGAGTTGCAATCACAATTGTCACTTGTCAACCCAAAGCAATAACAGACTGGTGGGGGGTGGACAGGCTTAAGATTGCCTTTCCAGGGGCTGGGGCTGTGGCTCAGCAGTAGAGTGCTTGCCTAGCACATGCGAGGCGCTGGGTTTGATCCTCAGCACCACATAAAAATAAATAAATAAAATAAAGGTACTGTGTCCAACTACAACTTAAAAAAATATTTAAAAATTAAAAGATTCTCTTTCCAGGTGTTGGGCATGGACTGTGTCTGTCTTATTGACACCGAATCCCCAAGACCAGTATGGTGCCTTTCACAGAAAAGGTGCTAAGTGAACGTGTGCTGTATGAAGGAAAAACTCTGATTTCTTACCCCAAAACAACAGGGACAGTGAATCCAATGGCTTATTGAGTGAGGGATAGATGATACTGGGAATCTAGAATTTACAAAGATCTTTTGTGTATATGACAAGTTGGCAAACCACAGCTCCTGGACTGGTAGGTCAAATCTAGTCTGCCACCTCATTTTATAAATCAAATTTTGCTGGGACACAGCCATGCTTGTGTGTTTACCTATTGTCTAGACTGTATTCCTGTTGCAACAGCACAAGCAAGTAGCTGTGACAGGGACCACATAATGCGTAAAGCCTGACATGTTTTCTCTCTGGCCCTTGATAGGAAAGGTTTATTGATGCCTGATGTATATTGTTATATTTTGATTCTGAGCCTCACCTCATTTCTGGGGGTGGGGGGTGGGAGGGACTGGTTGAGCCTTATTATTCTCACTTGACAGATAAAGAAAATCTAAAACTCAGTGGAGGTTAAACATCTCTGCCTGGCTAATTGTATATCAAGTAAATAGTTAACATTGAATCTAAGTTCTGCCACTAATTCAGGTATACCAACAACGCACGTGGCTAAACTATTTGTAAATGGCTCATGTTGTGTAACTTCAGAAGTGGAAAGCTGTTCTCAGATGAGCTCAGTAAATGATACAAGCCTTCACATAAACTCTCAGGCTTTGGGGCTAGTATTGTAGGAGCCTCACATATCCCTCAGGCTCTGGGTTTAAAAAGCCTCAAGGCATAGGATTTACACCATTTCTGAGTTTCCCAATAGGATTAAGCTCCAGTTGTCCACAGTGGAAGCTGGCTGGATAATTCATCCTCCATCAGCTGCCTTTTCACATTTCCCAATTCCCAAATAAACTATTTGACTTCATGTCCTTTTTCCAGATTCAGCTTCTGGGGAAACCCAAGCAAAGATAAGGTTGGATAAATGAAGGCAGACTTGGAGAAGCAAATATTTGGCCTCCTGCTGATAGCTTAGCAGACTGTTTCAAAGGGAAGAATCTGTCATTAGGATGGGGTTAATCTTGTGTGGTTCATCCTGTTAACCCAATGACTAGTTTGGCTGATGAGGGCTCACTTTTCCTGGAGTCACTGGTCCTGAATCACCTCACCGACCACGCAGGGAGGGAGGTCAAGACACCCAAGACACGCTGCTGCTGCTGCTGCTACTGCTGACTTAGAAAACTCTGCAGTGTCATCAATCAATGGCTTACGCATGCTCTCAGCCAAAGGGCAATTAGTGCTACTCAGGATGAAAAGTAATAGAAGGCTGTGGATGAATGGATTATTGAAGAGACTATCAAATCAGCCTGGCTGTTAGAAGTGACCAGAGGCAGTGGGAACACTCCTTGTCTGTGCTGAGCAACAGCTGCTGGAGAGCAGGCTTCCGGTTCAGGCTTGGAAGAGGTCATTTTCACCCAGAGCAAGATCAGTCATTTTTACTACTTCCTCCCTCTGGGTCATCCCCTCTACAGACTTAGCAAATAGGGTACTCATATGGTTGTGGCCATGTTTTCTTTTTTAAATGCAAGAAAATTGAATGCCTTCTACAGAATGACAGTGTATTTTCCAAGCTTTTCTCTTGTACCTCAGCTGTTAGAGAAATTTGCAGGAGGGACGGATGCTGGAACTGTCATATAGGAAAAGGAAAGGGGTTTATTGAATTACCAAAGAAACATGTGGAGGGGATGGGGACAAACCGCGGGGAACCAACGGGAGCTGGAACACGCGGGAACGGAGAGCAGGAACAGAGAGCAGGAACAGAGAGCAATTTCAGTCCGGGGCTGGTTTAAATAGAGTAGGGGTCATAAAACCCCCTTGGAGTGAGTCCTTGCCCTTTTGGCCAGCAGAGGTCAAGGGGGTGGGTAGTGGACAGGGGACTTGCTGGTCAGGTTTTTTGGTCACGCTGAGGATCTTGGGAGGTGTAGTTTTTAACAAAGTACCTGGGGAGGTGTGGCCTTCTGCCTGGGAGGCGCGGCCTCCTGCCTGGAATCCAACATCAGCCTCTGTCTCTTATGCGATCTATATTTTTCCGGTTGGCTTTTTCTTCCCCGACCCTGCCTAATCTTGGCCTCTGTCTGCTTTTGGCCCTCCTCCCTTCCCCTCTTTCTACCCCAATCTCCCGACCTTATTTTCCTGTCTGCTTCACTCTTTTCCTTTCTTAGTTTCTCTACCCCCATCTCTATCCCTCCTCCATTCCTCTGGTCCTTCTTTTGGTTCTTGGAAATGTTCCACCATTCTTTAAAGTAGATTCCTTTATTTAATCCTTGATGTATCCCCCAAAGAAAAGCACTTGTGTTTAAAATCTTTCTGTGTCATTTGTGGCCAAATAACCCAACATAAAATCAGTTAGATTCACTTTCAAGTAAAATTCTTTCTTAGGCTTTAAAAGCCTGACTCCTAAAGTTCCCCCAACTGAATAGACTGTCTGCTTCTCCGTCTTTATTGAAGCCGCACTTGAATAAAGTGGACTTTACCTAGGCAGTGGGGTTACACAAAGTTTAGCCATTTTTAAAAAAAATAGGACCCAAATGTTATCTCCTGCTCTGCTTATCTTGAAAGGCAGGAGACAAAGTAGTAAAGGGTGAAAGGCGGCTTAAAGATCTGCTGCTCACTGTCATGTGGGGTTGTGGCTCAGGTGAACATAGGACATAGGCAGCCTTGATACCAGAATGGGGCCAAGGTATCCACAATCTTGGTGGCAAGATCTGTGGTATCCCTGATATCACCACAAAGCTACATCTGGAACCTCCAAATAACTCCTGATTCTTTATCATCAGTCCAGAGGCTGAATAATTAAAAACCTGTTGACAAGCAGGCATGGTGGCTCATGACTGTGGTTCTAGCTACTATGGAGGCTGAGGCAGGAGGATGCTTGAGCCCAGAAGGTGGAGGCCACCCTGGGCAATGTAGTAAGACTCCAGCTCTAAAATAAAACAAACAAAAAAACTAAAGGAGGAGCGAAAACCCTCTTAAAGACTCAAAACGACTTGCAAACTAAAATTACAAAGAAAGTGAAGATATTATGTGCAGTTGACGAAATCACCAAACCATGAATTTACTCAAGATGAAATTAAAGTGATTTAAAAAAGCTTAAAAAGACTTGATCATAAATATGCCTAAGATGGTAGCTTGAAAAGAATAAATTTTCAAAAAAGAACAAGAAAGTATAAAATAATAAAGGAGGGTAGATAAGAAAACAAAACAATGAAAAATGTAGTTACTGGAGCTAAAGACAGTAAATAAAGAATCTGTGAATGGAAAAACAGTGTTGAAGAATTCATCCAGAATATAGCACACAGATACTACTATATAAAAGAACAGGAGTAATGGAGATAGGTTGAAAAATACATAGGCATAAGTGAATTCCATGGGGAAAAAAGAGCAGGAAATTGAAGAAGCAATATTTAAGCAAATGTTGATAAGTGTTTTCCATAATTGATGGAAGACATGAATCTTCAGACTAAAGCACACTTTGAGACTGAGCAGGATAAATAAAATTATGTCCAGTTTTAGACAGATTGTAGTGGAAATGAAGAACGGTAAGGGTAAAGTGAAAATATCTGAAAAGCTACCTAATAGGAAGGACAGATATAAAGGAACAATTAAGAAAAGAGCATGCTTTTCATTAACATTTATTGCAAGGAGACAATGGAATTACATATTCAAACTAGAAATTTATGTGCATATAAATTCTTATCCAAAGGTGAGGAAAAATACAAATGTTTTCCAATTTACAAAGACTGAAATGTTCATTCAGATCCTTGTTGAAAAAAATATTCACCTATGTACATTATTGAGAAATGAACACAGAGGAAATATTTAAGATTTGTGAAATAACAATGAGCAAATAAATTATTAAAATGCCAGTAAAGTTTAATTAATGATTGAAAGAAGTAATCATTTTGTATAAACAAGAGTAAAACTAAATCTCAAAGAACCAATAAAATGATGGGGGCTGTTTGAAGCATACATAGAGAAAATAAGGTGTTGAATTCACAAAAACTAAAGGTAGCTTACAATTAGTTTCAGGAAATGAGGATTAAACTTTTTCACTTGGAAAATCTCAATGTCACACTCTTTCCACATGATTTTTTACTGGTAAGTGGATTTTTTTTTGATCACTTTATAAAATTAATTATTATCTAGTTGACAGACAAGCTATTATTTGTTTAGCTGAACACTAAACACTTTTGGCATGAAAGACACCACATGTAAAATTAATCTGAGTAGCTTCATGAAAGATTTTGTGACATCAAAAACTATAACTGGGCTGGGCGTGGTGGTGCACTCCTGTAATCCCAGCACTTTGGGAGGCTGAGGCAGGAGGATCGCGAGTTCAAAGCCAGCCTCAGCAATGGCGAGGCACTTAGCAACTCAGCGAGACCCTGTCTCTAATAAAATACAGAAAAGGGCTGGGGATGTGGCCCACTGGTTGAGTGCCCCTGAGTTCAATCCCCGGTACACACAAAAAACAACAACAACAACAACAAAACAACTATAACCGGGGCAGGGGCTGTAGCTCAGTGGCAAAACACTTGTCTAGCATGTGTGAGGCACTGGGTTCGATCCTTAGCACCACATGAAAATGAAACAAATAAAGGCATGCTATCCATCTACAACTACAAAAAATTTTTTAAAAAACTATAACTAATACCCACAGTATACAAGGAAATTATTCAAATCAACAAGAAAAAGAAGAGGGAATAGAAAAAGGGGTTATTTATATGAAAAGATAAGTCACAGAAAGATAATTTTTTGTTCTTTTTCAAATTGTTTTTGTCTATTCTGAGTCCCTTGTACTTTTGAATTAATTTTAGAATCACCCTATGATTTCTTCAAAGGAAGCAATTAAAATTTTGACAGATTGCATTGAATCTGTAGATCAATTTAGGGTGTATGGTCATCTTAATATCATCTTCCAATCCATGAGCATGGTCTGTCTTCCCATTTATTAGGTTTTCTTTAAATTTTTTTTAATAATGTTCTGTGGTTTTCAGTGTAGAAGCCTTGTATTTCTTTTGTTAAATTTATTTTCAAGTATTTGATCCTTTTTGGAATTGTTTTCCTAATTTTAGGTTTGGATTATTCACTACTAGTGTATAGAAATATAACTAATAGATTCTTGCATATTGATCTTGTATCTTGCAACCTTACTGAATTCATTTATTGGTTCTAACAGTAATTTTTGTGGATTCATTAGAATTTTCTTTATATAAGATCATGTCATCTGCTAATTGAGGTAATTTAACATCTTTGCTTCTGATATAGATGCCTTTTATTTATTTTCCTTGTTTTACTGTCCTCCGTAGAACCTCCAGTACAAGGTTGCCTAGAATTGGCAAGAGTAGACATCCTTATATTTTTCCTGAACTAAAGGAGAAATTGTTCAGTCTTTTACCATTAAGTGTTATTTAACTGTCAGGTTTTTTTTTTTTTGTAAATACCCTTCATTAGCTTGAGGAAGTTCTCTTCTTAGTTTGTTTAGTGGCTTTATTATGAAAGAGTGTTAAATTTTTGTCCACTATTTTGTCTACATCTAAGAGAATGACCATGTGTTTTTTGTCCTTCATTTTATTAATATAATGTATTAAGTTGATTTTCACTTGTTAACCAAGACTTACAGTCCTGGAATTGATTACACTATATAATCCTTTTTCTGTGTTACTGGATTTAGTTTGCTAATGTTGTATTGGGGTTTTTGAATCTCTGTTTATTTGGGATATTGCTCTGAGTTTTTCTTCTCTATTTTTTGATGTCTTTGGTTTTAATATCAGAATCTTGTAGAATGAATTGCAAAGTGCTCCCTCTAGTTTTTGGAGGAATTTGTGTGAAGATTTGGCATTAATTTGTCTTTAAGTCTTTGGTAGAATTCATCAGTGAAGGCATTTGAGCTTGAAATTTTCTTTGAAGGAAGTTTTATAATTACTATTTCAATCACTTAGAGTCAGTTTTGATAACCTGTGTCTTTTTAGAATTTGCCTATTTTAACTACCTAATATATTGGCATATAATTATTTACAGAGTTACCTTATGCAGATAGTCCATAACTTAGAATGGTTCCTTTTAGAACTTTTTTACTTTATGTTAGTATACTTTGAATTTTGATCTTTTCCTGGGCTGTCTGTATGTGGGATTATACTCCTTCACGATGCTGGGCAGCAGCACTGAGCTGCCACTCCCAGTCTGCTACGTGATCATGAGGGTGAACAACCTGTACTCGCAGTACACTGGGCTGCTAAACTAAAATGCTTGGTAGGTTAAATGCATTAAATGCATTTTTGACTTATGATATTTCAACTTATGATGGATGTATTAGGGTGTAACGCTATCATAAGTCAAGGAGCATCTGTAATTCTTTTTTTTGGGGGGGGGGGTACCGGGGATTAAACTCAGGGGCACTGGACCACTGGTCCACATCCCCAGCCCTTTTTTGTATTTTATTAGAGACAGGGTCTCACTGAGTTGCTAAGTGCCTCACCATTGCTGAGGCTGGCTTTGAACTCGCAATTCTCCTGCCTCAGCCTCCCAAGTGCTGGGATTACAGGCGTGCACCACCGTGCCCGGCTGCATCTGTAATTCTTATTTCTGTAAGTTTGCTGATGATATCTCCTTTTTCATTCCTGATTTTAGTTATTTGAGGGTTCTCTCTTTTCTTTTGTTTAGCTTAGCTAAAGGCTTTTCAAACAACTTATTTTAATTTTCATTGATTTTCTTTATTGTTTTTCTATTTTTGGTTTCATCTATTTCTGCTCTAATCTTTATTATTTCCTTCCTTTTACTTGCTTTGAGTTAATTTGCTTTTGCCAGTTTCTGAAGTTCGAAAATTCAATGATTAATTTGTGATCTTACTTCTTTCCTAATATAATAATTTACTACTCAGATTTCCTCTGAGTACTGTTTTAGCTATATTTCTTTAGTTTTGGAATGTTATACTTTCATTCTCATTCATCTCACAATATTTTGTAATTTTCGTTGTGATTTGTTTTCTTTGACCTATTGGCTATTTAGGAGTATGCTGTTTAATTTCCACATATTTGTTAATTAACTAAATTTCCTTCTGTTGTTGATTTCCAATTTCCTTACATTGTGGTTGGAGAATATATTTTGGATGATTTCTATTCTTTCAAATTTATTAAAGTACTATTTTGTGTTCCAGGATGTGGTGTGTTCTATGCAATGTTCCATGTGCACTTGACATAACTATTTTCTGCTCTTGTTCGCTGGGGTGTTTTATAGATGTATGGTAGACCTGGTTAGCTTGTAGTTTTGCTCAAGCCTTTTATGTAGGAATGAATTTTCAGAGGTCCTTATGACACCATTCTGAAAATGTTTTCCACTACAGTTAACAGAAAATAACTTTAACATAATGTCCTTAAATACATACGGGTTTTCTTTAGTTGACAACATAGGCAATAATAAAATAACTTACTTAGTTTGCACTTGTCAGTTCAGTAAGTGCTGGTGCAGATGTAACCTTGTCTTTGGTTGCTTCTGTGAAGTTGTGTAGTTTTATGTTACTAGTGAAAAGGTGGTTTTTTTTTTTTTTTTTTAACAGCCTCTCAAACTATACTCATTAGTTGAAGAAGTCAAATTACTTTCTTGGAAATATCCAGTGCCAAAGGCTATTATTGAATCTTTAAAAACATCATAAAGATAAAAAAGCAATAGAAAGATATGAGAGGCTGAATTTGTGATTTTGTCACCCAGAGGACATTTGGCAATGTCTGGAGACATACTTATTTGTTGTAACTGGAAGGTGCTACTGGCATCTAGTTAGTAGATGCTGCTAAAAATGCACAGAACAGCCCCCCTGCAGCAAAGAATGATCTAGTTCAAAATGGCAATAGTGCTATGATTGAGAAGCCTTGCTCATAGATTAAATCTAATCTGTGAGATCAAAATGGAAGAAACATTTAAATTTTATTGCATTAAACATCATGCATATGTAAGTGCCTTGATTTTTTTTTTCCATTGAGGAAAGAAACTCAGGAGAATCTTTTTAAAGTTAATAGATGACAAACTTGAAATTTACGATGTATTACTGAAATCAACATAAGAGATTAGCATAAAACAAATGACATCAATGTAAGTAGGCCTTTGATAGGAGGTAATTAATTATTTTTATAGAGATTAATCATGGAGAGGCGGTGTTGCCTTAAGGATTGACAGCAATTAGCAAATCGATCAAATACTTTTTCTCTGCAAAGTGGTAAATACTTAGAATATCAAACAAGTTTTATTTTAGTTTCTCAGACTTTGTATGGATATTTAGGTTTTTCATTCAGTTTTTCCTTTGCTTAATACCTGGTCCCCATCCTGTAGAATCCATTGGAATATATGTTCCATGAGGGATGAGGATTTTTTGTTTGTTTTGCTTGGTTTGAGTGTTTTTTTTTTTAAATAATGTTTCCCCAATATTTAGAATAAGAGTCAGCAAACCTCTTCTATAAAAGGCCATATGGTAGGGGCTGGGGTTGTGGCTCAGCGGTGGAGTGCTCGCCTAGCACGTGTAAGGTGCTGGGTTCAAGCCTCAGCACCACATAAAATAAATAGAATAAATTTATTGTGTCCAACTACAACTAATTTTTTTAATGGCCATGTAGTAAATAATTTCACCCATTACAGACAAAATTCAAGTCTTGGCAGGGACTCGGTGTTAACTGAATGCTCACAGTGAAGAATTGTACTGTCAGAGATCTTTCTAGGTCCAATAATTTGCATATTGAAAAACTCAAAGATCAACATTTTAGACTTTTTTTTTTTGAGACATAGTCTATGTTGCTTAGACTGGCCTCAGACTCCTGGGCTCAAGTGACACACATGCCTCAGCCTCCCAAGTAGCTGGAACTACAGTGTACACAACCATGCCCAACTACCTTATTAGCCTTTTGTCATATTTAGCAAGCACTTCTGTCGGGTATATCTGCTTCAATCACTGTACTATAAAGTTTATAAAAAGGACAAAAGAAAAGTGGTCAGTTGCATATTCATAATCTACAGCAAATAAAAGCAACAAAATTTGTCATGCAGCCAGGCGTGGTGGCGCATGCCTGTAATCCCAGCACTTGGGAGACTGAGGCAGGAGGATCACAAGTTCAAAACCAGCCTCAGCAATGGTGAGGGACTTTGCAACTCAATGAGACCCTGTCTCTAAATAAAATATGAACAAGGGCTGGGGATGTGGCCCTGAGTTCAATACCCGGTACCAAAAAAAAAAAAAAAAATTGCCATGCATACCTCCCTTTTGGTAGTAGGTAATCCTTTTCTTTATAATTCTTTTTATCTGTATGAACAGATAATATGTTCATATATGTATACATATATATGTATGTATATGTATGTATACACACACATACACACTATTTTGAATGATAAAATATAAGAAGTAAGACTACCTCTACCATAAGCTCCCAAAGATGGTCCCATCGCAAAGCACATAATCATTGCCTTGATGTGTTCTTCTGGACAGTCTTTTACGTTAGTTTATTCCAACGCTATATGACCCAAATGTTATTTGATATGATGAATGATTTATAATCTCTTATCAACTATCCTGAAGTGAAATTCACAGAAAATATAACTTCTTTGTCCAGATAAATAAAAATATAAATATAATATACTGTCCTAACTATGATATAAGAGAAATTTAAAAAGTAATTAATAATAAAATAATGGCGTTTAAATATGTGAATATGGGGACATAGCTCAGTTGGTAGAGTGCTTGCCTTGCATGCACAAGGCCCTGGGTTCAATCCCCAGCACCACAAAAATGAAAAGAAAAAAAAAATATGTAAATAATGGTCATAAAATGTACTAGAAGACACAACAAAGTAGATTCTTGCATTTACTTTAAATTTTGGGGGGGGGATACTGGTGATTAAACCCAGGGCCTGTGCAAGCTAGGCAAGTGCTCTACCACTGAGCTATACCCCCAGCCCATGCACTCACTTTTGAAGAATTTAAGAGAAATAAGACAATGTCCAACAGAATATTTGTGACATTTTTCTTCATATTTGACATTTTTCAATAAAAGTTCAATAAATAGTTGTATATATGGCTAAAATTACAGTGAATGAGACCCTTAGAAGTGAGATGTGTACATTGGCTATCCAAGTACCAGGAACAGTGATGTCATCAGTAATGAGATTTTTCTGAGATATTCAACAACTAAATAAAACAAAATAAAATCCGGTACAATATTTACTCATTTTAAACAGTCATTTCATCCCAGTAAATGTGCAAAAACAAAACAAAATACTTTGTGATTCTATGTAAAATAGGATTTGAGTCTCGGTTGAATTTGAAAGTCTTATAGGATAATGGACATGAATATCCCTCAATTTGGATAAGCAACTACCCCAAATTCCAAACAATTTGGATGAAAAGAAATTGCTCCTAGATAGCAGGACCTGGCCATTTGATAACAGCTGTTCAATTTTCATACACTTGTATACCTCTCTAACAAGATAAGATAGGCCTTCTCCTGTTTGAGAGTTTTTGTTTATGCCCCAAGACTGAGCATGGTACATGACAAAGGCTCCAAACATTTTAGAAATACATTCAAAGAGGAGGTAAAACTAGTTCTATAGAAGCTAGAGAATATTAGAGAGATCCATTAGGAAATTCAAAGTAATGCAGGGTTTTGTGTCATTTCCTCTCTCATGCCCATAGGGGTGGGAATGAGTGTCCTTCCTCAAACAAATTCCAAGTGAGGAGGCTACAAGAGTATGCAGTACATCTGGGGAGTGGGTGGGGAGACAAGCATCATAATTTACTGGTTGTATAGCTTCAAAAGGCAAAGCTGTGGGCTGGGGCTGTAGCTCAATGGTAGAGCGCTTGCCTTGCACATGTGAGGCATTGGGTTTGATCCTCAGCACCACAAAAAATAAATAAATAGCCAGGTACGGTGGCACATGCCTGTCATCCAAACACTTGGGAGGCTGAGGCAGGAAGCCAGCCTCAGCAATGGTGAGGCACTTAGCAACTCAGTGACACCCTGTCTCTAATAAAATACAAAAAAGGGCTGGGGATGAGGCCCAGTGGTTGAGTGCCCCTGAGTTCAATCCCCGGTACCAAATAAATAAATAAATAAATAAATAAATAAATAAATTGTGTCTATCTACAACTTAAAAAAAAAAAAAAAAAAAAGGCAGAGCTGTGACAGGCCTTAAAGCCACAAGAGGAACTGAGAGCTCTAGGGGGAAGTTTGACTCAACATATGTATCCTGGAGTCAAGAGGCATCCAAATTAGTGCCTGCAGAGCAAACATTATCTAAGGAAAGTCGAAGGTGGGAGAAGACTAGATCAGCCTGCAATTGCCAGAGAAGGAAGCACTGGGAATTGCCCACCCTTTCATTAAAGGAGAAAGACTGTCTGAATTTTCCTGGGACCTAAATAGACTCCATGGAAGGTAACTGGGCTTGAGTCATCTTGATTGGATGTGCCCAATCTTTTGCTACTTCAATAATGAATTCAGTCAAGAATAATACTGAACTCTTATTTTAAATACATACCAGTAGTTCCATAGGGTAAAATCCTAAAACTGAAATTCCTAGGTCAAATAATATATGAATTTTGAGAATAATTGCTAAATTATTCTCCTTAGAGGTATTATTAGCTTATACTTATAAGCTAATAATTATAATAATTCCTGCAAGGCATAGTGGTGCATGCCTGTAATCCCAGTGGCTCAGGAGGCTGAGGCAGAAGGATTGCAAGTTCAAAGCCAACCTCAGCAACTTAGCAAGGTCCTAAGCAACTCAGTGAGACCCTGTCTTAAAATGAAATATAAAAAGGTCTGGGAATGTTGCTCATTGGTTAAGCACCCCTGTGTTGAATCCCCAGTACCAAATTAAAAAAAAGATATTCCTATTATCCCATATCATCACTAACATAGTGTGTTATCAAACCATATTTATCTTTTTCTTTTTTTTTTAAGGGAAAATTGCTTCATGAACATTTTGTTTTTTGTTATATCTTTGTTTTATTTATTAATATATTTTTATGTGGTGCTGAGGATCAAACCCAGGGCCTCACACATGCTAGGCAAGTGCTCTACCACTCAGCCACAACTGCAGCTCCCCATGTTTATCTTTACCAAGATGATACATGAAAAATGTTATCTCTCGTATTTTAATTTGTTTATTGTATTATGAATAAAAGTGAAGCATCTTTTAAAAATATATTTAAAGGACACTTGCTTTTGCTTTCTATGAACTGTGTGTCTATAATAGTTTATTGTTCTGCCAATACTCACTTCCTTTCTCTTCCCAGTAGAAAAGATGGATATTCCCCTGCTCCTTTTTGTTCTTTTCATTTTCTTTTTTAGTACGAAAGACTGAACTCAGGGGCACTCGACCATTGAGCCACATCCCCAGGCCTATTTTGTATTTTATTAGAGACATGGTCTCACTGAGTTGCCTAGTGCCTCGCCATTGCTGAGGCTGGCTTTGAACTTGTGATCCTCCTGTCTCAGCCTCCCAAGCCACTGAGATTACAGGTGTGTGCCACCGTGCCTGGCTTTCCCTGCTCCTTTGATGTTGATTTGGCCATGTAACTTGCTTTGGCCAATAGAACGTTTTCTTACCCGATGTGACATGAGCAAAAGCTTGAAATTATCCCTGTGTGGTTGGATTTTCCCTCTTGCCATCACTATGAGAATAGTATATCTCAAGGAACCAGCTCTTCCCAGAGGACTGCTAAATGCAGAGAGCTGAGCTATCCCAGCCAACACCTAGTCGTGCAGCCTAAAGTACATCTATCCCAGGGCAAAACTACAGAGTGAAGAATGTGAAATAAATACTTATTTTTTAATGCTACTGAGTTTACAAATTCTTTGTTACCCAGCATTACTGTGGAAAGAACTGACTAATACAGTATTCTTTGCTTATTTTTCAAGTGATGTTATATTTTTATTTTTGTCATATGGAAGCTATTTTATGTTAGAGACATTGGTCTTTTAATGTTATCTTTTGTCTCTTGATTTTGCTCAGGTATTTTCTTACCATGAAAATGTTTTTGCATATATCAATCTTTTAAAAGTTGTATATTACTTAGAATGGCTTTATGCACTATAAATTATATTTTAAAGTCTTATGTATTTTTCCAGTACTTATATGATATCAAGGTTTGGATTTAAAAGTTTAATGCATGTTTATTTTTATGGTTTTGACCTGGAATGTTCTCCCCAAAAAGCTCACATGTTGAAAGCATGGTCCCCAATGCAGCAAGGTTCAGAGGTGGGATCTTTAAGCAATCATTGAATCATGAAGGCTCTGACCTCATTAGTGAATTAATCCATTTGATTAACAGAACGGACTGCTGGGAGGTGGGACCTAGTTGAAGGAAGTAGGTCACTGGGGGTGTTCCCTAGAAGGGTTTATCTTCTCCCTGGCCCCTTCCTTGCTCTCTTTCTCTTTCTCTGCTTCCCAATTGCCGTGAGATGAGCAACTTTTCTCTGACACACCCTTCAACCATGATGTTCTGCCTCACCTCAGGCCAGAGCAATGGAGCTATCCCAACATGGACTGAGACCTCTGAAATCATGAACCAAAATGAGCTTTTCCTCCTCTATGTTGTTCTTCTCAGGTATTTTGATCACAGTGATTCAAAGCTGACTAACACTTAAGTTTACATGTTGCATGCTGTTGATTTATATACATGTTGTGTGTTGTATTTTAATAATGCACATTCATATTTATTTATATTTGTGAGTATGAGGTAAAGAACCAAACCACATTTTTTTTGGGGGGGGGTTGAACTCAGGGGCACTCTACCACTGAGCCTCATCCCCAACCCTATTTTGTATTTTTATTTGGAGACAGGGTCTCACTGAGTTGCTTAGCACGTCACTTTTGCTGAGGCTGGCTTTGAACTTGCGATCCTCCTTCCTCAGCCTCCTGTGCTACTGGGATTACAGGTGTGGGCCACCATGCCCAGTTACCAAAGCATATTTTTAAAGATATTACCCACTACTTCCAGTACCTTTTATTTGTTGATCCATGTTTTGCATACTGATTTGACATGCTATCTTTATTGTATCCTAAATTCTCGTGTGTACTCAGATCTACTTCTGAAAAGTCTCATGGGTTGACTTGATCCCTATATTCCTGTACTACTTTTAATCATCATATTTGTACAATATTATAATGTTTATTAAGGATGGTCTCCTTCATAACTCTTATATTTCAGAACTTTATTGGATGTTCTTGCTTGTTAATTTTTCCATATAAGCTTTAAATTCAGCTTATATATATATCCCCCAAAATACATGAATTTTTTAACTGATTCCATTAAATACATAGATCAATTTAGGAAGAACCAACATTTTTATGATATTGAGCTGTTCTACCCACAGATATGGTATATATTTCTTTTGGCCCTCAAGATCCTTTAAAATTTTACTTTACAAAAATTTTGGAAATTTCTTATTAAGTTTATTTCTAGGCATTTCATTTTTTGTCATTGTGGATATTATAATTAGGCTTTTCTCCAGTATATCTTATAATTGGTTGTTGTTTATTTTCATGAAAGTTTTTTTCAGTATATTGATATTATACATGGAAATATACTGAAATTTCCAATCCTTTGTAATGGGTTTTAGGGTTTTCTAAAATGAACAATGTGGGGCTGGGGACATAGAGTAGAGTGCTTGCCTAGCGTGCACAGGCCCTCGATTCAATCTCCAGCACCACCGGGGGGGGGGGGGAAGGGGAAGAGTCTCATTAAAATGAACAATGTGTTTTCTAGCAAAAACAGTTTTATTCATGAATAATAGCAATTTGACTCCTTTCCAATTTTGGCCTTTGATTTGTTTCTCTAATTGCTTTGGCCAATTTTTTTTTAAGTTAAATAATAATGGTAATAAAACTACCCTTCTCCTGTCCTAATTTTAAGGAGATACTTTTAACATTTTCCCATAAATCCTGACTTTTTTTTATATCATACCTTAATAAGGAAATAAATTAACCAGTTATTATTTTATTAATAGTTCATTTTAAATCATGAATGGATGTTGAATGCCTTCTCAAATTCTATAGAAATATTTGTGTGTGTGTGTGTGTGTGTGTGTGTGTGTGTGTGTGTGTGGTGCTGGGGCTTGAACCCAGGGCATTTTGTGTGTGAGGCAAGCACTCTACCAACTGAGCTATATCCCCAGCCCACTAGAAAGTATTATATGTCCCTTTAATTTGTTAATCTCTAGCTTGCTTGGTCTTCTAAACAAGTTTTTCAGCCCCACATTTATAAGGTAGAAGCAAACATGGTGTCGAAGGAATTAGCCACCAGGCCACAGAGTTGCCCAATTCTAATCATAGACTTAGCTGCCAATTTAAACATGATGTCCATGGCCTATTCCATAATTCACATCCTCTTCCATAGAGAGTTCCCTGAAGAGGACTTCCTGTGTTATTTTATCTTTATCATCCTCTAGAATTCTATTCTCTGATCTACAATCCCAAGGCTGCTGCCAGTCTCTCACACTATCACCCACTCATTTCATGGTGGGAAATGCTTATCCATGTGTATTTATTTGCTCTTCCATTTGCAAGTAGGATATTTGTGGTGGCTTTGTATCATACATCCCCAAATTCCCTTCCCTGTGTGGTTCCAAGTTAGGATTGGCCATAAGAGAAAGTTGCATGATATCAGAAGACCAAAGTGAAGGAGTAGCTGTACAGTTTATACTCTGCTGTAGAGTGTCGGGCAGGTTGTCATTGATCTTCTGGCTCTCCTTGTCAACACAGGGCAGTGCCTGGACATGCAGTTTATTCTGATCCTAACAGGCTCCCTCCTTAGAGTTCTCTGAAACAAATACATGTGAGTGCCATGGCAAAGGTAGCTTCTCCTGAAAGTTACCCATGACAATGAAGCTGGAAGTAGTGAGAGATACAGCCTCCAGTTAATGTTTGCTTGCACTCTTGCTCACCTCAATTCCAACTGGTTGACCTATGGTTACTTCTGGATCAACACTACATACAGAAACAGGAGATTTTCCTGGACTGCTTCACTACCTCCACCATTGCATAAGGTCTAATAATCCCTGCAAGAAACCTGACACTTTACATCATGCATGTGTTTCTGCTTCTTTCTCTGAACCTTGCCTGATTTAGATTTTCTCCTAAAGATTATTTCACTTCTTCTCATTAATGACTTCAGGAAGTCTGCCGGTACAGTATTTTTTTTTTTTTGGTTACAGAATTATTGAAATTTTATATATTTTCTGACAAAGTGAAACAGTATTAAAATGAGACTGAAACATCTTGAGGAGAAGCTTTCTGTTTCTCAAAGTGCTAGTGAATTATTTTTTTCTGAAGGAAAGTAGTCTCCTGAAATTGTTGTGTGATGTATATTGATTCAGTAGCTCTAACAATCAGATTTCAGTTAAATTACTACATGGCTGTCCAGGACAACCCTTTGTCAAATTCCCTCTTGGGGGAGTTTAAATTGTCCTGAACTGCCCTGATTTGTCTTAACACTCAATATATAATTAGTGATTTTTCCACTCTTGTGGGAAACAAATGAGACTGAAAAGCAGGATTTTTTTTTCCTCTCATACATAACTAATTCACACTGTATACATGGCCCAAAAGACAGTTTATATGTATTGCAATGAGTACTGCTTAAATATTCCTATGAAAGGTTTCTTTCAGCCCAGAGATGGTTCAATTTGATGAAATCATCTTGTTTTTACATCAAAAAGGGTCTTAACAATTAGTCCTTCTTCCCATGAGTTAATTAAATTGCATCTGGCTCACAGTGTTGCTCGTGTTTTCTGCCACCGACACTATTTGAGGAAATTACCTTCTCATGAGCAAACCTCTCTGCACCATAGACATTTGGGGCCACGTTCTTTGTTGAGGGACACTGTCTGGCAGCATCCCAGGCATCTACCCACTAGGTCCCAGAAGTCCCTTGCCACTAGTGTGACAATCAAAAATGTCTTCTGGACTAGGGGTGTAGCTCAATGATAGAATGCTTCCCCTAGTATGTGCAAGGCCCTAGGTTCAATATCCAGCACCACAAAAATAAACAAATATGTCTCCTGACATGACCAAATGTGCCCTAGGGGAGAGGGACAAAATTACCTACAGTTGAGAAATGCTTAGCATTTCCTTTCTGCTAGAGAAAAAAAATGAAAGATTTAGTTACACTTGGCCATGGGCTATAGGGAGGCTAAAGTAGAGTCATGGTGGGCACAATCTGAATACTGCTTTATATTATTTGGGGAAATGAATAAGGAAGTAGTAGAGGCTACATAAGGACCAAGTCAATCCTGAGATTCTCATTAATATCTTATGAGGTGAGCCAGGTTGGAATAGTGATACTACCAGTTGTTGGTGATGAGTTCTGCTCCCCCAAATGTTGAAGTATGAACAGTAGAGAAACACACCAAGGCAAGCATGTAAAGCAGGGTTTATTTAAAAGGGATAACACAGACTTCTCCCGGGAGGGAAACAGGTGGGCTGAGGGGGAAGGGCAAGATGGAGCAGCCTAGGACACACTAATTAACAACACTATAGGGGGGCTGGAGTTGTGGCTCGGCAGTAAAGTGCTGGCCTAGCACGTGCGTGGCCTGGGTTCGATCCTCAGCACCACGTAAAAATAAAAGCATTGTGTTCAACAAAAGCAAATAAATACATATTTTTTAAAAAATAATTTAAAAAATGTTGCTGCCTGAAGCGATGGCCGCTTGGAGCAACGAAGCCGCGGGAAGAAGTTCAGAGGCAAACTGGAAACAAACAGCTTTTTATTCTGATAACTTTTCTCTCTGGCTCTAACAACAACTAACACACGCCACACACACCACCAAAATGGCGCTGACCCGATCAGCAATCTCGGCCAAGTCACTCGAGATCCCGGGCCAAGTCCCGTGAGACTACGGAAGGCGACAATGCCCAAATCTCCGTGGCCCATAGTCAACCCCAATTTAAGCCATCTCCCCAAACAGGGCTCCTGCAAAAAAAATACACTATAGCTCCCTGTAGGGAGGGCAGTTCCTGAAACAGGTTACCTTGGCAACAGGTTGGAGCAGGGCCAGGTTCTTGATAAGGGTGGAGGAAGGGCTCTGAAGGAGTTAACATTTCAATCCCTCAGGGCACAGTCTCCAACTTTCCAGGACTCACTCAAAATTGGCTTCCTTGACTCCACCTGACTCAATTTACCTATCTATACTGACTGCCTGTCTAATTCTGGCTTCAATAGGATACCATCTTTTCTTAAGTACTAGAAACACTATGATTCTCTGTTTCTGCCTCGATTTCTTGAGGAAAATAAAAAATTTGAACCTGAGTATAAAACCTGGTAATTATATTCCCTATGTGGTAATTACTAAAGTTGAAAAGTAATCAGTTACAAAATAATTATACCAAAAATATTGCTTTAGGACTAGGAATGTGGCTCAACCCCAGGACCAAAAAACAAACAAATAAAAAACCCATTAAAAATTGCCATTGGACTTCAGAGTAGTAAGACATAAAAGGTTTCCAGGTTGACCCTCCTTCAGAAAACAATTTAAAGTACTGGATTAAAAATTATTGAAAAAGTTGACATCTGTCAAGAAAAAAAGGAACATGTAGGTAGTATATTGAGTAAAGATGGAAGCCCAGAAAGGTAAGCAGAGCACCCAAGCAGGCTTCGGAATGGAGAATTATGGCCAAGCTGATGTGAACTTGAACTTCAGTGTCACTATCGTGACATGGATTCAGGAGAAAAAATACCAGGGAAGGAATCTAAGAAAAAGCTCCTGTCATAACATTAGGAGAGAAAGTACCATTAGTCTCAGGGGACTGCAATGAAAATTACTCTCTTGGTGTGGAGAAGAAGGAAGAGACACCCTCAGGAAGTTATGGCCACAAGCTGTCTCTTTAGAGAACTGGCAGCCCAAATTCAGAGTTCTTAACTGTTCAACAAAACCTGAAACAATAATCTAGTGGTTTTAGACAGTTTGACAAGTGTCCAGAGCAAACAGGTGGAAGCAAAAACCAATTCTTTCTGGGGGCAGTGGTGCACACCTGTAATCCCAGTGGCTCGGGAGGCTGAGGCAAGGAGGATCACAAGTTCAAAGCCAACCTCAGCAACTTAGACCCCAAACAACTCAGTGAGACCCTGTTTCTAAATAAGATATAAAAAAGTGCTGGGGGTGTGGCTCAGTGATGTGTATAACACATCAAAATATACTCTACTAGCCAGGTGCACTGGTGCGCGCCTGTAATCCCAGCACTTGGGAGGTTGAGGTAGGAGGATCGCGAGTTCAAAGCCAGACTCAGCAATGGCGATGCACTTAGCAACTCACTGAGACTCTCTCTCTAATATAATATGAAAAAGGGCAGGGGATGTGGCTCAATGGTTAAGCATCCCTGGGTTCAATAACCAGCATATATATATATATATATATATATATATATATATATATATATATATATATATATATCTCCCCAAACCTTAAAAAATGTCAGAATGGAAGGGACTACCCATTAACATGGTGTTAATCACCTTTTCATCACTCTGACAAAATACCTGAATAAAACAGTTTACAGGCAGAAAGATTTACTCCAGTCTCCAGTTCAGTTTCAGAGATTTTAGTCCATGGTCATCTGGCTCCATCAATCTGAGCCCGAGGTGAGGCAGAACATCATGGCAGAAGGGTGTGACATAGGAAAGCTGTCCAGCTCATGGAAGCCAGGAAGCTGGGGACAAGATATAGCCCTAAAGACACACCCCCAAGGACCCACTTCTTCCAACTAGGTCCCACCTCCTTCAGTTTCCACCACTTTCAATAACCCATTCAGCTATGAATCCTTCAATGGATTAATCCACTGATGAGGTCAGAGCACTTGTGATCCAATCACTTCCGCAAAATGTTACCTCTGAACATTGGGGCTTTGGGGACCAAGCCTTCATGAGCCTCTAAGTCCTTTGAGCAGAGTCAGGACTATATGGCAGGAGAACCAAGAATATGTAGTGGGCTGTCAGAGATGAGCCAGGTGAACTTAGCCTTGGCTGTAACTTTACTTTTAGTAGACAAGTACCAGAAAGGGGCCAGGAAGGATCATTTTGCATGTCCTTGATCTTTTGAGGTCATCTGACAATTCATATGTAGATGAACCTATTTCCACTGATTTTTCTTTATTCAACACCCCCCCCCCATTTATTTTGATACTCTTTTTTCTGGCTATGAATTCCAAATCAGTAGTTTATAGAGTACAAACTCTTCTTTTTATTCCCTGAAATATATCTTGGAGTAGTGAAAAGAAGTGTGAATTATAACACACAAGATCTGCCTCAGGCTGGCAGGAGTTGGGTAGTGTGGGCTGTAGATGGATTCAGACTGAGGGTCTAGTTCCAGCTCTGCCACTTAGCATCAGTGTGAGTTCAAGCACATTAACAAATGCTATGAGCCTCAGGTCTTTCATCTGTGAAGCAGGTTGGACACGGCCTGCCTTCTAGGACTGATGGGTGCATGGAATGTATGCTGTGAACCCAACAGAGTGTCTGGCAAGCATTGAGATTTTTTTAAAGTGGCAGTTATTATTACAATTATTTTGATCCTGGATGATACCATACACCATACTTTTTTTTTTTTTAATCCATGAGAACTTGGAGAACATGCAGCATTCAGGAAAGAGAAAAACTGAATCTGCCAAAATGCTGCTTAGTACATAAAACAAATAATTCCCCATTAGATGATCAGTCATATGATATGGACATGAAGTAGACTTCCTCAGTTAGATGTGTCATGAGGCTCTTATAAGGTGTGCAAAGCACCAACAAATTTTCTCCCTCTTATACTTTTTTTTTGTTTTGTTTTGTTGGTACCGGAGATTGAACTCAGGGGCACTCGACCACTGGGCCACATCCCCAGCCCTTTTTTTTTTTTGTATTTTATTTAGAGACAGGGTCTCACTGAGTTGCTAAGTGCCTCACCATTGCTGAGGCTGGCTTTGAACTCGCGATTCTCCTGTCTCAGCCTCCCAAAGTGCTGGGATTACAGGCGTGCGCCACCGTGCCCGGCTCTTATACTTTTCTTTTCTTTTTTTTTTTTTATTGGTACTGGGGATTGAGCCCAAGGGCACTTTACCACTGAGACACACCCCCAGTCCTTTTTATTATTTACTTTGAGACAGGGTCTCGCTAAATTGCTGAGGCTGGCCTCAAATTTGCAATCCTGCTGTCTTGGCCTCCCAAGTCACTGGGATTAAAGGTGTGTGCCACAGCCATGTCTAGCTTCCTAGCTGCTCTTGCATGTAAGCCTTCTCTATTTTCATTCATTTCACCACCAAAAATCTAGACCTCTTTTAGAATTTGCTGTATTATGCAAAAGAATACTTATTTGGGTTCCCTTTTAACGAAGCAGTCTAGCTCTCCAGGCCAGGCAGAGAGGGCCAGCTCAATGGTTACTGAGCATCCACCTCAAGAAAGTTTTTACGACCAGTTTGCGAGGCCTCCAGGGCCCAGAGTATTATCTCCCTGCTGCTGCACACAGGGCCAGACCTGGGGAAGGGCTTCCTCCACTCCCGGGAGGAGTGCGACCTGCCCAGCTGTGACCAGAGCAAGAGGTAGGCACCCGCCCGCCGGAAGGAGAGACCCGGCCACCAGTTTGCCTGGCCTCCAGGGCCTAGAGTACCAACTCCCTGCTGCTGCATGCAGGGCCAGACCTGGGGAAGGGCCTCCTCCACTCCCGGGGGGCATGCGACCTGCCCAGCTGCGACCAGAGCAAGAGGTAGGCACCCGCCCACCGGAAGGAGAGACCCAGCTGCCAGTTTGCCTGGCCTCCAGGGCCCAGAGTAGCATCTCCCTGCTGCTGCACGCAGGGCCCAACCTGAGGATAAGCCCCTACCACTCTTCCACTGTGCCATTCTGCAACTGGCCAAAGGTGCAGCCTTGACTCCACTAACAGGATTGCTGACTGGACATGATCCGGGTCAATTGGCTTAAACTGGAAGGGAAAAAAGAAGGGCTTCCAAGGGTCCATTTTGTTTGAGACTTGTTCTTGGGTTCAACGTTTTTGTTTTTGTTTGTTTGTTTGTTTTGTTGTTTCTTGGGGTTTTTTTTGTTTGTTTTTGCTTTGTTTTTGTTTTGATTGACAGTGTGTTTGTTTGCTTCTGCTCCTCTTTTCTTTCTTTCTTTTCTTCCTTCTCACTTTTGTATTTTTTCTTCTTCCTTCATCTTCCCTATTTACACCCTGCCATTGCATACTCAACAGAGGCAAAAACAAGTTATACGCAGAAATTGGGATTTTTAGAACGGGTACAATTGAAATATATAGCAAAGTGGTGTTATATATAGTTTATTCTCTATTTTCTAGACTCACTCTTTCTCCTCTCTCTTACACTAATTTCTACTCCTTGGTCATTTTTTTTTTCTTTTCCATCTTTCTTTATTTCTTCTCTCAACTGCTGCATAAGTTAGGTTTATATATAAATCGGTCTTTCCACCTAATCATTCACTCCATTATCTTTCTGCTCTCGTCTGCTGATACTAAAACCACTTCCATAGAACTCTCTTTTCATACTTTCTAAGAAAGAACAAGTCAATACACTCACTTCCTTCTTCCTAAACATATCACCTCTCTGTCCATTACTTGAAACTATAAAACCCCATCAGAAGCGTACATAGTAAATTGGAAACAATATCTTGGTTAACTAAATCTGTACATTGTGATCAAACTGGGATTCTCTGAATAGAAAGTGTTTGATTTTAAAGTGTAAAGGAAATATAAGGGTACCTGATAGCACTGTACTACAGGAGCGCATTTGACAAAATACAGCACCCCTTTATGTTCAAAACACTGGAAAAACTAGGAATATCAGGAACATATCTCAACATTATAAAAGCTATTTATGCAAGGCCCAGAGCTAACATTATCTTAAATGGAGAAAAATTGAAAGCATTCCCTCTAAAAACTGGAACAAGACAGGGATGTCCCCTTTCACCACTGCTATTTAACATAGTACTGGAAACTCTGGCAAGAGCAATTAGACAGACGAAAGAAATTAAAGGGATCCAGATAGGAAAAGAAGAGCTCAAATTAGCACTATTTGCTGACATGATAATATACCTAGAAGACCCAAAAAACTCTACCAGAAAACTTTTACAACTAGTAAATGAATTTGGCAAAGTAGCAGGATACAAACTCAATACCCATAAGTCAAAGGCATTTTTGTACATCAGTGACAAAGTCTCTGAAAGGGAAATGATGAAAACTACCCCATTTACAATAGCATCAAAAAAAAAAAAAAAAAAACCTGGGAATCAACTTAATGAAAGAGGTGAAAGACCTCTATAAGGAAAATTATAGAACACTAAAGAAAGAAATCATAGAAGAACTCAGAAGATGGAAAGACCTACCTTGCTCTTGGATAGGTAGAGTCAATATTGTCAAAATGTCCATACTACCAAAGGCATTATACAGATTTAATGCAATTCCAATCAAAATTCCAATGTCATTTTTCAAAGAAATAGAAAACTCAGTCATGAAATTCATCTGGAAAAATAAGAGACCCAGAATAGCCAAAGCAATCCTGAGCAAGAAAAGTGAAGCAGGGGGCATCACCATACCAGACTTTAAATTATACTATAGAGCAATAGTAACAAAAACAGCATGGCATTGGCACCAAAACTGATGGGTGGACCAATGGGACAGAATTGAGGACACAGAGACTAATACATATAATTTCAGCTATCTTATATTAGACAAAGGCGCCAAAATTGTACAGCAGAGAAAGGATAGCCTCTTCAACAAATGGTGCTGGGAAAACTGGAAATCCATATGCAACAAAATGAAATTAAACCCTTATCTCTCACCATGCACAAAACTCAATCCAAAGTGGATCAAGGACCTAGGAATTAGACCAGAGACAATACGCCTAATAGAAGAAAAAGTAAGCTCCAATTTCCAACATGTCGGATTAGGCCCCAAGTTCCTTGACAAGAATCCTGTAGCTCAAGAACTATTACCAAGATTTAATGAATGGGATAGATTTAAATTAAAAAGCTTCTTCTCAGCAAAAGAAACAGTCAGTGAGGTGAATAGAGAGCCAACTAATTGAGAACAAATATTTAATACATGCACATCAGATAGAGCACTAATTTCTAGAATATATAAAGAACACAAAACACTTAACACCCAAAAAACAACAAATAACCCAATCAATAAATGGGCTAAGGAATTGAAAAGACACTTCTCAGAAGAAGATACACGATTAATCAACAAATACATGAAAAAATGATCAACATTGCTGGCAATTAGAGAAATGCAAATAAAAACTACTCTAAGATTTCATTTCATTCCAGTCAGAATGGCAGCTATCAAGAACACAAACAACAATAAATGTTGGAGAGGATGTGGGGAAAAAGGCACACTCATACATTGCTGGTGGGACTGCAAAATGGTGCAACCGCTATGGAAAGCAGTATGGAGATTTCTTGGGAAAATGGGAATGGAACCACCCTATGACCCAGCCATCCCACTCCTGGGTCTATTCCCAAAGGACTTAAAAGCAGCATATTACAGTGACACAGCCACTTCAATGTTTATAGCAGCACAATTCACAATAGCTAGGTTGTGGAACCAATCTAGATGTCCCTCAGTAGATAAGTGGATAAAGAATATGTGGTATATATACAAAATGGAATTTTACTCAGCAATAAGAGAGAATAAAATAATGGCATTTGCAGGTAAATGGATGAAGTTGGAGAATATAATGCTAAGTGAAATTAGTCAATCTCAAAAATCCAAATACTGAATGTTTTCTCTGATATAAGGAAGCTAGGTCACAGTGTTGTTGGATGGGGGTACACAGGATTAGAGGAACACTAGAATGGTCAAAGGAAAGGGAGGGGAAGGAAGGGAGCAAGGGGGGAGGGAGGGGGGAAGGAAAAAAATTGGTGGTTGAATGAGATGTATATCATTATCCTAAATGCATGATTGAAGATCTGAATGCTAGCTACTTATATACTTTGTATACAAGCAGTTGTATGTAAAAAGATGCTATACTTGTGCATTATGAATAATAAATAATTGAAGTTAAAAAAATAAAATAAAAAAGAAAGTTTTTACCCTTATTCCCAGAAACCCCCAACTCAAAAGTGCACAAAATACCTATCTTAGTGCATTGTGTTCCCCTGTGTTGGGACAGAACACAAGAATCCTTCCAGTTCTGTCCCATATGGAGATTTCTGTTTTCCCATATCCCTAAGGAATACTAGCAGCAATTCCGTTGTGGATGTAGTCTCTCCATCCTGAGACCTACCATCTGAGGGGCTGGCCCTTACTCAGCAGCTTCATCTCACCCCTGATGCAATCTAACTTTAAACTCCCTCCCCTGACTCAGGGAATTCAAACCCAGCTGCTTCTATCTGTAATCACCTCCCTTCTCACCCCTTCCTTTTATTGTCCTTTTAGTTTACAGTATAGCTCACCGTGTTCCTTATATGATAGCTGCTCTTGGAATCTAAAGCGGCATTGGCAGGGACTGTGTCTTTTTTGTCTGCACATTCTTTTCAAAGAGCAGATGTTTCAGTGAACAAAAGAGCCAGTGAACACGAGTTCTCATTTATAATGATTTAATTTCTCCCACATTCCTGAATAAGCTAAGCAAATCCAGGTAGTATATTTTGTTTTCTGAAATAAGAAATAAGAAAAAAACAGGAATGGGCCCTTTTAAACTTTTTTTTAAAAAATCATCTCAAAACCCCAACTATTTCACCAGAAGCTTCTTTTGCATTTTAAAAGCAAATCCCTATTGTGATGCTGTTTTCTTGTACTGGATCACAATAAAAGATCTGAGGATTTTCAATTTGTTTTATAAAATAGTAAACTCGGTAAACAAGAATAACTGTTGGATCCTAAACTTAGATGGCTCAATCTAAACAAACTCTTTACAAGAAACACAATGGTAAAACAGAAAAAGAAGACAACTCTATAAGATATTTATGAATAACAGAAACATAAAGAAGACACCATCGTGATCTCTCCAGCCCTCCCTTGCTCTCCAACTACTTAGGTTGATGGCCCTTTTCAATCTCAAACTGAGGATCATCTCACTAATGCTGGGAGGGTCTGGGAGAAGTGGCCCCAGAAAGGGCAGGAGTGCCGACTCTGGCTGCAACTCTGGCGTGGACTCGCTCTTCCTCATCTCTCAAAGCCTCCTCATACTTGGCCTGGAAGATACTGGGAATGGTACCATTAACCTTGGCCAAAAACTCCAGGACTTGCATCTTGCTGGTTTCAGCATGAGCTTTGGAACCCCACAGGAATTCATAACGTGGAGGATCACTGTGAGGTATCTGGAGGTACTCCAAATACTTTTCCTGCACCAAATCTTTGGTGATGAGCTTCCTGGGCTCCCCAAAGATGAAGTGCTCCCTACCATCATACAGCCCTAATACATTCAGGAATCCCCACATCTCCTCCTCAGAGACACAGTTGTCATTCATGAAGATCAGACCCAGGAGAGGCATCAGGAGACCATTCTTGGGAAAGCCCTTGCCACCACTCTGACTACCTTCATGGGGAAGATTCATCTTGCTAACCAGGGTGTAGGAGCTACCACTGGGGTCGACTTCCTTCAGGTCAAGGCCAAAGACCAGCTCCATGTGCTCCATGGTTCTCCGGAGGATTTCAGGGAAGTGCTTCCTGTACTTTCTGCTGATGATCTTCAGCATGTCTGCCTTTACAATGGGCTCTTCTGTGTTATACTTGTGCAGCAGAAATTGCACCAACATTCCTGCCTTCCTGGTCAGAGGATCTTTTCCTGGGATCGTAGATAAGGATGGGGAATTTGGATTCTCCTCCTCCTCCTCACTCTTGGCACTTTCATCAGAACTCACGCATGAACTGGCTGCAGCCTGGGCTCCGTGAGAGTGCCAGGAGGCACCTGCAGCAGCATTCTCCTGAGAAGCACTCTCAGCAACAGGAGAGGGGGATGGGGACTCTCTTTCCTTTGCTTTAGCGGCTTGAGCACTCTGAGGACTTTGGTGCTCACCTCGGGCCTGGCGGCGTTTCTCTCGGACACGGAGCTTGCTCTTCTGGCCACGAGGCATGATGACTATGCTCAGGGACAGCAATAGGACTGTGGCAGGAGGGCACCTGAATGTGGAAGACAAGAGGATGTGCATTTATTCACTAGGGAGAAGGCACCTTGGCTTTAAGAAGGTCCCTGTGCAGGTGTCTTTGAGAGCACTGTTCTAGGACCCCGCAAGGCTTCCGTTCTCATCAGCCTGTTCCCTGACGTCCCTGTGGAAGAAGTTAGAGTGTGCCTTAAGCTGCAATCTGCCGACTCTGCCCAGCACCACTTTTCTCAAGCCAAGACCTTCACTTCTGTTTCCTTGAGGAGGAACGCAGGGGAACCTAGGCCTGACATCTACGCCTGCAGTCACCCAGGGCTAAAATAGGAAGTGATTCTAAGATGCCCCTGCTATAATAATGGAGTGGGTGGTTCCCACACTTTTCAAAATCCTCACAATGTCTCCTGTAAACTACCTTCTGCTTACCAGATATGATGATGTGCACCTGTAATCCCAGCGGCTTGGAAGACTGAGGCTGAAAGTTTCCAAGTTCCAGGCCAGCCTCAGCAACTTAGTAAGACCCTGTCTCAAAATAAAAAAGGGCGGGGGATGTAGCTCAGGGGAAAGGTGCTGCTGAATTCAATCCCAGTACCAAAAACAAAACAAAACAACACCCCCAATACCCACTGCTCACCTGAGGCAATTTCCTTCAGGTCAAAGTCCTCTGTTTCCTAAGAACCCTCCTCTCCTTCCTGTGATGAATGGGGCCTTACCCATTAATGCAATGAATTCACCCCTGTGAGAGGAGGGCCTTCAGGAAATGAGGGCTCACCTCATCCTAACTGCTCTACTCATGGCTTCCCAGGGCTGATGCAGAGGTAAAATCCCCCGTGTTCCTCTTGTGTTCTAGGATAGCTGTTTCCTCCTATCTCTTACAGGATTTTTATTTTCACTTCCAACAGAGCATAGGACTCCTCACCCTGCTATACTGGGGCAGCTAGTTCTTAAACCAAGACCTGCAGGCTCAAGGGAGGGTCACCTGAGCCTGTGAGTTCTGCTTGAGTTTCCCAGGGCTCACCCTAGGGGTGGAGCTCAGTGAAGACTTCTACATTGGGGGCTGAATGGTCCCCTTTTTCTAACAGGCTCTTCACCTTGGTACCTGACCAGTCCTGGGACTTGGACCTGAAACTGTATTCTTCACACCCACCATGTTCCCTGCTTAAATGGGACCTCAGGAATCGGAGGTTGAGCACCCTTTTGACCCAGTTATCCCTTTCCTCCGTCTTTACCCAAAGGACTTAAAATCAGCATACTATAGTGACATAGCCACATTAATGTTTATAGCAGCTCAATTCACAATAGCTAAACTGTGGAACCAACCTAGATGCCCTTCAATAGAGGAATGGATAAAGAAAATGTGGTATATACACACAATGGAATATTACTCAGTCTTAAAGAAGAATGAAATTATGGCATTTGCAGGTAAATAGATGGAACTGGAAAATATCATGCTAAGGGAAGTAAGCCAATCCCAAAAACCAAAGGCCAAATGTTTCCTCTAAGTGGATGCTGATCCATAATGGAGGTGCATGGGAAGAATGGAGGAACGCTGATTGGGCAAAGGAGAGGAAGGAGAGAAGAGGGGGCATGGGGGCAGGAAAGATGGTGGAATGAGATGGACATCATTATCCTAAGTACATGTATGACTGCGCATATGGTGCGACTCTACATTGTGAACAACCAGAGAAATGAAAAGTTGTGCTCCATTTGTGTACAATGAATCAAAATGCATTCTGCTGTCATATATACCCAATTAGAATAAATAAACTAATTAATTGATTAAAAAAAGAAATGGAGGTTTAGAGCCAGGCGTGGTGGCATACACGTGTAATCCCAGAGGCTCAGGAGTCTGAGGCAGGAGGATCGTGAGTTCAAAGCCAGCCTCAGCAAGGCACTAAGCAACTCAGTGAGACCCTGTCTCTAATTAAAATAGAAAATAGGGCTGGGGATGTGGCCCACTGTTCAAGTGCCCCTGAGTTCAATAACCGGTACTCAAAAAAAAAAAAAAAAAAAAAAAAAAAACAGACAAAAAGAATATTGGAGGTTTAGGGTAAACCATATCCTGATAAGGCCTCCCAGGGCTGACAGCAGGGAGAGGACTCTTGGGACCCCATTGTTTTCCACCAGGGGTTCTTTTTTTTTTTAATTCTAAGTTGTTATAAATGACAGCAGAATGTATTACATTTCATATTATACTTATAGAGCACATTTTTACATATCTCTGGTTGTATACAAAGTATATTCACACCATTCGTGACTTCATACATGCACTTAGGGTAATGATATCCATCTCATTCTACCATTATTTTTTTTCTTCACCCTTTTCCCCCCTCCCTTCCCCTCCCTCCCCATTGGCCATTCTAGTGTTCCTCTAATCCTCCTATCCTTCCCGTCCCAATCCCTCTGTGAATCGGCCTCCTTATATCAAGAGAAAACATTCAGCATTTGGCTTTTTGGGATTGGCTAACTTCACTTAGCATTATATTCTCCAACTTCATCCATTTACCTTCCACTAGGGGTTCTGAGCTTGACTCAGCATGAGACTTCCAAATGCTCGGTCCACGGACCTGAGTAAGCCAGGCCCAGACCAAAGCCCTCACTTCCAGGAGTTGCTAGGGGGGAAATCCAGTCATGACACATCTGGCTACATCTGCTGGTTCTGGCAGCCAGACTTGTCAGGCCCCTTCTTTAAAAAATTGGGAGCAGGGGGTGCTAGGGAGTGAACTCCAGTGCCCCCAATTTTTTGTTTGTTTGTTTTGTTTTCGAAGACAGGGTCTCACTAAGTTGTCGAGGGCCTTTCTTTTTTTTTTTTAATTTTTTTATTATTTATTTACTTATTCATCATGCACAAGTATAGTATCTTTTTACATACAACTGCTTGTATACAAAGTATATAAGTACCATTCAGATCTTCAATCATGCATTTAGGATAATGATATCCATCTCATTCAACCACCAATTTTTTTCCAACCCCCCCCCTTACTCCCTCCCTCCCCTCCCTTTCCGTTGACCATTCTAGTGTTCCTCTGATCCTATGTACCCCCTTCCAACAACTCTGTGAACCAGCCTCCTTATATCAGAGAAAACATTCGGTACTTGGATTTTTGAGATTGACTAATTTCACTTAGCATTATATTCTCCAACTTCATCCATTTACCTGCAAATGCCATTATTTTATTCTCTCTTATTGCTGAGTAAAATTCCATTTTGTATATATACCATATTTTCTTTATCCACTCATCTACTGAGAGGCATCTAGGTTGGTTCCATAACCTAGCTATTGTGAATTGTGCTGCTATAAACATTGAAGTGGCTGTGTCACTGTAATATGCTGCTTTTAAGTCTTTTGGGAATAGACCCAGGAGTGGGATGGCTGGGTCATAGGGTGGTTCCATTCCCATTTTCCCAAGAAATCTCCATACTGCTTTCCATAGCGGTTGCACCATTTTGCAGTCCCACCAGCAATGTATGAGTGTGCCTTTTTCCCCACATCCTCTCCAACATTTATTGTTGTTTGTGTTCTTGATAGCTGCCATTCTGATTGGAGTGAAATGAAATCTTAGAGTAGTTTTGATTTGCATTTCTCTAATTGCCAGTGATGTTGAGCATTTTTTCATGTATTTGTTGATTAATCGTGTATCTTCTTCTGAGAAGTGTCTTTTCAATTCCTTAGCCCATTTATTGATTGGGTTATTTGCTTTTTTGGTGATAAGTTTTTTTAGTTCTATATACATTCTAGAAATTAGTGCTCTATCTGATGTGCATGTATTAAATATTTGTTCCCAATTAGTTGGCTCTCTATTTACCTCACTGATTGTTTCTTTTGCTGAGAAGAAGCTTTTCAGTTTAAATCTATCCCATTCATTAATTCTTGGTAATAGTTCTTGTGCTACAGGATTCTTATTAAGGAACTTGGGGCCTAATCCGACATGTTGGAAATTGGAGCTTACTTTTTCTTCTATTAGGCGTATTGTCTCTGGTCTAATTCCTAGGTCCTTGATCCACTTTGAATTGAATTTTGTGCATGGTGAGAGACAAGGGTTTAATTTCATTTTGTTGCATATGGATTTCCAGTTTTCCCAGCACCATTTGTTGAAGAGGCTATCCTTTCTCCACTGTACATTTTTGGCACCTTTGTCTAATATAAGATAGCTGAAATTATATGTATTAGTCTCTGTGTCCTCAATTCTGTACCATTGGTCCACCAGTCTGTTTTGGTGCCAATACCATGCTGTTTTTGTTACTATTGCTCTATAGTATAATTTAAAGTCCGGTATGGTGATGCCCCCTGCTTCACTTTTCTTGCTCAGGATTGCTTTGGCTATTCTGGGTCTCTTATTTCTCCAGATGAATTTCATGACTGCTTTTTCTATTTCTTTGAAGAATGACATTGGGATTTTGATTGGAATTGCATTAAATCCGTATAATGTTTTTGGTAGTATGGACATTTTGACAATATTGATTCTACCTATCCAAGAGCAAGGTAGGTCTTTCCATCTTCTGAGTTCTTCTATGATTTCTTTCTTTAGTGTTCTATAATTTTCCTTATAGAGCTCTTTCACCTCTTTCGTTAAGTTGATTCCCAGGTATTTTATTTTTTTTGATGCTATTGTAAATGGGGTAGTTTTCATCATTTCCCTTTCAGAGGCTTTGTGCTGATGTACAAAAATGCCTTTGACTTATGGGTATTGATTTTGTATCCTGCAACTTTGCCAAATTCATTTACTAGTTGTAAAAGTTTTCTGGTAGAGTTTTTTGGGTCTTCTAGGTAGATTATCATGTCATCAGCAAATAGTGCTAATTTGAGCTCTTCTTTTCCTATCTGGATCCCTTTAATTTCTTTCGTCTGTCTAATTGCTCTTGCCAGAGTTTCCAGTACTATGTTAAATAGCAGTGGTGAGAGGGGGCATCCTGTCGAGGGCCTTTCTAAGTTGCTGAGGCCGACCTTGCACTTGTGATCCTCCTGCTTCAGCCTCCGGAGTTGGTGGGATTACAAGTGTATGCCACCATGCCCACCTGGCCAGTCAAGTCTCTCTCTCTCTCTCTCTCTCTCTTTTAATATGTATTTTTTAGTTGTAGGTGGACACATTACCCTTATTTATTTTTATGTGGTGCTGAGGAGCGAACCCAGGATCACATGTGCTAGGCAAACGCTCTAACCCCAGCCCCCAGTCAGGCTTATTTTTGAGAGAAAAGTAGTCTCATTAGCTTTCAGGACTCACCCTAGGAGCAGGATCTAGATCTGTTGTTAAAAGATATAAATTTCCCTCTACAGGATGTGGACCATGCCTGCGTACCAAATTCTTCGCTTCCAGGTCTCCACTTCCGGGAGCCCTCCAGGCAGAAGGGAGTTGCCATAGCTCCGCCAGGCCCCAGGCACCAGCCAGGGCCTTGTAGGGCTGTGGCGGGGTGGGGGTGGGGTACGGCAACCATAGGCCAATACCGCTGGTTATGTGCCCTTGTCCCTTTAGCTTACATTCACAGTCCTTACCGCGATACCTGATCGCTCCTAAAATCCTACCTTCCGCTGAGGCATTCCGCTTAGAAGGAGGTTGGCACCTTCCAGAAATTTCCAAGATGGAAGTCAGAATGCGGCTCATCCGGCAAAGGCTTGTGGGGACTCCCAGGGCTGCAACGAGGGTAGGAATCTACGGGACCCTACAGGTGTCAATCTGAGCCTGAAACTTGACTCTCAACTGCAACCGACCAACTGCACACTCAGGCTAAAACTTCCCTGACCCCCAAGGTTCCCAGGTATTGTGACCAGCTTCCTCATTAGCATTCAGGTTCTACCCAGGACTCCCGTTGAGGACCACAGTTTTCTCGCTCAGGGTAACTGGGCTGCCAGACAGCCCAAGGCTCCACCCACCTTACACAAATAAGCCCAAAAGCCCTGCTGTGGCTTTCCTAGCTCGTTACTCCAGGACAGGACTTTGTGGTGTTCCCTTAGTTATGGGCTGAGTGGTCCCTTCAGCCCACATTCCTGGCCTTTACCTTTTGACCCGATCAGTCCCAGAAATCCGCAAAATCCTAAGATCGCAAACGCCTTTCAGATCACCTTCCTGAAAATTCCAAGGTGGAAGTCAAATGAGCCACATCCAGCCAAGGATATGCAGGGCCTCCTAGGACTGGTGGCAGGAGCAAGGGGAAGCAATACTCTCTGTAACACTCTATGTGTTGCCACCTGAGGCTCTTCTTCTACTGAACCGGGACCACCAATACCAGCCCTGGAAGACTCCCCAAATGGGAAATTCCAGGCACATTACATCTGGCTACCCCTGCCTGGGGCTTCCAGTCCTGATAGTGGTGTGAGTGGGGTAGGGTGGTTCTGATCGGTCCCCTCTTTGGGGGAAAAACACCCTCTCCATCATACTAAGGGTCCAGGTCTCCTCCCTCAGCCAACTGGGTCTCCAACCAACAGACTGATAGACTCTGCCCTCATTAGACCTTCCAAGCAAAAATGACGGAATCCCAAGTTGCGAAGAGTGCTCAACATGCAGTACTAAGAATAAGGCACGGGAATGTGTGACCCTCTCTGCTTTGGTTCCTTCATGTCACCCAGAATCCTTACCTTGCCTCCTCTTAGCTCCTGGGCCTAGGCTGTCTACAAAACTGGGGGCTCCTCCTTCTAGACTAAAGCCTGCCTCTCCTTGAGACTTTCCAGGCAAAAATGAGCATCCTCTCAACCTGATAACTCTGCCTGGGCCTCCTAGGTTGCCCTAGGGGTAGGATGGAAGAGGGGGGGGGGGAATGTGGGAGTTTATGGTGCCTTCTATGTTCTCCAGTGGGTGGTTTTTATTGCTCCCTAAAATTTCTTTCTTTTCTTTTCTTTTTTCTTTTTTTGTGGTGCTGGGAATTGAATCCAGGGCCTTATGCATGTGAGGCAAGCATTCTATCAACTGAGCTATATCCCCAGCCCCCTCCCTAAAATTTCTTACCTTGATACCCCATTAGTCTGATATCCCAGCCCTCAGTAGACCTTAGGCTGCTCCCCTCAGATCAAAGTCATAACATTCCGGGAACCATGCAATTGCAGTCAGGATGAGCAAAATCTAGTCATAACTGTACCAGACCTTCAAGAGCTGATAACCAGGGTGGGACTCCATTGGACCCCTACAGAACCCCACTGTTCTGGCTGGGTCCTCCTCTCATTCCTCTTCCAGAGTCATCACCTTGATTTCTATTGGAGGCTCACTGTCCTTCCTCTGTTGACCTGAATCTGCACTGCATGGATAAAGTCTGTCATATTCCTGGGGATCCTGAATGATAATTGTGTGGATGCTCAGCCTCACATCTCTGCCTGTGGCCTTCAAGGTCAAAGAGCAGCCACGGGCTGATGTCTGTGGGACTGTACTATGTTCTGGAATGTTGTTCTCCCCAGTCCTCTTTCATGGGGCTCCACAGACATGCCAAGACTGTACACCCTATAGTACTCAGCCAATTAGGAATGGGGGGATGGGGCTTTTCACTCTAGGGATAAAATGCTGTTTGTACTCAATTTGCCCCTGACCACCAGGTGCCCAATCTTGTAAGACTGCCTTGCTTTTTGCTGTCCCTGTGTCTTAGTCCATTCTTTGGATTTGGACAGGTGAGTGTATTTCTCACAAGGGGAAGGATCTTGAGAAAGAGTGATGTTGATTGTGAACATAACCTTTTGGCATCAAAGTGGAACTACACTTTATCATTAGGCACTTGCATAATTTGGAGTGATTCCTTTTCTATTTTCTTAAACATGCAACAGGGCAGACATCTCAAGGCACTGTTAGACCTGGAGGCCAGTAAGGGACCTGATACCTCTTTGTTCTCTTCATAGCATTCCAATAGGAGCCAACTTGTTTTGACTCTTGGCTTGTGACATATTTTACTTTTTTGTTTGTCAAAGCAAGACTCCCTGCTTTAAAATGACAATGAAAAAGTTTTGCCTGGAATTTTTTTTCAGAAAGGGCAGGTGTGTTAGACCTTTTAATAGCCTTTTCTGGTATGAACAATATTGGGGCAAGAACATCTATTCAGAATTCTAGTACTTCCTTTGAGTCCAGTTTAATGGAAAGGTAGATCTCAGTTCTTTGAAAAAAAAAATATATTAAGCAACAAACAGACACAGGTTTTTGTTGTTTCAACAAAGATTTCTTATGGCAACTTAGAAATCAGGACATGTCCCATTAGTTGCTCTCAGGTAAAATTAGCCTTTCTGGGCAGGGTGTGACTTGAGAAGAGTGGGCAATAGACATTGTCAATTGGCCTCATTTACATCCCATAAAAAAGGTAAAGCAATCAATTGTGTGCTAAGTCTTAAATGACTCTGGGCCAATAAAAGAAGACAAGCATGCGTGTAGCACTGGGTTTGATCCTCAGCACCACATAAAAATAAACAAATGAAATAAAGGCATTCTGTCCATTTACAACTACAAAAAATATATATTTTTAAAGAAAAAAGAAAGCAGTCCTGCAGGGCTGGTGTCCCAAACTTATGTGCTCTAGTTTCTTGTAGAGTAGGAACCCTGGGTGACCTTGCCATTCTGTATGGACAGGGTTTGGGTTCAAATGATGAAGGTGGTGACAGGACCACACACAAGGAAAGGGATTCTAAGGCTCTCAACCCAGAATGTGTTGGTAAATGTGTAGATGCTAGATGGCAGAGAGAAAGTACCAGGCCCAACATGGATTTCTTCACAACAAATGATGTCCTTGGTCTGTGGTCACAAATTTTATACACATAGGAGTTTCACAGAGACCTATTAAAAAGCCAGTTCTGCTGCAGTAGGTCCGAGGCAGGGCATGAGTCTGCATTTTTAACCAGCTCTTAGGTGAGGCCACCTCTGCTGGTCCACACATGGTAGCAGTGTCCTTACCAACCCAACAGAGGATCTTTCAGCTCTGGAAAGGGAGGGGTGTGCTTTCAGAAATTCATTTTTATAATATTGAACACAATTCAGTCCATATTCAAGGTGCAGGAGTTTTGCTTTTGTGTTGTTTCCCTGACAAGATGTTATCTTATCTCTTTGGTATTAAAAACTACAGTTTATGGATGTTGACAACAATGATGTGTATTGCAATATATTCCTGCATAGATTTTCCCTCCCTCTAGCGGAAGGGAACTGAGGAAGCTCTGCCCACTTCATCCACATTGTCTGCAAGCCAATTAGTTTTCATTTTTGCAAACTGTGATGACTGAATGCACACAAATTATGACACTTTCCTTTAACTTTCTCATTTGTGAAACGAGGGTGTATCTGTACATTCTCTGGGGGTGTCTTCCAACTTCAATAATCCATGCTTCTAAGAGAATATTAAATTCTCTATATTAAAATCTGTGTGCTTTTTCTTTAATAAAGAAAGCTTTATTAAAGCTTTTTTCTCTGACAGGATAGACAGAATGTTTACAAAGAGAGTTCAGACTTTCTAACAGGAAAAGTTTCTTGGGCTTTGGATGGAACTCAGAGCCATTAACATGGACCAACTTTTATTGCCTGGGTATCTCAAAGATATTATTCTGTCCCTCTTTTCATCTAATCCACAAAACTAGACAGAAGGTCCACATTTGGCACAATTATGATTGTCTTTAGCTATTTAAAGTGTTGACCCTTTCAGAAAGCATTTACCACTTAACCATGTCACACATCAAGGAGGTGAAGTACATGATAGGACAAGTGGTAAGATAACTGGGGAGCAGAAAATCTTCTTCTGAGATGATCCCCTGGTTGTAGCTACACACAGCCACACCCTTAGCAACACCCTTGCTTTGGCTGCCAGTGTACTCCTCATGGCAGTGGGAACTTGAAAGTCTGATGTCACCCTGCTGTCCGTCAAAAGTCAAGAGTACACTCTCCAGGGAGAGAATGGATCCTCTCAGAGAGGAGAGGGACAGTGTGCTTCTCCTAAACTCCAGTTTTATTGAGGATCCAGAGAAGTTTCCAGAGTCCCGCCCGGGTCCCCCTATTGACTGTTTTCTGTTGCCAGTAACACAATACCACAGATTGAGTGACTAATAAAAAAAAAAAGAGAGGTTTATTTCAGTTCATACTTCTGGAGATCCAAGGTCAATAGGATGCATCTGGCGATAGCCTTCTTGATGGTAGAGTCTAATAGGGAGCATAGCATCACATGGCAAGAGATTCTGTGTGTGTGTGTGTGTATGTGTGTGTGTGTGTGTATTTTTTAAATTAGTACATTATAATGAGAAATAAAAGTCAGATTCATTATGGTGTATTCGTACCTAGACATAATGTAATTTTGTTGACTTCATTCCCTAAGACTTCCCCATGCTCTCCCCTCCTCCCTCCTTCCTCCCTCTTGATCCTTTTCCTCTACTCCATTGATTTCCCTTCTATTTTCATGAGATCCCTTTTTTATTCCTTTTTATTTTCTGTTTAGCTTAGGAGAGAAAACATTCAACCCTTGATTTTCTGAGTCTGGTTTATTTCACTTAGCATGATGTTCTCTACTTTCATCCATTTACCAGCAAATGACATATTTTCATTCTTTATGGCTTAGTAAAATTCCAGTGTGTATATTACATGAAACATTTTTTCCATATCCATTTTCTTTATGTTGACAGGCACCTATGTTGGTGTTATAACTTGGCTATTGTGAATTATGCTACTATAAACATTGGTATGCGTGTATTACTATAGTATGCTGATTTTAGTTCTTTTTAAATACCAAGGAGTGGCATAGCTGGATCATATGGTGGTTCCATTCCTAGGTCTTCTGAGGACCCTCCATACTGATTTCCATAGTGGCTAGGTTACAAATCTGGGGCCTTCGGGAATCTGAGGCAGTATGAAGATTCCCCCCTTCTAACTCCAATTCTTGAAATCAAGTCAGAAATCAAGAAATCAAGATTTCAGACATATAACTCAAAGTGACAGAAATGAGTTGATTGAAGGGATAGGAAAAAGGGAAAGGGGACACTTTCAAGGGAGACAGTGAGTCCTCTCAGAGAGGAGAGGGACAATGTGCTTCTGCTATATTCCAGTTTTATTGGGGATCCCAGAGAAGTTTCCAAAGAGTCCGATGTCCCACCCAGGTCCATTTCTTGACTTCTGACTGACAGCAGGGTGACATCAGACTTTCAAGTCCCCACTGCCATGACAACACTAGGAACTGACCTATGCTGACCAGTTCTAATTGACTTCTTTTTTCATAAATATTTTTTAGTTGTAGATGAACACAATACTTTTATTTTTTATTTATTTATTTTTTATGTGGTGCTGAGGATCGAACCCAGTGCCTCACACGTGTGAAGCACGTGCTCTGCCACTTAGCCACAATTCCAGCCCTCTCATTGGCTTCTTAACCACAAATTTTTACAAATTTTATGATTAGGAGGAATTATCCTAATATCCCTAAGTTTTGGGATCTGGTCTATGTAAAGTTACCCCTTTGGGGTAACTTGGGTTCCTCTTATTTCAGTATTTCCTGCCTACATTTCTCCTACAGTTAACAGGTAGTTTGCTGAAGAATATAACATATCCTGTCCACTTAAGCCAAGTAGGGTTGCAGGTAAATTGTTTTTTGGAAAAGAAAGCATATGGGGGTCAGCACAGTGGGCCCATTTTATAGAATTATTCCTTTAACCTTGTGTTCCCACCATTCACACCTGTCTGTTCCCTCACAGCTGTACTAATTTGCAGTCCCACCAGCAATGTATGAGTGTACCCTTTTCCCTACATCCTTGCCAACATTTACTGTTACTTGTATTCTTGACAACTGCCATTCTAGCCTAATGAGATGGACGCTCAGTGTCATTTTGATCTGCATCTCTCTGAGTACTAAGGCTGTTGACCCTTTCTTTTTTTTTTTTTTTGGGGGGGGGGGTGCTGGGGATTGAACCTATGGCCTTTTGCATGCAAGGAAAGCACTCTACCAACTGAGCTATATCCCCAGTATCCCCAACCCCCTGAACATTTTTTGATATATTTGTTGTCCATTTGCATTTCTTCTCTTGAAAAATGTCTCTTTGATTTATTTTCCCATGTATTGATTGGGTTATTGGTATTTTTTTTTCTGGTATTGAGGATTTTTTTTTTTTTTTTTTTTTTTTTTAGTTCTTTATGTATCTGTTCCTCTTTCTTTAAAATAATCAGTTGGCTAGATGTAAAGAAATAAAAGTAGACTCCAGGTAGGCAGTAAGCTAACCATCTGGAACATTCAGCTAGATTTCCTCACTTCGAGTCATAATTTTTAAGAGCTTCCCTGCTCTTTAATACCTAGGATAATCTCATAAAGCAGGATCTCTAAAGATTTAGTATTGAAGTCCTAGGGAGAACAATCTGAAATAACTGTCAAAATCATATCCTCTTTGTTTCCGCAATTCTACTTTTAGGGACTTTTTTTTCCTACAGCAATACTTGATTGTGCATGAAATTATGTTTGTTTCTGACATGGTTGGTGATAGCAAAATATTGGAAACAACCTAAACATTCATCAAAGGGATCTGGGTAAGTAAATTAGAGTACTCTATGTAAAGTGTAAGAGAGAACAAGGAAGCTTTATGTGCCCATATGGAAAGATCTTTAAGATATGTTGTGTAGCAACATAAACCATATTCAAAATAATGAATGTGGTACCAGTTCTGTAAAATGGTGGTAGAAAGCAGGAAAAAACATATTTGTATTTACTTGCATATATGTTAAAAAGTATCCCAGTATACAAATGAAGAAACTCCTAACAGTATAAAAGTGGTCACCAGTTTGGGGGGGAGGGAGGGGAGGGAGTGGGGAATGGGTGCTGAGAACTGTGAAGGCAAGGAACAGTGATGTTCATTAACTTTTCCAAGCTTTTGGTTTTGAACCATGAGAATAGCTTACTTATTCAAAAGGTAAATGCATATTTTTTTTAAAAAAATAATTTTTAGTTGTCAATGGACCTTTATTTATTTATATGCAGTGCTGAGAATCAAACCCAGTGCCTCACACTTGCCAGGAAAGTGCTCTACCACTGAGCTACCACCCCAGCCCAGGTAAATGCATATTTTTAAAATGTAACAAAACAAAAACTCCTTATTCTGAGGAATCGCCTGGGGTGCTTATTTTTAAATGAAGAGTTAGGCCACAACCCCTCTTGTTCCAAGTCAATAGAAGGTTGGAGAACTACATTTAACAAGTAGCCCGTCTGATTCTAGCGTAGATGGTCAAGGGACCAAGGAACTGAAGGACACAGAGCCACAGACTGCACTCATGCAACAGCTACTTTTTATTGAACATTGGATACATGCATCTGTCCATTTCACAAATTATACTTTATTACATTAGGGAATAAGTTCAATTTATTATCATCTATGACTTGAACATTCAGTTTACTATGCTGGATTTGATTCAATGTCATATAGATCATACACAATGTGATAAATGCGTTGGAAACACTTCTTGAAAAATAAAAATTCAATCAAAGAGCACATTTTATACAGAGAGTTGTACATGGCCACACAGTTAAGTTTGCACATTTACAAGGGTCTGAATCATTCATAGGACTATTGTGAATTTCTTATAAATAATTTATTTGTCCAAGGAGTCTAGGCAAAGCCAAACCATGACATTATTTAAACTAAGTACCACACCTGGAACTTGTTCTGAGTTATTTAACAGAGTACATTTTTCAAGGCAATAAATATTTATAGTTAATAGTAACAAGTACAATTATAATTTATAAAATGTGTCTAATATTTAAAACAAAACACAAAATGACACTAAAGAAGTTTGTGCCATATATTTTTACAACTCGCTGAATTGACAGTTTCAATATATTATATTACCCCAAACCCTGCAAACTTTAATGCAAGAAAGGTTGTGTTCAAATCAATAGAGTCCAGATTAGAGAAAAAAAAATAATTCCTTTAAAGAAAATCAGTTTTACCTTCTTAATGCTGTATTATCAATGACAATAGCTAAAATTGAAGCAAAATGATGAAAACTTTGGATTCACAATAGGCCCAAGTTATATAATATTTTAAATACATTATATAAATCCTGAGTTATGCAACATTTTCAAGCTTGTCTGGGAGTTAATTAGGTTTTGAATATATATGAGGTTTTATTGTCCATTAAAATGATTCTTTTAAAAGACCATAAAATTATGAGAGTCCTTTCATGTTATTATATGACTCTGGGAGTGAATTTTAAATTTGAGGACAAATCTTATCTTCTTGAAAGGCAGAAACATAGTGATATCTGGGTTTGTGACAGGACATCTAGGCTAGGTACTCAAAATCCTAATTCCATACCTGATTTCCTTACTTGACCCAGTAGTCCAAGAAGTATTTTTCTAGTAGAGGCTATTCATGTAGCTTGGGTCCCCAAACTCCAAGAACACATCCGCTGGCATATTTTCATCTTGTAGGAAGGAAGAGATGTAGAAGGTGGTTCTACCTTTTCCTGATACTTTTTCTCCTATTAATTCAGATTCAAAGGTGGATGATGCTGGGGTTGGCTATTCTCACTTGGGTCCTATCTCTGACTTGGACCTTAACCCATGGTTATTTTCTTTTCAGTTAGTCACAGAACCAAGTGGGAAATTCTTCCCAGGACTTCTGCTTTTAACTGAATTGTGTCTCTGGGTGGAGATGTGGGTGTAAGCATCTGAACTAAGGGGACTTTCCTTCTCAACCATTTTACCACACTTCAGCCTCAGCCTCTAATGTGCCCTTAACCTATGTCTTTCAATGTACTTTGTCTGTATTCTTTGACTCTACCACTAGTGCAGGCCTTTGGAAAAAATCTAGAAGAGGGAACACAACTTTCTATTCAGTACTGTGAACTGAATATCTCACACAGGCTGGATTGGGGAATTAATGGGGAGCAGTGGTATAGATAAGGACTTGAGAGCTTTAGGTCCAAATTTATATTCTGTCATTCAACTATTCCATGTGATGTTAGGATGGTTAGGTAATTTCCTTGAGCCACAGCACTGAACTTGGCCCATTGTCAGTGCTTGGTCAAGTTAAGTCCCTTCTTTCCTAGCACTTCCAGAACCACAGGACTCCATTCTGGTTTTGGACAATTGTTCATATTCATGGTCTGTGTTTTTGCTCCCAAGGATTCCACCCTTCTGTGTCTTTGCTTTTTCATTTGTTTGTTTGTTTGTTTGTTTTTTCAGTACTGGGATGGAACCCACGGCTTCATGCATGCTAGGCAAGAACTCTACAACTGAGGTATATCTTCAACCTCTGGTCATTTTATGTCACTATTTTTTTGTAACATGGAATGTTGTTCCCAGTAGTATGCCTCTCCTGAGACAGTCAACAATGACCCTGTTTATTTCCTTGTGCCAAGTTAAAGAGACTCACTTTGGGGGCAACAGAACATCCCATAAACGAGTGAAGCAATGATTAGCACTGTTCTTCAATATCCCAGAACAGGCTATGACAATGAAGCATGTTTAGTTCGCATCTGAACAAAATGAAATCAGATTAAATTGAACCTGATGAAATTGTCTTTTCATAGGCCAAATATGATCTAATGTTGACAGTTTCAGGTATTAACCTCATAGTTCCACAGGCCTTCTAATCTAATGGTCACTAGTAAGCAAATTTAATATTTATTTATAAAGTAAATGATGTAAAGCAGCTCTTTGGCCAGCAGGAAAGACTTGGATTAGATGGGATGAGTGTCAAAGTGCTTTATAGACTAGGTAATGAACACTATATAAATGCCAAGTATTCTTTTGAATTAGTCCTAAACATGTAGTATTCTAACTCAAAGACTCTTACCTTATGTATTTAACATATGCACAACACTGAAACTTTTTTAAAAAATTATATAAATTCCACTGAATGCATTTCTTTTCTGCACCCCTCTCCACCCATACTGGATGGAACCCAGGGCCTCACACATGCTAGGTGAGTGCTCTACCACTGAACTCCATCCCCATCCCTCACTGAATGTGTTTCTAATGTGAGGTTTCACAAGAAAAAGTTTGCTCTTGGTGTAATATTCATGTTGATTCTTTCGGATGTATTCAGATGAGGTTAATGTTTGCTCCTCTCTCACCTGGCAAAGGGTGTCTTTGAAGGCCAAAGTTATAGTAAGAGATTGCACAATATTAAAGTTGCTGTGTGTCTGTGTTGTGGGGAAGGGGTGCAGCGACCATCCAGATACAGAATACAGAAGAGCTTGTCAAGGCTTTGCTTCACTAAATAGCACACACAGGATCTGGTCCCACAAGAGTGAAGGATTCCTTTGTTTTCAGCTATTACTCTATCTTGAAAATGTGGCCAAATGTTAGACAAATGTGCAAGATGTGCTCCATTCCTAAAATAATGCTAAGTGAAGTAAGCCAATCCCAAAAAACCAAAGGCTGAATGATTTCTTTGATATGAGGATACTGACTCATAATGGCAATGGGGGTGGGAGCGATAGGGAGGTGGGGAGGAGCATGGGAGGAATGAAGGAACTTTAAATAGATCAAAGGGGAAAGAGGGGAAGGGAGGGGGTAAGGAGGTAGGTAGGAATGACAGTGGAATGAGTTAGACATCATTACCCTAAATACATGTATAAAGACACAAATGGTGTGAAAATATTTTGTGTAGAACCAGTGACTTTAAAATTGTGCTCTATATAGGTAATATGAAATGAATTGCATTCTGTAAGCATGTATAACAAATTAGAATAAATAAATAATTTAATGTAAAAAAAAAAGGTACAAAAATACTGCAGAAGCATCCATAAAAAATGAAAAAAAAAAAAAAAAAAAGACGTGCTTCATTCCTTCCAGAAACCCTGGGCTAATTCCAGCCTACTCTTTAACAACAGCATTGTCCTAATGGAGATGTGAGGGACACAAATAGCCAGAAAGCTTGTGTCCTTCCCAGTTTACCATGATACCAGTGGATAGTATTCATTCCATTCTCAGAGTCAGGTCCCAGGGTGACTGTTTGTATCCTGTGTCTGGGAAAAGTGACTTAGCCACCTTTTACTTCACGGATGAGGAAGCCATTAACATGTCATCCCCAAAGCTAATCTCTATTACTAGAAGCTATGTGATATGTGAAGAGACTCTGAAATCAATAACCAACTGCTACAGTTGGCACAAATGAGCACTTTATAACCCAAGTAGGCCCATGTCCTAGAGTCACGTTCATTTATTTCTTTTCAGTGTACATTTTCATAACAAGATGAGCGTGGATCATCTGCTGCAGCCTCTAATTTATTTACCTAGGGTGTCACCATCTTCCAAGATGAAACCACATTGTTTGTAGGACAACAAGGGAAATCCAGGACTTGCTAATTCAGAAGGCCAGATTCAGTAGGGGAGCAAGAGCAGCCAGAAGAACAGGCAATCATAAAAGCATCACCAGGGAGGGGCTTTGTTCGTGCTAAACAGGGACAATCGTCTTGCTGGGGAATATCGCTCCCAATAGCAACTGTGCCTTCCCTGCCCACAGCAACCAACGGTGGGAAGATGGCTTTGTTTATTGCTTAATCTATCACTGTTGAACTGCTTGCCTCAGGGAGGCTCGATTAAAGATAGATTGAAAGGTAGTATCTGTCAATTGAATAAACACAGATGGTGTTCCACAGCAAAAATTGATTTTTTTTCCTCACCAAAGACATAAGTGCTAAACGTGATTATCTTTGGAAGCCAGGCATGAAATGTCTCAGCTCCAGCCACTGCCACACTTTGCCCCAGCAGAGAGGTGATATACATAGGTCTTAGAGCTCTTGCGTGTGATTTTACGTTTTGAGGGGGGAATACAATTTTGATTTCCCTAGAAAGGCCCAATTAAGTCATTCCTACAAAGAAGGTCTGAGTTAACCCATTAGTTAATTCACAAAATGGTTTTACCAGTTGTTGGTCGCTGGTTGGCAATTCCTCCAATGTTTTTATTTATTTAAGAGTTTCAAAGAAGTAACAGGATTTGACTAAAGACACATAGACCTCAATCTTCTCATTCTTTTTCCAGAAGCTTGGAAAGAGTTGCATAATCTACACCATGATGTTGACTGAAGGAAACAGGGAGAAGAGTCCTGCTCCCAAAATGTCTCTGGAAGCAGGTAGATCAGTAATCCTCAAACTAGTATCCCGAATTCTGTATACTGAAATTTTACACACCCAGAATACTGTATATGTTAGCAACTAAGGAGGCCTGAACTCATTCATATGCAATGGTTTTAAAGGAAGCCAAGGGCGAAATTTTGGAACAGTAGTTCAGTATAACAGATGCATGGAATTTGCAGGGTGAATAGGAAGAGTACTCTTTGAATAATGAGAAGATTGAGCAATATGTTTTACATTTCTTTCAGCTCTAATTCCAAAACATTGTGCATTTATGCAAATGATTCCAAGGAGTCCCTTACACAGTAGAATGGTCTGTCTCCTTTCATACCACCAGTGTGCACATGAGTGGTGGCAGCTTGGTGGTACAGTGCTTGCCTAGCATGTGCAAGGCCCCAGATTGAACCCAAGGGTGCTTAATCACTAAATCACACCCCCAGCCGTTGTATTTTTTATTTAAAGACAGGGTCTTGCTAAGTTGCTTAGGACCTTGCTTTGAACTTGCCATCCTCCTGCCTCAGCCTCCCTAGTTGCTGGGATTACAGATGTGTGCCATTGCACTGGCAAACAAGGGAACTTTAAAAAAAATTATTAGTTATTGATAGACATTTATTTATTTATTTATTTATTTATTTTTATTTATATGTGGTGCTGAGAATCAAACCCAGTGCCTCACACATGCTAGGTGAGCGCTCTACCACTGAGCCACCACCCTAGCCCCCAAAGAAGGGAAATTGATAGCCAAAGTCATATAGCTAGAGGCAGAATTGGGACAGAAAGACACCTTGCTTCTTTGTGCTACATTATCTGTCTTGCTTTTCAAACTGCAGTGTAATTATGGGTTACCAAAAAAGGTGTGGTGTGTACAGTACATCAGGCCATGTAGAAAGCAGCAGTGAAGAGGTTTCCTTCCAGCTAATTCAATTGTAAACACAGGTCTTTATGACGGTCTTAGTCTTAACTCTTAAAGCTCCACAGAAAATGAGTGCTTTCCAGTATCAAGAGAAAAAAAAATCTTTTCAAATGTGCCAGGTGGAAAAGATTGCTGACTGTTTCTGTCTCACCTAGGGAGAGAAAACCTTAACTAAAACTGCCAATTGCCTTAGGGTGCAAGGGATACACATTAGGGCACATTTGCAGAATTTGGATTCATTTGAAAGTGAGTTACATGTTGCAATCTGTCAGAATTGGCCTGTCTTTGAGTCAAGAAAAACTCGAATCAGGGTTTCAAAAATAAGATATCCCCATCTTTTTACAGCCAATTTTATGCACTTAGAAAAAAAAATCAGTCTAGTCTTTTTTCTGCACATGGGCTATTTCATAAATACTCCTCTGAAGTGGAAACAAATCTATACCTGTTTTTAAAATCTGTTCTTAAAGGTAAGCACCCTGCAACTTTATTGTACATATTCAGACAGAAATATATGTTACTGAAATTTTATTAATTTCCTCCCACAAACTTTAGGGGAAGCATACATTAAATATAAACATTTTTCTATTTCTACTCAAATGCAATCCCTTCTTTCTGATATTGAAAGCAGTACTTCAATGTAACAGTCAAATCTAAGTGAACACATTTGGCTCAAAATCTATGTACTGAGTTGGAAGTGTTTCTCAGTGGTAGAGCATTTGCCTGGTACGCCCAAGGCCCTGGGTTCCATCCCAAGCAGTACCACAACAACAACAACAAAACAAACAAACAAAAAGCAAAACCTATACACCAAGAATAAATATCATCCTTTATGCATTTATAAATATTTTAAATAATTGATGAATTGACAATATGGTCGACTTTTTCCCCAAGAGGATTTATCTTCTACGGTAGAATGGCACTATGATAATTAAAGTTGGGTGATAGTCACAATGTGAGATATCACTCTATAGTCGCACATTGATCTTTACATATGTGAATGTGTTTGATTGTATTTTTGCTTTAAAATTATGTGTTGAGTATGCCTCCTATTCCTAGGTAATATTTTTTTAAATCAATGTTTAGGGAGGTTTTTTTCTATTTCCATGCATAGGTAGTTATTCAAATTGAGGTTTGTCTTATCTTAAACTGGTTCCAGGGCTATAAATCTGGAGACCATTGTTCATACAGGAGGTTTTTTCATGTTAGGAATGTAACTAAAAGTTCTTCCTCAGTTTATGTATTATAGATATTCCTGGAAAAGGAATCGAGTTGTATTTTAAAAGCATTAGCTTCTGCTTAAAGAAATGACAAGGTGGAGTTTCCCAAAATACATAGATAGTCAAGGCCTGCTTTCCCTGTTTTATCCATCTAGGGGGCCAGATTGTTTCTGTGACTTAATTGTCCATGCCTATATATCAGGGCTTGATGCTTCATATAATAATTTCTTGTTTGTTTCCTTTTCTAAAAAGGGGAGGGGTTTGCTTTCCATGCAAAGATGCATTTACAAGTTGAAATGGGAAAGCTAAGCCTTGGTAACTTATTTTGAAACACAATGGTGATCCATTTGGGCTCTCCCCTACCCACCTCCACCAGTCTAGAGCCTCTAGAGGGAACAGATACAACTATAGATTCAAGGGCTGGGGCTTCTGGCCAGCCATAAAGCAAAACCAGGAGTCCCTAGGAGGTCAAAGTCAAGGTCAAGGGTTAGTCTAAACATACCCCTCATGACAGATGTTTCCATTGATCAGGCTGAAGGTGGCCACGGAGGGGTTGGTACTCTTGAAAGAGGTCATGCAGGTGGTGCTTCTGCCAGTGCTGTGGGACCGGCTCATCAGCCCAGGCCGGCAACAGAGTAGCTGGGTGTTGAACTGTTTCCTGAAAGTCTTGCTCAGCAGGTAGAGGGCAAAGGGGTTCACGCAGGAGTTGGTGAAGGCCAGGAGGCGGGCACAGATACTGGTGACGAAGTGGAGCATGGAGGTGTCCACTTCAGAGTAGTGGTAGGAACGGTACAAGTAGATGACATGATTGGGGAGCCAGCAGAAAGCGAAGAGGCCCACAAACACCAGCACTGTCTTGGCAAGCCGCTTCCGGGATTCCATCTAAGAAGAGAGTCACATGGAGAGTGACAGAGGGACCAGGGACCAGTGTCAGAGGAAAGGAAAGGAGATGAAGATTCAGACAAACATAGGCAGAGAAAAGCAATTAGCTCCACACAGCCACAGAAAAAGGGTTCAATGGGAGAGGACAAGAGAGAATCCAAAAATTGAGACAAGAACAACAGAAACAGACGAGAGAGAGAGAGAGAGAGAGAGAGAGAGAGAGAGAGAGAGAGAGAGAGAGAGAGAGGAGAGAGAGAGGGAGAAAGAAAGTGGGGGGGGGAGATTGATTCAGCAATAGAGATGGACAAGAACGAGCCAGGATGGAAAAAGCCACGAGGTAGAATAGAGTTAGAACATGCTGCTGCGAACAGATCTTTAAACAAAGTTGATTACATGCTTGAATGGATTGCACAATGAAATTCTAGTAAATGCTCTCTTTTTCCTCGGGAGAGCAGGGGTGCAGTTTATCAGCCATACGACTTTATGCCTTTCTTGGCTCCATAGTTAATAATTTCTTATTCCCTCCAATGCTCAAAAAAGCCGCCAGCTTTGTTCTTCCTCATTGGCTAAGCCAAGATAACTCCCTATTATTATTTTTTAATCTTGAGTTATTTCTAGGCTTTTCTATATAGGAAGGTGATTAGGCAAAGGGGTTGAACACCTCCCTTTGCTCCCAGCTCCCTGTCCTATCTCAGGGAGAAATTTGTTTCTCATTTAAGAATTTGGGGTACAGTGGATGTTTGCTACTGAGAAGTTTTCAAGTAGGGAGATAGTTTCATTGACAGCTATCACTCTTCCCTGGTAATTGAGGCAAGGCAAGAGAGAGAAAGAGAGAGAAAGGAAACAGAGAGAGAGGTGGGGGGAAGAGAGGAAAGAGAGGGAGAAAGAGAGAACTTTGAAGGGATTTGAAGGGTGAAGTCTCCAAAAGAGTCAGATTTGGGGGGCGGGGGGACTAGGGATTGAACCCAGGGGTGGTTTACCACTGGGCAACATCCCCAGCCCTTCTTATTTTTTGTTTTGAGATGGGGTCTGACTAAGTTGCTTAGGGCTTTGCCAAATTGCTGAGGCTGGCCTCAAACTTGCAATCCTCCTGCCTCAGACTCCCGAGTCCCTGGAATAACAGGCATGTGCCACCACATCTGGTCAGCTATTCATTTAAATTAAGTGGAGAAATCTTTCTACTTTTCCATCATAAATATCACATGATCTGCATCTGGGTTAGAATGCAAGAAGAACTGACAGAGACAAGAAAGTCAGAGTCCCTAGTGTCTGCCATATGTACCTCAAAGATGAAATTATGGTGGTCATGAAGGATTAGGGGGGAATCTAACACATATAGAGGACAACCTACAAGCTAGGAACTCTAGGTCTTAGATGTGCTTTTGCTCCTTAACCTTACAATTATAGGGATTATTACCCTGTATCAGATAAGAAAACTGAGGCTCAGAGGGTGTGAATGAGTAAGTCATGAAATCTGGCTTTGAGGCAAATCTGTGTGAGCCTTTCTCAATCAAATTAGATCTTTCTTTTCTTTTTTATACCAGGATTGAACCCAGGAATGCTTAACCACTGAGCTACATCCCCATCCCTTTCTATATTTTATTTTGAGACAGTGTCTCACTAAGTTGCTGAGGATGGCTTTGAACTTGCAATCCTCCTACCTCAACCTCCCGAGCTGCTGTGATTACAGGTGTGCACCACCATCTTTTTCTTGAACTGACCTCATTTTCCTGCTCCCTCTGCTTTGCCTCTACACAGGAACCCTCTTCCTAGCCAAATGAATGTGAATGGAGTTTAAAGAAGCATCTGACTGCAGATCACCCAAGTCCTTTTATTACAAAACCAAGTGACATGGCAGCCTAAACACTATACTTGTCAGTGGGGTCCAAAACAAACAAACCAAAACAAATGCAAGATATACAACCAGAGATATGTAAAAATGTGCTCTATATGTGTATTATGAATTTTAATGTATTCTACTGTCATATACAACAACTTTGAATTTAAAAAAAAAAAAAAAAACCCAATACAAAAAAAAAAATAATGCAAGGGACCAAATCTCCAAAGAAGAAATGGATCTCTCCTAAGTACTCACCTGCTTCTTGACATGTATATTTCCTTCCACAGGCAGATTATAAGCACTCTGGATCAAGTTTCTGGCAATGAAATAATAGTAGACAGAGATGATCGACAGTGGGATGATGTAGAAGACCAGAAAGGAAGCCATGGAATGGATTTTGGGGTGTAGATCATTAGAGTGTGGGTATGGGGCACAGCTAATGAAGGTCTGGTTGGTGCTTTCTTCATGGAAAGGATGGAGGTCAGAGAACACTGCCTCTGGGATGGCCAGCAGCATGGAGACAATCCAGATCAAGGCAGCTTTGATGCAGATCTTCATCAGGGCATGAGATGTCTGGATATCCATTGGACGAACAATGGCTTTGTACCTGGAGCAAGAAAGAAGGACAGTTCTGCAGAAGTTGCCTACTATCATTACAGATGCCAGGGCCAGGACTGGTGTGGGGCAAGTCAGACACCCGAGGTATAATACCGAAGGAGGTGCTCACTTTCAAGTTCATGAAACTCCTGATTGAATTCACGTGGCCCTGACTGTGAGTGGCTTCTTCAATTTGACACCCTGAGCACGTGGCTTGCCTCAGCCTAGCTGGGCTCCGAAGGATGACTTCCCTTCTTCCCGCAGTAACATTCGGCCCACATTCTTCCTCTTTCCTTCTGTATTTCTTAGTTCATAAGTTTTCTTTTTCAAAATTTTTTTATTTCTTTAATTGGCCCATAAAATTGTACACGTTTATTGTGCACAACATGATATTTCACAATATGTATACACTGTGGGATGGCTAGATCAAGCTAATTAGCATATGCATCACATCACATACCATTTGCTTTTATTAGTGCATTATAGTTATACATAATAGTTGGGTTCATTTTGATAGAATCATACATACATGGATTTTAATTTACTCCATTTTAATCCCTGGTGCCCTCCTTTCCCTCCCCTCCTCCTTTCCCCATCCTCCTTCCTCTACTCCACTGGTTGACCTTCCACTCATTTATTTATTTATTTTTGATTGGTGCTTTATAGATGTGCATAAAGGCAGAATTCACTGTGGTATATTTATACATGCACATAGGGTAATTTTGCCAAATTCATTCTGCATTTCCTCCTATTTCCCTTACCTCCACCTCCCCCTTCCATTTCCATCTTCTACTCCACTGATCTTCCCCTTTTTTTTTTTTTTTTTTAGTTGTCAGTGGAACTTTATTTTACTTAGTTGTATGTGGTGCTGTGACTCAAACCCAGTGCCTGACACATGTTAGGCAAGTGCTCTACCACTGATCTACAACCCCAGCCCTCTTCCCTCTATCTTTATGACATTCAACTTCCCCCCCTTTCCCCCTGAAAGACCTACATCCTGGGAAGATTCTCAGTCCCAGCAAACCAAGACAGGTGGTGTCCCTACACCAGCCCAATAGGAAGTTTGGGAGCATAGATTTCCCAGTGGAGGAGTCCTGCCTTGGGTGGAAATGGCCAGCCACTTGTCTCATCACTTTGCTTAGAGTGGCTGGGGTCACTCCAAGAATAGTGTGACTTCTGTTACTACCTGGGTCAGTCACTTGAGCAGGAACCACCCAAAAGAGCATGACCATGGTTTGAAACCTGAAGTGAACCCTGAAAGATCTGACAGCCTCCAACCCCCTGAAGCTGGGCACATCTCTTCTTCCAGAGAGCTGAGCATCATGATGCCATGTCAAACACAACTCCAAATCCAAGGCCCAGCACACTGGACCACACATGTATCTTGTGTGCACTTGTCTGAGAACCCACAAGAGGATGAGCCTCTGGTGGGCAAAGAATATGTCTTTCTCCACCTTGACATGCACTTGCACTGTGATATGCACACACTCCACAAATGACTGTTTAATGAAACATTAGCTGCCATAAAATGGAAGTTGATATGAGTTAGAACCAACTAAATGTGAGGCTGTTCATGCTGAAAATACTGTGTTTGAACTGGGCTCTACTTATAATACTATTTTATATCATGTGCTTCAGTGAGCCTACTTCTTTCTTTCTTTCTTTCTTTCTTTCTTTCTTTCTTTCTTTCTTTCTTTCTTTCTTCTTCTTCTTCTTCTTTTTTTTTTTGTACAGGGGATTGAACTCAGGGGCACTCCACCACTGGGCCACATCCCCAGCCCTTTTTTGTATTTTATTAGAGACAGGGTCTCACTGAGTTGCTAAGTGCCTCGCCATTGCTGAGGCTGGCCTTGAACTCGCGATCCTCCTGCCTCAGCCTCCCAAGTGCTGGGATTACAGGTGTACACCACCATGCCCAGCTCTTTTCTACTTTTCTGAGATCAGCCAGGCATATTGGTGCATGCCTGTAATACCAGCACTTGGGAGGCTGAGGCAGGAGGATCACGAATTCAAAGCAGCCTCAGCAATGATGAGGCATTTAGCAATTCAGGGAGACCCTGTCTCTAATAAAATACAAAAAAAGGGGGGGCTAGGGATGTAGCCCAGTGGTCAAATGCCCCTGAGTTCAATCCCCAGTACACCCCCCCCCAAAAAAAAAAAAAAAAAACTTTTCTGAGGTCAGAAGCTTCCATCTTCTCTTCCCTTCTTTAGGTAGCACTAAAAATTCCCCAAGCTCCTTGTTCTAAATACCACTTATTTTAAAGTAGGGTCTCAGCAAATAGTTGCTAATTAATTTATTATTAACACATGACTTGCAGATGTTTCTCTTGTTTCCAACTTGTCACAAATGAGAGAGAGAGATAAGATTCACTTTTACATATTTAGTAAGAATCATTCTTCCATAGACTGACACGTTCACTCCTCTGATAATATGGGGTGCAAAACAATTTTCCCCACTTCTGAAAACATCCGTGCATCATTTTCTTTGTGCAAACATTTGAAAGGTCAAACAAGGTTCTACATAACAAGATTAACACGTCAAAGAGATTCCTGGCAAGAAGAAGTAGCTGGCTGCCACACTCATGGTTGGAAACCTTTGCCCACAGAAAAGTATGTCTTTTATTTCAACATGGGCAGTTTGTTTATTTTTTAAAGATCCAGCATTTCAGCCCTTATTTGTCCATAATTATCTACTGAAGTGTGTCAGAATTGTTGAAAAAAATATTTTTAAACTTCCATTACAACTCAAATGTACACTACGTGGAGAAGACAGAGGTGAAGAAAGAAAAAAAAAAAAAACTAAATGAACAGAATGGTCTCTAGGGTAACTGACACACTGTCTGCATTCAAATTAGAATCCTACCTAAAAAGATTTGACAAAACTATTAAACACTGGCCTTATTTTCTCCTGAGAATAACATCAAGTATTTCTCTGAAGAATTATTAACTGGCTTGTAAAACGACAGAGTAACACAGAGTAATGGAATCTTATCTCCCTTTGAGCTATTGCTCTGCAAATGGAGAACTTCCTGGTCCTTAGTGCACATCCTACTGCTATCTTTAAGTATGTAACCAATTACAATCATCCTGTCCTGTTTTCTCTAAACGAAATCGCTCTAATGCTCTTTTCTACCTCTTCTTAATATAGCCTACTTTTCTCTGGGCTCTAACATGAACTTGGCATTCAGAGCAGAATCCCTAGGAAGATGGCAGGATGAAAGGAAGGGAGGAGAAAAAGAAACAAAATAAGAGAGAAAAAAGGGAAATTGGAGAAGGAGACAGAGAGAAAAAAGAAGATGGGAGACAAAGGGAAAGGACAGAAGTTGTGGAGAGAAGAAAGGACCATCTGGCAATGCTCCTCTAGTTTAGAAGCACCATTCCTTAGCCGACACATTTGTCTGGACCTTGTCAATGTACTTTGCTGCCCAAAAGCAAGCTAGAGGAAGGGTAGTGGGTGGTTGCAGAGGAGTGGGGCACTTGAGAAAATACACAACTCCCTTTTCTCTAAGAACTCTTTAAGATCCTTATCAGGATCTAGCTAAGAAAGTAATAACATTTTTTTTTTTTTTTTTTTTTTTTTTTTTTTGGTACTAGGGATTGAACTCAGGGGCCCTCGACCACTGGGCCACATCCCCAGCCCTTTTTGTATTTTTATTAGAGACAGGGTCTCACTGAGTTGCTAAGTGCCTTCCCATTGCTGAGGCTGGCTTTGAACTCGCGATCCTCCTGCCTCAGCCTCCCAAAGTGCTGGGATTACAGGCATGTGCCACTGTGCCTGGCTAGTAATAACCATTTTGGTGAAGGATGAACTTGCCATGCAAAAAGTGCGCTTCCCAAGCTTAGGAGGTGGGGCAGAGTAGACATCAGCAGCATGTGAATACAGACCCTGAAAGCCTGTAGAGTTGACTTGATTGTAGCCCCTTGCTTCCCTAGAAATGATATCATGAACAAGGACAAGCATGTATCCATGTTAAACTTGAAAAACTTGGAGGGAGTTGGGTTCAATCTCTCCTATTGCAAAAGTCTGAACTCCACTGGCATTAGGCCAGAATAACATATTCTTTGCCATTAAAAAAAAAAAAAAAAGATGGTGAGCAAAATGATCCAAGCAGCTACGCAGCCAGGGCAAAGATCCAGGGCAAAGGCACTCCTTGTTGCATTCCTATAGTTCTATTGCACTAATTGGACACACCACACAGAAAGAAGAAAGTGGACATATACCTATATTCTGAATATGTTAATGCATAAATTGTATACATGTACTACTGTACTAATATATCATGCACAGTAAAACAAGCACCCTAAAATTTTTACTTACTAAAAGAAAACAGAAGTCTTTGAAAAAATGGTTGATCCTATATCTGGAGTAGGAAATGTACAAGATGAACATTAAACACTTTATTGTGCCAGCAGAAAGGAAGTGCTGAAGTATAATCAATTCATATAGCTCAGTGGTAGAACACTTGCCTCACACATGTGAGGCACTGGGTTCAATCCTCAGCACCACATACAAATAAATAAAATAAATAAATATATTGTGTCCATTGTAAAAAAAAAATCTTAAAAAAAGAAAGAGCCGGTCACAGTGGTGAACGCCTATAATCGCAGCACTTGGGAGGCTGAGGCAGGAGGATCACGAGTTCAAAGCCAGCCTCAGCAATGGCAAGTCACTTAGCAACTCAGTGAGACCCTGTCTCTAATAAAATACAAAAAAGGGCTGGGAGTGTGGCCCAGTGGTTGAGTGCCCCTGAGTTCAATCCCTAGTACCAAAACAAACAAACAAACAAACAAAACAAAAAAGAAAACCAGAAGGCATATTGAAGGACCTTCCTTGAAAAAATTTAGAACGAGTTTAGCAATAAACTAAAAACAGTGGTAATGGATAATTCAATTTATTTAAAATAATCCACAAATCAAGCAAGGAGCAGTGACATATGCCTGTATTCCCAGCTACTTAGGAGGCTGAGGTAGGAGGATCGCAAGTTCAAGGCCAGCCTCAGAAACTCATAGAGACTCTCAGCAACTTAGCAAGACCCTGGCTGAAAATAAAAAATAAAAAGGGCCGGAGATGTAGCTCATTGGTAAAGCACCCCTAGGTTAAATCCCAGTACCAAAAAATATATAAGTTAAAAAATTTTTAAATGTAGAAAAAATAATAGAACTAGGAAAAGTCCATTATCAATCTTCAATGTAATAATCGATTCAGGTAAAAATAACGAAACCATTAGGGGAGAGGTTTTTGGGGAGCAGGATATTCACACAGGGGCCTCACCACAGATCACTAATTGCAAAGAGGAAAATGTATCTTCATAACAGAGTGATCCGAAAGTCACTCCTTAATCAAGTGATCAAACCCAAGGCCAAGGTCTCTATTAGGCACAGTAGGCACAAGACCCAAGGGCCCAGGAAAATGCTTTAATTTCTTTTAAAATCAGAAGAAAAAAATGAATATAACCCATCTTGTCTTATATTTGTCTTTATATTAATGAAATATAAATCGTAACATTTTTTATGGAGGAAAGGCCCATGAAGATAAAAGTGTCAAGGAAGGTCCATGAAATTCACAATGTACCTTGATCAAACTTAGCATCACCAATATTGGGATAAACTGATATCATGTACCTCTGAAGCAATTCAATGGCAGGACCACTATGGGGTATTCTTGCCCCAAATGTTTAATCTGAAGCTAACCAAGAGGAAATCTGGATTCTGGCATATTATACAAGATTTTAGTATATTATATTTAGCATATTATACAAGGTTTAGTTTCATCAAAAATATCAATGTCTTTTTTTTGGAACTGGGGATTGAACCCAGGAGTGCCTAACCACTGAGCCACATCTCCAGCCCCACCCCACTTTTGTATCTTATTTACAGACAGGGTTCTTTTCTTTTCTTTTTTCTTTTTTTTTTCTTCATACCAGGGAATTGAACGCAGGGGCACTTGACCACTGGGCCACATCCCCAGCCCTTTTTTGTATTTTATTAGAGACAGGGTCTCAATGAGTTGCTAAGTGCCTTGCCTTTGCTGAGGTTGGCTTTGAACTCATGATCCCCCTGCCTCAGCCTCTCAAGTGCTGGGATTACAGGCATGCGCCACTGTGCCTGGCTTAGAAACAGGGTCTTGTTGAGTTACTTAGGGCCTTGCTAAATTGCTGAGGCTGACTTTGAACTCGTGATCCTCCTGACCCACCCTCGCAAGCTTCTGGGATTACAGGCATAGTCTCAATGTCATTTTTAAAAGAAAATATAGGGGCTGGGGTTGTGGCTCAGTGGTAGAGCACTTGCCTAGCAAGTGTGAGGCACTGGGTTCGATCCTCAGCACCACATAAAAATAAATAAATAAAACAAAGATATTGTATCCATCTACAATGAAAAAATATTTAAAAAAAAAAGAAAATATAGAGGAGTTACTGTTCTACCTTGAAGGAAATTAAAGATATATAACAAATGTAATGTATAAACCTTGAGTTGACTTTTAATTTTAAAAAGAAGCAATAAAAGACATTTTGGCACAACAGAAGACATTTGATTATTGGTTACATATTGGATGGTATTTAAAGAATTATTGTTAATTTCATTCAATGTGATAATGACATTGAGGATACATGAAAGAGTGTTTTTCCCCCTCAGGTAATATATACTATTATGCTTAAGGGTCAAACTTTATTGCCCCTTACTTTCCAAAGCTCAGCAAAACAAAACACAACAAATATGTAAATACTCACACACACACAGAACACATACACTGTGAGAACAAAATCTAAGAAATGACAATTGTTGAATGTGAGCATGTATTGTAAAGTGTAGAATTTTTAAAAAGTGAACTGTGTAAAATACAAATTTTGAAAGAATAGTGTGCATTTTATTAAAAGCAAGCCCTTTGCCATAAGAAAAACTTCATTAAAATTATCATTATGATGTGATTGAATGTGTCATACCTGATTGGTGCCCCTGCAAGGAACAGATGATGTGTCTTCTCTCTTATATTAATAATGTTCTCTTGGGCTTTCAATTTTAATATCAGCTAAAATTTGTAGGATTTTGTTTTGATCAGTTTTGTTTCATCAAGAATATTTTGAAGCCATTTATCAATTTGGGGATGTTAGTTTAATTAAAACTAGATTGTGCACCAACATACATCAGTTGGCAAGGCCTTGTCAAGAACCAAAAGAGCAGGAAGGAGTAAGGATGTCGTCATTGTTGAGCCTCCTATGAGGTGGGACACCCCTTCTGCTGCCTGAGCTCCAGGTGATAAGGCATCCTCTAATATAGAGTCAGTGATACTCTGACATAGTCAAGTTGGACCCTACATATTGCTAATGGTTAATTCATCCTTATATTTAAAGAAAAAGCAATATAAATAAAAATCTTGACACTTTGCTCCATTCTCTGATTCATAGAACACACCTCTTCAGAATCATGTGAGCCCCACTTCAGAGTCTGTTGTCCCAGAGAACTCTTTCCAGAAAATGTAGCCAAAGGTTCAGGAGACTTTCTAGAGTTCTACAGCAGAGACCTTCCTGCCTCAGGAGGAAGCACGTTTTAAACTCAGGCCAAGGAAGTAGATCATGATCCATGTTACAGAGTGTAATCATTCTTTTGCTTTTAAGAGATAAAAAAACAAACAAACAAAAAAAACAGATATTGTATCCAGGAAGGACCATCCCTGACTAAAATTCTCAAGTTGTCCATCAGGGAGGATATCATGTCCTGTCCCTGTAGATGCCCACTATCTCCCTGAGAGAAGGCCCTGCTTTGGGGAGGGGAGAGGATATCAGTTATTCATCCTGTAGTATGGTGGTTGATGCCATCACCTTCACGTATGTATATAAAGTCCTACTTCCAAGTGTGGTAGGAAAGCTTTGTTTCCCAATAAAAGACTTCTCTTTCTCTTGTATTTCTGGTGGCTTGGGAGGCTGAGACAGAAGGATCACAAGTTCAAAGCCAGCCTCAGCAAAAGCGAGGTGCTAAGCAACTCAGTGAGATCCTATCTCTAATAATATATAAAATAGGGCTGGGGATGTAGCTCAGGGGTAGAGTGCCCCTGAATTCAATCCCCAGTACCAAAAAATAAAAAATAAAAAAATAAAAGATTTCTCTTTCTCTTTACCTTTCTCTTTCTTTTTCCCTTTCCCTCCCTCCCTCCATCTTTCCCTCCCTCCCTCCCTCCTTCCCTTCCTTGCTTGCTAGCTTGCTTCCTTCCTTCCTCATTCCCTCCCCCTTTCTCTCTCTCTCTTCCCCCTTTCTCTTTTTTTTCTTCCCCCAACATGTAGAAGAGACATTTTTGGGGCAAGGGCTGCAGGCAACCAGATTTCTACATATTTATTTTCTTCAAAGTCTAGCTTAGCAAATACTGTGTGGGAATTTCTCATACAGGTTACACAGGAATAAAACTATTCTGTACCTGGGTTTCAATTGATTGATTCTGCTAACAATAGTGACCACCACTGCTATAATAGCTAAAACATATGGGATACTTAAAATGAATCAGGTACTGTGTTGTGAGCTTTGTTTAAATTATCACTTTTATCTTCACAACAATCCTATGTGGCTGGTACTAATGTTATTGCTTTTTTTAAAATCTTTTTTAAATTTGTTATATATGACAGAAGAATGCATTACAATTCATATATGTTATTGCTTTTTTACAGATGTGGAAACTGAGGCTGAGTAACTTATACAAGGCCATCAGTGCTAAGTATTGGAAACAGAGTCTGAGCCCATGCAGCATGACCCTTAAGCCTATCACCAGGCCATACAGCTTCCTACCACCATGGTCTTGTGGTTGACCATGCAATCCATGCTTTCTGGTATTAGAAATAAGGAGGAAAGACAAGGAAATTATCAGAAGCTTTGTCCTCCACCTGCTAGGGCCATGGTGAAAGCAGTATATTCCTAAGCAGATATAAAATTTCTGTTCTTCCTTGAGTCTTATCTGAATCTTTATATATATGCATATATATATATAATATTTATACAAAATATATATTTAATATTCATACATATATATATATATATATATATATATATATATATATATATATAGTCATTCCCTGTGGCTTGAGGCCTAGAGTGAAGCCAAGAGTGAGGTATCTTGGCTCTTTCATATATTCAGAGGATGCAGGGCAGCGTGGCACACACCTATAATCCCAGCACTTGGGAGGCTGAGGCAGGAGAATTTCTTTTTTTTTTTTTTTTTTTAATTTTTTTATTATTTATTTACTTATTCATCATGCACAAGTATAGTATCTTTTTACATACAACTGCTTGTAAGAGGCAGGAGAATTTCGAGTTCAAAGCCAGCCTCAGCAATGGCGAGGCACTTAGCAACTCAGTGAGACCCTGTCTCTAATAAAATACAAAAAGGGCTGGGGATGTGGCCCAGTGGTAGAGTGCCCTGAGTTCAATCCCCGGTACCCAAAATAAATAAATAAATAAATAAATAACATATATTCAGAGGCCTCAGAACCAAAAGGAGCCAAAGAACCATCTGAGTGGGACATTGGAAGGGAGATAAACAATGGCATCAGAGGAGGACTAGAAGCCACAGGCTGGAAAGAGGCTAGAGAAAGAGCCAGACACTGGGAAGGTTTCAGGAGTAAATATACTAACTCTGGGATAAGAGGGATATAGAAGCTTAGGGATAAAATGGAAAAGGAGGTGCAATCATTTGTGGGCCATCTTATGGCGCTTTCACATAAAGTGTTGGACAGTTATTGACCCTTGGGTCAAAAATGAGTTTTAGCAGAATGATCTGATTTCAAAGTTCAATGCTAATCTTGTGAGGGAGGCTGTCAGAAGGAGTATAAGCAGGATGAAACATTACACTTGCCAGTGGGTATGTTTCAAATGACAAAGGAAAAGCAGTTAACCCAAGTTAAATTTCAGTAGGTGTGCAAAGATCTTGGCACAAGTCGTTGGAAGGCCATTCCTCAAAAATGTTATGGAGGGAAGAATATATATTTATATCTTGTTAGACTTTTTCAGCAGTTTATGAGCCAAAAAGTTTAAAGAACTTTTATAGATCCCATTTGCAAATTACAGTTAGGCACTGTCTGCAATTACTCGACCGTGTAGCATGGAAGATGCACAGAGAATAGGGAAAATTACAAAGATGGAGAAGAATTGCTCATGCTCTAGAGTGGAGAGAATAGATTCTGGGTCATAAATTGTTTTCATAAATTGTTATTCACCTCCACACAGAGTCTGAGGCAAGGATTTAGGTCAAGCAAGGGAGGGGCCCCTAGGAAGCACAGGGAGGGAGTAAGGAAGTGAGATGGGGAAGAATTGGAAGCCAATAAAAAGGTACCACTGTAGGCAACTGGGGCACACTCTTGCTGAGTTTCATTTGACATTAATCAGAATCCTCTGGAGACAAGGCTGTCAGATAAGCCACTCCAGTTAAATGTGAATCTTAGCTAAATAACAAATTTCCCACACCCCAATATTGGAGATTAAACTCAAGGCCTCCTACATATTAGGCCTACTTCCTACCACTGAGCTATGTCCCCAGCTGGGGACTCCTGGAGAGACCCATACTGAGTGCATTTCAGAACTGTGTCACCAAGGAATGAGGTCATGGTGTTTATTCAACTCCCACTTACCCCTCTTTGAGAACTGTCCTGGGTTGTTACTTCTAGGACACTCTAGCAAGCCCTAAACCTTACCTTGGCCCAGGGATGGGCCTTGCAGAGAAACACAGGAAGTCTGGGACTGTAAGAGACCTCCAGGGTGCCCCAAGTGATAGGAACTCTACTTGCTGTGTAAATTCTGCTGGTCTACTCAGTTTATGAAATATAGAGAGAAAGTAAAATATCTGAGTCAATTTTCAAATAGATTCCTTCTTTTTCCAAATATATTTCAAATTTTTCAAATATATTTTCAATGTTTTTTTTTTCAAATATATTTCAAGTTATTGGGAATAAAAACAGAATTTCAAGATTATCTCGATAAAATACATTATCATTTTTTCCCAAAACAAAAATCATTAAAGCTCAAAAATACCATCATGGCATATGACTCATTGAATTTAATTATAAAAAGTTAACATCACTATATTTAAGTAAACTTCTATGAAAGGTTTTATAAGTGGGGAGATAGTGATCCAACTTTGTAGATTACTGGATCTACTGGCCTCAGAGGTTGATCTGGGCAGTGTTGGGGAGGTATCACTGTATAGTGAAGGAGCTCAAACCAGGGAGAGGGAGGGAGGGACTAGATGAAGACTGGGAGCCCTGTATTCTACTTCTACTTTCATAATCAACTATTATTTTTGGTGGAAATATGCTATCTCCATTTGTTTTTATTTTTATTTTTTTACTTAGCAAAAACTTACCTAGCATTTATTTTGTGTCTGGCACAACTCTCAACACTTTGTAAGAATCAACATTTTTGTAAAAGAAAATTGTTATTGATGGACCTTTATTTATTTGTTTATATGTGGTGCTGAGAATTGAACCCAGTGCTTCACAAATGCTAGGCAAGTGCTCCACCACTAAGCCACAACCCCAGCCTCAAGAATAAACTTTTTGTCTGGACACAATGGCACATGCTTGTAATTCCAGTGACTCTGGATGTTGAGGCAGAGGATCAGAAGTTTGAGGCTAACCTCAGCAGCTTAGCAAGACCTTGTCTCAAAATAGAAATTAAAATGAGTTGGGGATGTAGCTCAGGGGTAAAACACTGAGTTCAAGCCTCAGTCCCCACCCACACATACACACAAACACACACACACAAAGTCAATTTTTTTTTTTTTTGTTCTGGGGATTGGACTCAGGAGCACTCGACCCCTGGGCCACATCCCCAGCCCTTTTTTGTATTTTATTAGAGACAGGGTCTCACTGAGTTGCTAAGTGCCTCACCATTGCTGAGGCTGGCTTTGAACTCACGATCCTCCTGCCTCAGCCTCCCAAGTGCTGGGATTACAGGCATGTGCCACCGTGCCTGGCTAAAGTCAATTTTTTAAATCCATGTAACAATACCAGAAGATGGGTATTACTATTGTCATCTTATTTTATTTAATTTTACAGATGAAGAAGCTGAGGCATGTAGAGGTAAATTACTTGCCCGGGGCCACACAGTTTATAGTAGCAGAGCTGGGGCTTGAATAGAGGCTGTCTGGCTCCTGAGTCCAGGCTTTAAACCATGAGATTTGAATACTTCCATTTTCTTCATCTGCAAAATGGAAGTAATGGTACCAACCTTACTTATTATGATGGAAAGCGAACTGAGATGTTTCAAAACACTTTGGGAAACTGGGAACACTATTTAAATAAAAGGTTATGATTGCATTTCCTGGGAAGGATGAATGTCCACTGCTCAAGATTTTGATAACTACCTCTTGGCTCCCTTCTAAATATAAATAGTAATCATGGTGATGGTATCACACTCTTTTGACGAGGAATTCTAACATTGTATAAAGAAGTCAATGCATGTTATTTCATTTCATTATTACAAAAATAACAGTTCTGTGGTGAAATGGTTGGGCTATAAGAGCCTTAACCTAATCAGCTCATTAATCCCTTGATACATATATTTTTTATTTAGTTAATTTAATTTGTTATACATGCTTTTAGAGTGCACAATTCCTTTCATATTACATATAAAGAGCACAGTTTTCCAAGTCATTGGTTTTACACAAAATATTTTCACACCATTTGAGTTTTTATACATGCACTTAGTATATTGATGTCAAACTCCTTTTGCCATTGTTACTATCCCCTTGCCCCTCCCCCCTTTTTCTATTTAACATTCCTTCATTCCTCTCCTCTCCCCCCTTGATAGATGTCAACTGGGCAGTAACTATAGGCAGGTAGGACATGGCTGAGAGGTGGGTCACTGAGAGTGTGCTTTTGGGTTTTCTACTTTGTCCATGGTGAGGGGAGAGGAGTGTTTCCCCCACCCCTTCCTGGTGCCATGTCCTGAACTGTTTTCTTCCACCAAACTCTTCTGCCTCACCTTGGGCCCAGAGCTAATTGACCCAACTATCTATGGACTGAGATCTCTGAAACTATGAGCCCCAAATAAACTTTTCCTCCTTAAAATGGTTCTTGTCAGGTCTTTTGGTCACAGCAGCGAAAAAGCTGACTAAAACAGCTTTACTAAATGTGACCACCCCAAAATCACTAAACAAAACAAAACAAAAGAGAGCAGACAAAAAAAAAAAAAAAGAAAAAAGAAAAAAGCAGGTATTATTTCAAGGGTACAGAGCTTCAGTTTAGGAAGATGACAAAGTTCTGGAAATGGATGGTGGTGACGGTTACACATTAGTGTGAATGTACTTAATGCCACTGAACTGTACCCTTAAAAATGGCTAAAATAGTAAATTTTGCATTGGGTTGTATATTTTTATCACAATGAAATTAAAGAAAGCAAAGAGTTTGGAAGCATATCACCATGCAAGCTTGGGACTATCTTAAAAACCAACTGAAATAGTTGCTATAAGTCAGCAAAGATATCAACAAGGAGGATGGATGAGCTAATTTGAAGGACTTTTCTCAGCTAAAAAAAAAAAGTTACTATAAAAGTACAATGAGCTCACTGTACAAATTCAGACAGTAGAGAATTCCAAAAACCAAAATACAACAAAAATACAACATAATTCTTAAGTGCAATGTTCTGATATATTGTCTTCCAATTTTTCCTCTGCCTTTTGTATATTCCAAATTTCCGAATTTGGAATATACGATTTTGTATATTTTTCAAATGACCTATAACGTAAGCATTTCCTTGTTTCTCACAGATGCCCATGACCCCTCTAGCCAGAAGGCAGTGCTCTGCAGATGACAGCTAGCACCTCTGGGTGCCATTTCCTTCCAGGGAACCCTGGTCACTAGAGGGCAACATCTTTGTTTTTACAAGTTCTTCCTGCAATTAGCCTCAGTGTAACACATCACTCTCAAATGAAGCGAACTAACATCCACTTCCCCAAAGGAACACATCTGATAACACAAAAATATCTTAAGCACCTACGTTTGCATGATCCTGTACTGGGAAAGTAAGAATGCAAAAATAGCACATAAGCCATGGTCACTCAGTGACATTTTTGCACATTCATTCTGGAAATAAAGAAGGTTGATTCACGCTGGACCAGAAGATGATGAGTTTCATAAGAATAGTGTCTATGTCTTGTTTCTTAAAACTAAAAAAAAAATCTTGAACTATTCATCCAGTTTTCCTGGCCTGTAATATTGTATTTTCAGATAAGGAAAAGGGTTTAAAAGGCTCAAGATGACCCATTTCTCCCCTGCTATACTCCCAGCCAAACACTGCTCTCAAACCCTTTGACCCCAAATTGGTGTTTCTCTGGACACCAATCCTATCAGTCTTTCCCCCGAGAGATCCTCCTGTAGCCAAAAGACTTCTTATTTCTCTAACCATTTCAAGTCTAGAAGAATCACTATGGAAGAAGTGATTCTCCTAGGGCTCAATTCTCCCTTTTAACAAGGTGAAAGCCACCTTCTGAATGAGCTTATGATGTAAAGGCCTTGGAGGAGGCAGCACTATGCATGGTGGCAAGACATTTGAAGGAGGTGGTGAGAAACACAGTATCTGTTTACATATTTGAGAGCAGATCCTGCCTTTGTGTCCACTACTCATGGAAGTTAGAATCCAGCTAAGCCTTGATTTAAAACCCTTTCAATGTCTTCATTCAAACAACTGTGGACAGCACACAGGACACAGGGCATGCTGGCAAATCATGCTTAAAGATCACTGCTTGAGCTGGACTCCTGTAATCCCACCAGTTTGGAAGGCTGAGACAGGAGGATCAGGAGTTCAAAGCTAGCTTCAGCAATTTAGCAAGGCTCTGAGCAACTCAGTGAGACCCTGTCTCTAAATAAAATATTTAAATATATATATATATATATATATATATATATATATATATATATAATATATAAAAAAAAGGATGTGGCTTAGTGGATAAGTGCTCCTGCATTCAATCCCCAGTACAAATAAATAAATAAAAATCATTGATTGACTCTTTTACCATTTCCTAATCATGTGCTATAGAACCCTTATTTCACCATCTAAAAAAGTGATAGGGATTATATATGATCCAACAAAAGCTAAGATGCATGACAAGACAGTGCCTTATAACCACAAAGCATTACAGACATAGGATGTTTATTTATAATATCCCCTAGTAAGTCTGTTCTATATAACTGGAAAGGGGTAAAGGCTTCTTCTAGGTCCACTTCATTTAAATGGGAAAATCTCACTGTTAAATGACCAGAGTATGTGCGTACGACACTGTATCAGGGACTGCAAACTAGGACTCACCAATTCAATCTGGTCCTTTGTCTGCTTTGGTGTGACCATAAGATAGAAAGTCTTTACATTTTAAACGGTTGGGACAAATCCAAAGAATAAAATTTTGTGATATATGAAATTCAAATCTCAGTGTCCATCAACAAAGCTTTAATGACACACTGAAATATTCATTTGTTTATGCATTTCTATGGCTGCTTTCATGCCACAAAGGCAGAATTGAGTGGTTGCAATAGAGACCTTATGGCCCACACAGCCTAAAATGTTTAGCATCTGGCCCTTTACAGAAAAAGTCTGCCTAGCTCAGGCCTATGTGCTCTGAATGTCTGAATGTGCCTAATTTTGTCCCCTGCCTGTCTACTCCAAAGCTGTTTATTCCTTCTTTAAATGGAGGTAAGCCCGCCCATCTCACACAGTGCTGCCTGTTAAACTTATTAATTTGGGATAATGAAGACAATAGGCCACTGACCCCTGACGTTGGTCTTCCAGTGCTAAGCACTCATTGCTCAGCATGCTTACTCAATTTATCAGCACATTTAAGTACTAATTTGGCATTTCAGGCTCTGCTTAGCACTATGAATATGAAAGTCCTTAGCCTCTGAGGATTTAAATCCATCTGAGAAAGAAAGGTACACTCAAGAAAAGCACTTAATGAAGGATACAATGACATTTGCATATTCCTTGTGAAGTCTCTTAGAAGAGATGATGCTAGATCAGCATATATAAAGTGCTATTATCATGGTATTATAGACAAAAATGAGCACACATTTAATTACAAACTCGTTTCCCATGTAACTACAGAAGATAAAATGTATTAGTCATCAAGTGCCATTTCTTTTTTTTTCTTTTCTTTTATTCTAAGTTGTTATATATGACAGCAGAATACATAACAATTTATTTTACACTTATAGAGCACATTTTTACATATCTCTGGTTGTATACAAAGTATAATTACACCATTTGTGTCTTCATACATGCACCCAGGGCAATGATATCCATCTCATTCTACCATCTTTTTTTTTTTTTTACCCTTTTGCCCCCTCCCTTCACTTCCCTCCCCTTGATGTGTAAGTTTCTATAGAAGGAATATCAAAGTCTTTCCTACCATGTGAACTTGATCTCTGGATCTTCAAGCCAGTGGTAATTTTTATATTTGACCATCCCACTTTAAATTCTTAAGTCTTTATTTTATTGTATTATATTTTATTTTATTTGGTACTGGGGATTGAACTCAGGGGTGTTCAACTACTCAACCACATCTTCAGCCCTTTTTATTTTTTTATTTTGAGACAGGATTCTGCTAAGTTGCTGAAGCAGGACTTGAACTTTCAATCCTCCTGTCTCAGCCTCCTGAGCTGCTGGGATTACAGGCATGTGCCACCATGCCCCGCTTGAGTCTTTTTAAAGAACAAGTAAAGAATACTTGGAAATAGATATTGATAATACTTGTCTTCATCATATAGTTCCCATATTCCCTAACCATCATTTTAACCTTTAATTTCTAAAAAAGAATCTTCTGCAATGTTCTCAACAATTTAATGTAAGAGGAGAAGAAAAGATAATAATGAGATCCTTAAAAGTCTGTTCTGAGCTGGGTGTGGTAGCTCCTGCCTATAATTCCAGCAACTTAGGAGACTGAGGCAGGCAGGATCCCAAGTTCAAGGCCAGCCTCAGCAACTCAGCAAGACACTCAGTAATTTAGAGAGACTCTGTCTCAAAATAAAAAATAAAGTGGACTGGGGATCTAACCCCTAGGCAAAACACCCCTAAGATCAATTCCCAGTACCAAACAATAAAAATAAAATAAAATAAAAATTATGTTCTGATCACTTTTTTTTTGGAGTGTTGGGAATTAAATCCAAGATGATAGGTAGGTACTTTACCATTGAGCTACATCCCCAGTCCCCACTTATTTATTTATTTTCCCACATGGTCTCTTGAAACTACTGTGATATCTTTGTTTAATAATTTTCTACTGTTTTAAAGTTGTGTTTAAAGTACTTCTCATAACAGAGGCCTGACCCTGGTATGACAGTGCCTAACTCAATTTAAAAAAAAATAAAGGGAAAAAGAAACTTTGAAAAGCTTAAAATTGATTGGTAGTTCTATTTACTTGTAGAAAGCACAAAGAAATAAATGAGTAACTGAGACACATTATTCTCACAGTAAGTCCTTCTTAATAAATTTCTTTTTTAAAAAAATGTTTAGTTGTAGATGGACACACAAAATCTTTATTTATTTTTATGTGGTGCTGAGGATCAAACCCAGTGCCTCACACATGAGAGGCAAGCGCTTTACCACTGAGGCACAACCCCAGCCACTAATAAATTTCTTTATGCACCCAATTTTGCATTTTCCCTCTACTTCTTTCCTGTATAACTTTTAGTTATTACCATTGGCCAATTGGCCTGAGTAAAATACAAGAAAAAGGAAAGAGAGAAGGAAGGCAGGAAGGGAGGGGAATGAAGAAGAGAGGTTTAAAGAAATGTACCTTAGAACATTCTGTCTCTTTCCTTTCCATGAAATGTTCACTGTTATCCCTCATTGTATAACTGAATGTCAGTTCTAGCTCCTGCTTACTGGGGCTAAGCGTCCTGGACTAGTTTGAAGATCGCAGAGGCTTTGATGTACCTATATGCTTGGCAGTGTCCACTGCTACAGGCCTCAGCTGAAATTTCTCACTTACTCATTTTGAAGTTAGCCAGAGCTCACTTCCCTGACTCTAAATTGCTAAGATCATCTGAGGCTCTGAATGCTGATCCCAGAGGCCTGAGTAAGAAGTTCCAAACTCCTCTTCAAAAGAACTGAGATGTGTGGATTTTTCAATGGCAGCAGACCAGGTCTTAAGAGAGGTGGTATGAGATTATCCCCTCCTGATAATGGTGGCCTAGCTTGTTGCTGATCAAGTCTTCTGTATCAAAAAGTTAGAAAAAAAATCTCTTTGAAAACATGAGAGAAACACCAAGGCAAACACAAGGCAATGACTACACAAGAAGCCAAAATTCTGAAGAGAAAGAAAGCTCATAGATGAAGCTGTTATTCAGCATCATTTTCCCTTGAAGGCGTTTACAAATTTCAAACAGCAGCAGAGAAACTAAGAGCTGAACAGAATTTCTAGAAACTTTAGGATAGAGAGGTGCAGGAGCCCTGTTTGGGGAGATGGCTAAGATTGTGGTTGACTACGGGCCATGGAGATGTTGGGCATTGCCGCCTTCCGTAGTCTCACGGGACTTGGCCCGGGATCTCGAGAGACTTGAGCTGAGATTACTGATCGGGTCTGCGCCATTTGGTGTGTTGGTTATGGTGGTGTGTGTGGTGCGTGTTAAAGTCATTGATAGAGCCAGAGAGAAAAGTTATCAGAATAAAAAGCCTATTTCCAGTTCGCCTCTGAACTTCTTTCCATGGCTTCGTTGCTCCAAGCGGCCATCGCTTCAGGTGGCAACAGAGAGGGACAATAAGTAGAGTCCAAGGACCACCAAGTAGAGGATCCTAGTTTAACACTCCAGGTTTCAATTAAGATGCTGAAAGATTAAACCTTATTAGTAGAGGAGAACCAACCAACCCTCACAATGACCAAAGCCCAGCTGCCAACCTACTCAGTCTTTGATTGAGGCAAATATTCTGCCACCTTCTAGCTGCAAGAGCAAAAACTCATCTTTCCCAAAGATAATATCATCAGGAGCCTCAAATCATTTACAGTTCTTCATATGCAAAATCAAACATTCAAACAAAAATTGCCTGGCATACCAGGCAACAAAATGGCCAAAAAACAGTAGCCGGGTGTGGTGGCTCACGCCTGTAATCCCAGCACTTTGGGAGGCTGAGACAGGAGGATCGCGAGTTCAAAGCCAGCCTCACCAATGGCGAGGCACTTAGCAACTCAGTGAGACCCTGTCTCTAAATAAAATACAAAAAAGGGCTGGGGATGTGGCCCAGTGGTTAAGTGCCCCTGAGTTCAATCCCCGGTACAAAAAAAAAAAAAAAAAATGGCCAAAAAACAAAGGGAAAAAAGATATAATAGAAACAGATTTATAGAGATTCTACATGGTAGAGTTTACCAGAGAGGGATTTTAAAATATATTGAGATGAATTGGAGAAATTAGACTACAAGACTGAACCAAATGTAAATTCTAGAATTGCAATACACAGTAAGTGAAAATAAGAATTAAATAGAATCTTCAGAAGCAAACTACACACAGCTAAATGAGAATTAGTGAACTGAAAATGGCCAGACTGAAGCACAGTGAGAAGAAAGGATTAAAAATACAATGAGAAGGAGAAGGAGAAGGAGAAGGAGAAGGAGAAGAAGAAGAAGAAGAAGAAGAAGAAGAAGAAGAAGAAGAAGAAGAAGAAGAAGAAGAATGTGATATAGCAAAATGGTGAAATTAAATTGTGTTTAAAATTGTTTTCAATTACAGAGGCCTTACTCTCGTATGAAATTACCTGCCTTAATAAAAGAAAAAAACCAAAGGGGTAAAAACTTTAAAAGTTAACCTGTAGTTACTGTATTTATATGTGTATTTATATGTAGGTAACATAAAGAAGGAGACAATGGAATAGGGGCAATATTTGAAGTTGTAATAATTAAGAACCTTCCAAAACTGACTAAAAATCTTCAGGGCACAGATTAAAGAAATACTATGAAACCCAAGCAGGAATAATACAAAGAAAACCAACCCTATGGGCATCATAGTAATACTGCTGAAAACCAAAAATGAAAGAGAAAAAAAAATTAAATCAGTTCCAAGGTGGGAGGGGGATTAATACTGTTAAAGGAGCAACAATAAAACTGACATCTGACATCACAAAGGAAGTCAGAAGCCAATGAATGACAACTTCAAAATGCTGAAAGATAAGAATACCCTCTAAGAATTCTAGGCCCAGTGAAAATATCCTCCAAAGGCATATGAAGGAAAGAGGTTTTCAGGAAAACAAAAACTGAGAAAATGTATCACTGTGCAACTTAACACTAAATAAAATACTGAAAGGATTCTTTGTAAAATGATCTCAGATGAGGCCGGGCATGGTGGCGCACGCCTGTAATCCCAGCACTTGGGAGGCTGAGGCAGGAGGATCGCCAGTTCAAAGCCAGCCTCAGCAATGGTGAGGCACTTAGCAACTCAGTGAGACCCTGTCTCTAATAAAATACAAAAAAGGGCTGGGGATGTGGCCCAGTGGTCGAGTGCCCTTGAGTTCAATCCCCGGTACCAAAAAAATAAAATAAAATAAAAATAATAAAAGAAAAAAACCAAAGGGGTAAAAAACTTTAAAAGTTAACCTGTAGTTACTGTATTTATATGTGTATTTATATGTAGGTAACATAAAGAAGGAGACAATGGAATAGGGGCAATATTTGAAGTTGTAATAATTAAGAACCTTCCAAAACTGACTAAAAATCTTCAGGGCACAGATTAAAGAAATACTATAAACCCAAGCAGGAATAATACAAAGAAAACCAACCCTATGGGCATCATAGTAATACTGCTGAAAACCAAAAATGAAAGAGAAAAAAAAATTAAATCAGTTCCAAGGTGGAGGGGGATTAATACTGTTAAAGGAGCAACAATAAAACTGACATCTGACATCACAAAGGAAGTCAGAAGCCAATGAATGACAACTTCAAAATGCTGAAAGATAAGAATACCCTCTAAGAATTCTAGGCCCAGTGAAAATATCCTCCAAAGGCATATGAAGGAAAGAGGTTTTCAGGAAAACAAAAACTGAGAAAATGTATCACTGTGCAACTTAACACTAAATAAAATACTGAAAGGATTCTTTGTAAAATGATCTCAGATGAGGCCGGGCATGGTGGCTCACGCCTGTAATCCCAGCACTTGGGAGGCTGAGGCAGGAGGATCGCCAGTTCAAAGCCAGCCTCAGCAATGGTGAGGCACTTAGCAACTCAGTGAGACCCTGTCTCTAATAAAATACAAAAAAGGGCTGGGGATGTGGCCCAGTGGTCGAGTGCCCCTGAGTTCAATCCCCGGTACCAAAAAAATAAAATAAAATAAAAAGATCTCAGATGGAGCCAGAGATGCAGGAAAGAGAGCAATGGTAAAGGTAAATAAGTGAATGCACCTAAATCCAAATTGAAATCTAAAGGTAAACATGTGAGTAAATGTAAAGTAGGTACAAATAATCAAAAGAACATTGCATGGGCCTTAAAATAAAAAAACATTAAAATATAGAACAAATAAAACAACAAGCAAACAAAAAGTAGGAGAGAATTTTAAGTGTCTTATTAACTTTGTACTGTCTAGCAAGTGTAGAAGATTCTAGTAAATTAAGTATGCGTATTGTAAACTCTAGGGTAGTACCTAAAAGAATATTAAGAAGAGCTTGATAATTAACAAAGGCATAGGTAGGAAGGGAGGGAAAAGATTATAAAAAGGGCGACACCAATAAAATCAAATAATAACATGGTAGATTTCAATTTAAATATATAGGTAGAATTTAATTTATCAATGTCTGTATTTATAGGGCAGAAATCCGGAGCCAAGTTACAAATAGCAAATACATTTGTATAAATTCACTTGTGTTATGCATAACCACAAAATACCAACATTGATGAAGATAATAAAAAGCTCATAATGTGAAGACATCTGCACTAAGTAGGTTAATAAGTGTCATCAATTAAATGAGTATTTAAGTTTACTCAAGGCACAGGAAAACTTGAAATGCTCTTAATTTTTACAGCTTATGGAGGAAAGAAACAGGATAGTAATTGCTATGGCTTGAGTGTTGAAAATTCATGTTAAATTTTTATTGTCATTGTCTCCTTAAAGTGGTAAGAGGTAGGAACTTTAACAGGTAATTAGGTCATGAGGTCTCTGTGCTTATGAGCAGATTAATTCCGTGACTACAGGAGCAGATTAGTTATATGAGAGTGCATTATTATAATGCCAAGTTCAGTCCCCATTTCCTCTGTGTCTTGCTCAAGTTCACTTGCCCTTCTGCCATATTATGACACAGCATGAAAGCCCTCGCGGGATGCTGGCACCACACTCTTGGTCTTCCCAGGCTCTAGAACCATGAACTAAATAAACTTGTATTGTTTATAATTTACCCAGTCTGTGTATTCTGTTATAGCAGCAGCAAAAAAAAAAAAAAAAAAAAAAAAAGACAAAGACTAAGACAATAGTTTTTTAAATTTGATAATTCTAAACATTTATATGACATTATCAATAATAAGGTATGAGGTTGAAAGCAACTTTTCCAACCTCTCATTAATAAAGACTATTTTAATAAAAATGCAAGAACCTGGTTGTGGTGGTGATGCTATTGAGTGGTTTGTCAAAATTCATAGAAATAGACACCTTAGAATTCACTGTGTGTAAATTAAATTACACTCCAAAATTTTCTGAAAAAAAAAAAAAACTGGAGGATGGACTAGTGTTGGCCATTTTGTTAGACTGAGTGGCCAAGGAAGACCTCTTACAGGAAGTAAATGATATGTAAGTGAACCTCTTCAAAGTCCCTTTAAATTGCTGGGAGGTTAAAAAAAAAAGTGGAGTGGAGGAATTTTTTAAAATTTTTTGTTCTGAAAAACATGTGTTTTAATTAAGACAGAATTTATGCAACCCCACACACCAGGAGGATTTATAAGTGCAAGAATGCAAATTTGGTCTATTTTTAAAGGATGTTATTGACAGGCACAGTTCAAAAAACCTCACCAGGGAGCCCTTTTCAGGCTACACTGTATGTTTTATGATCAAGTTTGCGCCTTTTTTTTTTTTTTTTGCCTCCATGCATATTAAGTTGCCAGAAATGATACTTAATTAATCACATAAAAGCCTGACACTTGAAAAGATAATGTGTAAGAGACAAGATCAAAGTTCTTCGCTGCCCTTCTCTTCTACAGCACTCAGTTGACAGTGCCTTGCTGGGAAAACCCACTTCCACAGCACCTGCCCTCTGCTAGCTCTCAGAATCTGCTAGCAGCTGTGGTAGTTCCATTACTCAGGGGAGACTTGAGTTGAATTTCCTTTCAGAGAGGCAACAGAAGCCTCAGAAAAATCAAACTTTAGAGAAGTTATAAACTGGCAGCTCATGTAAACTGCTCCAGCTGAGGAACTTTTTGGAAAGATGCTCTATAAGAAATTAAAATACGCTGGGCACGGCGGCGCATGCCTGTAATCCCAGCATTTGGGAGGCTGAGGCAGGAGGATCGCCAGTTCAAAATCAGCTTCAGCAATGGCGAGGCACTTAGCAACTCAGTGAGACCCTGCCCCCCCCCCCCCCCCCCTTCCCTTTCCCTCTCTCTAATAAAATACAAAAAAGGGCTGGGGATGTGGCCCAGTGGTCGAGTGCCCCTGAGTTCAATCCCTGGTACAAAAAAAAAAAAAAAAAAAAAAAAAAAAAGACATAATGGTACCAAGCAGGATAGGTCTGATAACTTATAAACAATATAGGCAACAGTATCTTGGGAAAAGGAAAAATCAATGAAAGCAAAAAAATAGAGGAGAACTGTGCCTTGACAGATTGATAGGATTTGGGGTGATGGAAAGAGTAAGGCCTAACCATCAGGGAGGGGGCAAAAGGGGTCAGAGAGGGAAGAAGTTTGGTGACATGGGAGACAACGTCTGGCATGGGAGACAATGAGAAGTGTTTGGATAGCTCAGTGTCTATTCTGGAAAGTTCTGGGACAAGGGGACAAGAGATGGAAGAGGGTCTTCAAAATAAAATAGAAAGATCAGGAAGAAGACCTGGAAAGTGGACAATTAAAAAGATCAAGCCACTGTTACATGCATCAATGAATGTATTTTTCAGTAAGTCTCAAAACCTCATCAATGAGATGCCTGAATTCCCCAAGCCTGTGACTGGAGGTGGTATTGGGCTCCTTGATTTCTTCCCTCTTCCTGTGTGGGTGTCTTCAATAGAAGGTCTTTCACAGACAGGAGGAGTCTGAGCTACTGGGGGGCTTTGATAGTTGAGGAACTCCTGCTGTGCTCTATGAGACAGAGCAGCAAACATGGATCCTGGGAAAGAGATTTGGAGCCCAAGTCACAGAGCAAACTCTTTTCTGCCTTGTCCATTAGAACTTTCTGCACTGATGGGAATGTTCTGGATTTTTGCTGTCCAATAAAATGGCCACTAGCCTCCTGTGGCTGCCAACCACTTCACATGTGGCTTGCATGACCATGACACTGAATTCTATAATGAAATATATAAGAAATCTCTTACCCTCACCATTTTTAATAATTACCTAAAATTTTAAAGCAATGAATATGAGAGAATTTTTTAAAAGACAAAGTGAAATACTTCAAAAGAGCAAGATAAAACATGTCATAAGATGATTTATGTCCCAAATAATAAGTCTCATATTTAGAAAAGGGCCAGGAAATTTGGGCTAAAATGAGCCAACATAGGGCTTTAAGGAGAAGGCTTGAGCCAGATTCTGAAGAAAGCAAAATGACAGATATAAATCATAAGATTTTGGAATTTGAAGGGATCATAGAAATAATCTAGTTCAACTCCATCATTTTATGGCTGATTCAACTAAGGCCAGAGAGTTAAGTGACTTGTTCCAACTTCCTCATCTGGGTAGTAGTGGCAGAAAATTTTTTTAAATGCAGATCTGTTGATGTTCATCCAAGCCCATATACCACATGGGATGAGGAGTAGAGTCTTATATTTAGGAAAGAAGAGAGTGTTCTGGAATGAGTCAGTGAAAACATGTGTCTCAGGACGTTTTCTGTGTGTAAGGGAAGAAATCAAGGGGGAGGGGGAAATATTAAAGGGGCTTGCATGTAAACCTGAAATTAATCAGCTATCAGCTATGCAAATCCCAGAATTTCAATTTCTGGAAGTGCCTTAAAGTCTCCATTTGACACAGGGACAATGACATCAATTTTTCTAGAAAAATGCTATTCTTCTCATCCTGACAAAGAATCAAGCTGACCTGGGGATGGGGAGGACTGGCATTGGCTGCCAGTCTGTAGAGGGCTGGGATGGATGGTTATCATGTCAGGTCCTACCCATACCTCAGAAATCCTGATTTGGTAGATTTAGGAATTTGTAGGGTTTTGAAGGATTTTTTTTTTTTTTTTTTTTTTTTGTACTGGGGATTGAACTCAGGGGCACTCCACCACTGGGCAACATCCCCAGCCCTTTTTTGTATTTTATTAGAGACAGGGTCTCACTGAGTTGCTAAGTAAGTGCCTTGCCATTGCCGAAGCTGGCTTTGAAGTCGTGATCCTCCTGCCTCAGCCTCCCAAGTGCTGGGATGACAGGCGTGCACCACCACGTCCAGCTAGGAATTTGTAGGGTTTTAAAGTGCCCTTATGATTCTGATGATCATCCAGTGTGAGGGATCTTCTGGTTCACCCCTTTACCAATCTATCAAATGCAGACTATTACTTTGGAAAACTGACAATGTTTACTAAATGTATGTCTCTGTGGTTCAGCATTACACATGCAGACATATACTCTTGTGTCCCCCAAAACTGCATACATAAGAATATCCAGGTTATTATACCGTCAAACCAGAAACAACCCTGTGTCCATCAGTATTAGAATGGAAAAAAATGAGGTATATTCATCCAATGGAAACCTACACATAATTAAAGAGAACAAGCCACTGTTACATGCATCAATGAGAATGAATACAGAAATAATGACAAGTATAGGAAGCCAGACACAAAGTCAGTATACAATTCCATTTATATGAGATTAAAGAATTGGCATAAATAATATGATTGTAATCAGAATTGCCTCTCTATGAGTGGTGTTAACTGGGAAGGGCCTAAGAGACACTCTGGGAGTCCTGGAATTCTTCTATATCTCAATTGGGTAGTGGTTATGCAGTTATACAGACATGTAAAAATGCATCGAGCTGTTAACTTGTTCAGTTTACTGTGTATATAGATTACATCTTTTTGAGAAGAAAAGCTATATAATTTGCACTGCCAACCTCACAAGGTTGTAATTAAGAACCCATAGCTTGCTGGGCACAGTGGTGCATACATGTAACCCCAGAGACTCAGAAGGCTGAGGCAGAAGGATAGCAAGTTCAAGGCCAGCCTCGGCAACTTAGTAAGACCCTGTCTCAAAATCAAAAATTAAAAGAGCTAAAGATATGGCTAAATGATCAAGCACCCTAGGTTTAATTCCCAGTACTAAAAGACTCCCATAGCTTTTTGAAATGAGACAAATAGACAACTACAATCTTCTATTCTTTAACAAGTTCAATAATTATTCTTCTCCTTGAAGCCAGTTACATGTACTACCTGTGATCCAGGTAACCCAACAGCTTTCTTAAGTTCAGCAAAACATACAAAGTTGGTTGCATGGGAGCTCACAGTCACTTCTGAACTTGGAAAGGACATATAGTAACTATAAACTGAGGACACACTGCAGCTGCCGGCGTATGCAATGAGCTTTGGAAAGAGCTTTCTCGTTCTGCTGATGGTGGGCCCAGTCTGCTTTGAAACTCCGGGGAAGAGGTCCCTGCAGCTGCATCTTTGCATTCTATGCCCCCACTTTCCTCTCTGTTTCCCTCCCCCGGAAGACAGTAAACACCATCTGTACCACTGCATTCAGCAACCCAGAAACCAAAATCTCTTTTTCCCATCAAGAAAATTACCCTCATCCTGAAGTGCTCCTGGCCATTGGTAACCGGCCACACAGCTTCTGCCAGCTCCAAAGTTTGCCGGCCCTGAATCCATACTGAAACTGTCTGTGGCCCTTAGTACCTGGTGTGCAAATGTGCAGGGTAAGAACAAGGTGAAGGTAAATGAGAGAGTAGGCACAAGGCCCTCATTTCTGGGCCATTACTTTTTCAGTCTTTAAAAACGTCCTGTGTGCTGAGCAGCGTAGTTCAGGCAGCTAAGTATAAACACATGTCTACAAACACTGATAACACTATCTTTATTTGTCCATTATTCAACAAAGCGAGCTCACCTGAGGACTGTTTGTTCCTCTACAAAATGAGAATCCAGTGCCACATGTATTAAAATGTGAGACATTATTTTTTTCAGAGTATAAACTTTTAAAGGCTGTTTCCATACCTTTTCTGGTGCACTCCCAAGTCCTAGGCTTCTTTTTAACATATAACATAAAGTTGATTTTAAGATAAAACTGTATAGTCTGGGTCATTGTATCAGTTTTTATGAGTTTGACCATTTAGTTTATGCTGTGTCTGATTTTCAGAAGCCAGGAATACATAAGACACGCTCAGCAATTTGTGTGAACAACCTGCAGGTTATTTCCTGAGTTGTGAATTCAAGCAAGTACTGTTTTGTTTTAGCAAGATAGATGTTTGACAAATGTTCAAGAATGAAAATGAATTTTTTAAGAGGGAAGAAATGTAAATTTTATGCAGTGTGATCACACAAGCAATACCATCCATAAATATGTCTGTTTCCTGGAATAAAACCCTATGCTGGACTCCCTCTTCATCCTCCCACCCGTGAAAAACCCCAAGAACAGTGCATATCAATAAAGATTTTAAAATTAGGAGTCAGCCTTGAATGGAACTTTATCCAGTGGGGGGAAGAAAACCAATACTTCTCAATTCCATTGAAAAAAGACTTACAAAAAGCAGCACACAACTCTTCAGTCACAGAAAGCCAAACAAAAAATCAGCTGTGAGAAAAGTTAAACTGTCTGAGGAAAATAAATTTCAAAGAAATGAGGCTTATTTTCTCCTCTTCCTTATTCTGAAAGAATATTTGGAAGAAGTGCCCTGAGATTTTTCTGTTCTCTGAAGGTTTTCAGTTGCTACTAAGAAAACATTCACCTGAGGTTGAAACTTGTCTTTCTCACTGGCCGATTAATTCTGCAGGAAGGGAGAAATTAGGTAAAGGTAATGACTGGTCTCCAGAAAATGCACCTCAATCTTAATACTCATAGTTTTTTTTCCCCCTCGTTTGGCTCCTGTCTGTACCGTTCACTCACTTTTCTTTCTTAAACCAACATGTCAAACTCAAGAAGTAATTCCCAGAACAAAAACATACCTGGCAGGGAATCTGAGTTTGAATAAAACTTCCCTTTGTGCACACAGCTCTGTCTGTCATGACATGGGAGTTCATTTCCTGAAACATCTGCCACCCCAGGACAGCATGCAACTTTTAGCCAGTGCTTACCTGTCTGCTGACAGTGCCGTGAGTGTGAAGACAGATACCCCCACCGAGGTTAGCTGTATAAAGGGGATCAGCTTGCAGCCAATCCTGCCAAATAGCCATCTGTCAGCCAGGTACCTGCTGGCATCGACAGGAGCACACGTTACCAGGAGAAGCAGGTCTCCCAAAGCCAGACTGGAGATGAACAGGTTCGGCACATTTCTCATGGACTTGACTGTACAGAAGATCTTGATCAGAGTGATGTTGCCAATGAGGCCTATGAGGATGATAACCCCATAAATTGCGGGGATGACATAGAGGATCCCCGGGTGGAACCAGTCGTCATTCACAGGGAGATCCACGCTGCCATTGGAGGCATTGCAGTTCATGAAATTGTCCACTTTCAAGTTCAGAAGTAAACAACTGTTTGGATCCATCTCTAGACTTCTTCTCACCTAAAAGTGCCCTGAAGATGCTGTTTCTTAACTTTTGATGTTGCAGTTAGGTAAAGATGAGGATAAGATCTAGTCTGGCCTCTTTATCTTCTTTAATAAAAATACCCTAAGTGTAGATACTATGGCATTCAAAACTGTCACTATTTTGATGCTGGTACTGGTCTGGCTTTTGCGTAACCAGTGCAGTACACCTCAGTCGAACAAGTTAACAACAAAAACTCAGTCCAAAGAAGGGCTTAGAATGAAGCCCACTCTGTCTCAGCTCCATCTACCTCCATCCTAGCCTGACACTCCCCACCTACAGTTAACTAAGAACTTTTGGCCTGCTGTTTTCACACTGCATTTCCTGTCTTTCCTGATATTTAGAACCTGAAGGTTTAAAGTGGGTAGAAAAAAACTGCACTGGGAAAGTCTCAAATCCTATAGGCAGGATGCTTTGCACGTCACCGGCTTCACCAGCAAACAGCAGCTCTCCTGAGCCGAGGCTCTGAAGAGGAACTGGACCACGTAAAGACAGAGAATGCCAGCCCCCTGCTGGACGCTTCGATCACTGCCCAGCCGCCCGGTCTCTCCAAATGAGAACCAAACAGCAAACCGCAGTTCCTACGTGGCTTAACAGATACCTCTGGCTTCTCTTTTAAGCACACAGCACCTATGGTAGGTGCTTAATGAACGTTGCCGGCGCTTTGCAAAAGCGCTGGAAATATTTCCCACACTATCTTCATGAACTCAGATGGGACTCCTAGCCCATTTCCACCCCTTTTCTGATACATTAGAATGACATGTTAGGGTTGCTCTAAAAGGAGGTCTGTGAATTCAAATCCCAGAGATGCACGAGGAGGCGTCCAGTGTGAGCTGTGCTGCTCAGCCTTCTTAGAAAGGGGACTGCTCCTGAGATACTCACACAGGACTCACACCTTGAACCTCCAGAGACAGACATCTGGGAAGACCACAAGCACAATGCACACATGCTCTTTCCTGGAGATTTGCCAAGCCCTTCCTGTTCCCTCTACCAGGGCTCCAGCTGTATCCTTAACTCTCAAAGATCAATAGTCTTTTCCAGAAAAATGTGGGGTTTTTCCCTCATCTGATCTAAAAATTATATGAATTGGCATTTTGATGTAGCTATTTGCATTTTTTATTGAATGCTTGCCACATTTTATAGCAAACTTCCTCTGAAGCCCTGAGTGGGAAATAAAGAACTATAAAAGATTTACAGATTCTCCGAAGGAATTGGGGGGAGGACAGAGTGGTGGAAAGAAATAAATTATAGTTAAATGAATGGTAGGAAAGATTTCATTAAGGAAATACTATCAGAATCAGGCTTAGGCCTTTAGCCAACAACTTATAAACACATCATAAGAGTACATCTTCAAGATTTATGTGAAGCCAGTTCTTCCAGGTACATGACAGGAAGTCATGAAGGTCTCATTTTCCAGGACCCATTAGGAATAAAGAGATGTGTACTTGTTGCACTGCCAGGGCCCACCAGAAAGCTTCCAAGAGTGTTGTCATGAATATTTCTGGTGGCAGGTTACAACAGCAAGATGGCTGCCATGCTTCTTCTGTAAATACGAAAGATTCCTTCTAGCCAGAAGTAGGAAGACTGATGCTACATGGAAGGAGGTGGAAGCTTCTCATTGGAGCTCAGCATCATCAGCAATGAGTCAATAACTATGAACTTATTGGTGTCAATCAGTTGCCAGCTGTAGGACTTAATGATGCAATACGTGGACTCTGCTTCAATCCTGACTCCTTCATGCACTACCTTGGTAAGTTAGTATATTAAGGTTCAGATTTCTCATTTGTAGAGTGGGGATAATTTGTGAAATTAAATGAAATGATTCCTGTTAAGATAGAATAGTGCCGGGTGTATTGATGCATGCCTGTAATCCCAGCAACTCAGAAGCTGAGGTAGGAGGATCACAAGTTCAAGGTCAGCCTCAGCAACTTAGCAAGCCCTGTCTCAATAATAATAATAATAATAATAATAATAATAATAATAAAAGTACTAAAGGACTGGGGGTGTAGGTCAGTGGTAAAGCACCTCTCAGTTCAATCTTCAGTATAAAAAAATGCTGAATAACATTTGGTCCATAGTAAGTGTCCAATTAATATTAGCTGCTTATTACTATTACCACAATTATTACTTTGGGATTGAAGGGAAACGGTTTATTTTGGAAAAGGTCAGAAGAGTAATCGCTCTCAGATCAACAGGCAGGGGGTTCCATTTATACTAGTGAATCAGCAATTTCTCTATTCATTTGAAAGAATTTTTTTGAACATCTACAGTTGCCAGACACTGCATTGGAGGCTGAAAAAAATAACGTGATGATATGTACACCAGTAGTTCTTGAAACCCATGCCCTTTCTAGAATGTAGTACCTATGTTTTCTTCAGGAAAGGTGATAATTGATCTCAAAGGTTGAGCCAATGTTTGGCAGTGAGATGGTGATGGATTCTGCATTTTTTTTAGTTGTAGATGAACATAATACCTTTATTTTATTTATTTTCATGTGGTTCTGAGGATCTGAACCCAGCACCTCATACTTGTGAGGCAAGCATTCTGCCATTGAGCCACAATCCCAGCCCGAATCCTGCATTCTTGTTAAGAAGTTTGGTATAGAGTTTTGGTTCACAAAGACATTTTTTTAAAGCTGTTTCTCTTTATTTCTTTAGCTACCTCTGTATGCTGAGTCAGCCTCCTTTCTTAAATCCAACTTGGTAATTAGTGTCTTCCCATGTAAGTTAAACAGATGCCGATAGATGTTGATTTCTCACAGCTGATGTTAGGGTCCTGCATTCCACAGCACTATAGAATGTTCTAATGGCATTTTAGGAGTGAAGGGTATGTTGAAGTTTGACACCTAATATTTTCTGGGATGAAGAATGCTAATTAGAGAATTTTGATGTCATTTCTACTAATTAGCTATACTGACTCTTTCCATTGGTACCATTATGTGTCACCTTCCTGCAGAACACCATACTCTGACCTTTGCTTAGCTTTGTATTTAGTGACAAGTTATGAGAAAGCCTGTGACTTGTGAAAATGACATGAAACAAATAGAATAAGAGTCCCTGTCCTCAGGGATTCTGGTTTTTGAATAGAATTGTAGGGTGACTCAGCATCTTTTCTTACGTGTTGGGAACCGGATGTCCCTTTTATATGAGCCAATATAATCACATTTTCCATTTTTTCAGAAAAGTAGATTTTCTGTGAGACTTTAATATGGGGATGGGGCAGTGACTTGATAAAGTTGAGGACGATGGGTAGATTTAATGGGGTGGAAGAGAGTAGAGACAAAGTCTTTTCTCACTAGTTTGGTGAAGCAAAAATGTGAATTAATTAGATACAATTAATTATAGAGTGGGTAGAATTTGGAAGTGAAGCCACAAGAAAGAGAAGGGTAAGCTCTGGATCAGTTTGAGAGACAGTCTCCCTGGAACAAAGGTTTGGAAGGGAGTGAAAATTGAGAAACAAAAGATCTTGGATCTCTGTTGGGTGAGACTGCATTTAAGGTTTTAGGTTGAACTTTATCCTATAAAATACAGTTCTTTTAAAAAATAGTCATTAAGATTGATTGGGGTGCCTTATAAAAATGTAAATTCTGAGATCCTATGCCAGATTCACTGAGTTGCAATCTCTAGGGATAGAACCCCAAATCAGTATTTTTCATTAGGTCCCCAGGAGACTCCAGCGGGACTGCAGCACTCTGTTATACTAGGGACCAGTGACGTAGGCAGTGTGCAATTCAAAGATCCTGACAACATGACAGCACTTGTTCTGGCCTTTCTGCTGAGAAAGACAGTAGATAAGGAAACATATTTAAGAGTGTGATGCTATGGGCTCTTGCTATTCAAAATGTGGTCCATGAGCCAGCAGCATGGACATGACCTGAGAGTTTGTTAGAAACAGAATTTTGGCTGAGTGTGGTGGCTCACACCAATAATCTTAGCTACTCAGGAGGCTGAGGCAGGAGGATCACAAATTCAAGGCCAGACTGGGCAACTAAGCAAGACCCTGTCTCAAAATAAAATTAAAAGGGCTAGATATACAGCTCACTGGAGATACAGCCCAGGATTCCCTCCTGCCCCCCCCCCCCCCAAAAAAAAAAAGACTCCAGACAAGTACTGGGAACAGATGGGAGATTGGAATCTCAAGTTCAGAATGGAACCAGCAACTGGAGGATCTCAAAGCTAAATTAAGAACCATTGAATTGGAGTTTTTTTTAATATCCCTGATATGGCTCAGAACTGTCCCAAGCTACATGGAAAGTAAGTTGTTTTTGCCACAACGCAGAGGCGAGAATACCATCACAAATGTGGGAAATACAGGCAATGGAGAAGCCCAAGATGGTAATTTTCTCAGGGTTTGTCACTCAGAAAATAAAGAAGAACAAAAGCGAAGTCACTCTAGAGGGAAATGCTGAAGCTGGTTTATATTGAGTTTGCTCTATGAACAAGGGGATGTAAGTCCACCAGTGGAATTGAGAGGTGAAATCTGAAGGCAGAGGGTTAAATAATTAACAGGACCCACAGAAGTAGAAAGCTGAAAGACACACAATTTAAATGTATAGTAAAAAGATTCGTGGAGAATTGAGTAAAGTTAGGCTTTAAGAAGGTCATATGGTTAAATTCGGTGGGCGTCGAACATGATCTCCTTATTAGATTTGTGACAGTACTGTGGAGAAGCTTCTAAAAGGATCGCAGCAACTTGAGAAGAATCAGAGATGTCAAATTTTAGTGCTGCGGCAGGAACAAACAAGGCAGATGACTCTATCCAGATCCCGAGATGCTGGGATCATTTCAAGTTCCCTTTTCTGTTCTCAACATTCTGTGACTTTTCAATGGACTTGAAAATTTTGGAGAAAGATGAAGGGAAAATTCCAGAAGAAAAAGTCGAGTTGCCGGAGTAAATGTGGATGCCCAGAGGGGTCCTGGAGAGAAAACCACATTCTCAATCAGCCCAGAGGCCAAGAGAGCACCTGGTGTGGTAGTTTTAAAGTATACTCTCCAATTCTTGGTATGCTTTTCTTTAAGAGACAGAGACTAATTTACCTCCCACTGGGTGTGAGCCATACTTACTGACTGGCTTCTGGTAAATGAAATGAGACTACAGGGACAGTGTAACTTCCAAAACTAAATGGTAAAGGACACTGAAGCTTCCTCTTTGGGATCACTTGCTCTTGAGGAAGTCACCTGCCACGTCTTGAGGACACTCAAGTGACCCTCTTGATAGGTCCACATGGTGATGAACTGAGATCTGTCCACAGCTATGTGAATGCATCAATTTGGAAGCAGATCCTCCAGCCCCAGTCAAGCCTTCAGATGACAGCAACCTCAGCTGACACCTTTTGTGAGGGAGCCTGAGCAAGAACTGCCCAGCCAAGTCACTCCCAAATTCCTGCCTGACAGAGATTGTAAATTCATGAATGTTTGTTATTTTTGTTATTTTTAAACCACTGCTTTATGGCAATTTGTTATGCAGCAATAGATCACACCTGGTCAGTAGAATGGGTGGGGAAGGGGAAGAAAGACACCAAAAAGACAAACCAAAACGATCAGAAAAAGTCGAGCTCTAAAGCCAAGTTGAAACTTGAATGTTCAGATAATAGAGTGTGAGAGGAAGGAAAGTATGGTCAAACCTAGAAAAGTTATGAGACCAAAATCCATTTGTCATCCAGCAACACCAAAGATTCTTATCTGTGTGTATGTTTAAAATATTAGACAGGAACTGAACCTTCTCACTCAGACACTATATATCTGGAAATCAGACAATTTATATTCCATTTCCACATCTGCTCAATGAGCTTGGGCAAGTCAAATCAATTTAATGAACATTATTTGTTACTATGCTGTGTATTTTCCATCTATGAAATACAGGGGTCATTTTCCCCTTTCCTGTGCCCCAGGACAACTTGAGGCATCAGTAATACTCAGTAACACCAAAGGCAATCAAAAGTGGCAATGTCCTCCTATATTCAATCATCCCTTTCCAGCTCTTTCTTTCTCTCTCCTGGAAAGTCCCAACACATACATCCCTGTCTTTTTGTTTGTTGTTGTTGTTGTTGTTTTGGTACCAGGGGTGCTTAACCACTGAGCCACATCTCCAGCCCTGTCTTATTTCTACCTCCAGTAAAAGATGACTAACCAGACAACACATTGTTAGGATGGATCCCTTATTTAAACATTTTATTTCAAAATACTCACAGATTTATAGAAACGTCATAATGACAGTACAAAATTTTCCCATGTACCCTTCTTTTGTTAACATCTTACAAAACTAAGAAATTAGTATTGATACAATACATTTATCCAAATTATAGACTTTATTTAGCCTTCTAGTCTTTCTACTACTGTCAGTTTCTGTTTCAGGGTCCAAGCCAAGATACCACATAGTGTTTAACCATCATGATGGCTTAGTCTCCTCCTATCTGTGACAGTGTCTGACTCCCCTGTTTTTTGCAGAGTACTGGTTGGGTAGTTTGTAGAGTGTCCCTCAATTTGGGTTTGCCTGATACAATTTCATGATTAGACTGGGGATGTGGACTTGGGGGAGAAAAACCATACGGTGAAGTGCCCTTCTTATCACATCCTATCAAGAGCATGAATTAGTTGCTACTGTAACCAATTACCATGAAATTACTGGATTAGAACACTAGGAATTTATTTTCTTATAATACTGGATCCCAAAAGTCTGAACTGAACCTTACAGGGCTAGATTAGAGTTGGCAGGGAAGGTTCCTTCTGAAGTCTCTAAGAAGCATTGGTCCTTGCTTCTTCCAGCTTCAGGTGGGTCCCAGCATCCCTTGGTTTATGGCCATATCACTCCATTCTCTGCTTCTGTTGCCACATTGCCTTTTGCTCTGTGGGCAAATCTTCTTCTGCTTCTCACTTATAAGGATCTTTGTAATACACTGGCCCTATCTACATAATCCAGGATAATCACTGTCTCTCTACATCTTTAACTGTGTCTGCAAAGTCCCTTTAGTCATGTCAGAGAACATATTCATAGGATCCGGGGTTGAAGACTTGGATATTTTTGGGAGCCATTATTCAGCCTGCCACAGAGTATCCGGTTCCATATGATTTTATCAGTGGTGATGTTAACCTAGATCATTTGGTTTACATGGTGTCTTCTAGGATTCTCCACTGTGAAGTTGTATTTGGGTTGATAGATTCATTTTAATTGCTAGAAATGCAATTTTACTCACACCTAAATAAGTGATGATGTTGACATTATGTAGCCATTCAACACCACTTACATGAAGTGCCACTCCCTGCCACATTCAGTTCTAGGGCCCGGAAGTACAAAGAGTAGCAAGCAATGGTCCCTGCTTTCAAGGAGCTAATTGCCTAACTAGGAAATTTCTTATAATTTCTTTAAAGAAAGCTGTCTTATAAGCTTAAATGAGCATTCTTTTGAAACCATCTGGAAGCTACTTCAAGATTGACCTTTGAATGTACAGTGGGTTTCAGGTCATATAAAAATGGAAATTAATGTTCTTATAATTTCTGAAGTGTGATTGGACTTTCTGTGACTACTTTCTACTTTTATATGCTCTCTTGGATTCTATTCTCAAAGGTGGAGTATTATCTCATGAACAAACCAATAAAAATGCCATTAGGATTCTCATGAGAAACTACAGATTTTATTTTGTGTTCAGGCAGCTTTATGGGACAAAATAGCCAGGATGCACCTCTAAACTCTAGGTGCTTTTGTAACTAAAGTAAATCCAAACCTTGAACTTCACCCTTTTTCTTTGGACTGCAAAATAACATACCACCTTCTCCTAGGGAATATGGTAGAATACAAGCTTACCCATAGATTTTTCTCCAAATGCCACTATGGCACTTCAAACTCAGAGTGGCTCCATGGGAACTCTTATTCAGTATAAAAACTCTGTTATTTTACTGCTTGAAAGAGGCTCACCTTAAATTAACTCCAAGTCATGTCTGAAATATATATCCCATACCAGGTTCTTCAAGTCAAATACTCTTGAAGTGAAATAGCTGAGAAATACACAGGGAATTTGTCATTCACATACTGCAAAACCCAAGCTTCCCTTTGCCTCATCACAATATATCAGAGATGAATCCTAGTCATATTGCTTATTAGCTTCCTGCATTTGATGAAGTCATATATACAAGGGAGTTAAATGACATTGAGGCATAGTGGTGCACAACAATAATCCCAGCAGCTCAGGAAGCTGAAGCAGTAGGATCATGGGTTCAAAGCCAGCCTCAGCAACCTAGCAAGGCCCTAAGCAACTTAGCAGGAACTTGTCATAAAATAGAGTGTAAGAAAAGGGCTGGGGGTGTGGCTCAGTGGTTCAGCACCCCTTTATTCAATCCCTGGTACCAAAAAACAAACACAAAAAAAATGGTATTAAGGCTGTCTCTCTCTACCTGTTGTTGTAAGATTCGAACAAGATACAAATATGAAGGTATTTGAAAAAATATCAAGTCCTAAACAATTTTAAGTGACCGTGTAGTCAAGTATTATTAATTTTTAAGTGTGATAATAGTATTTTAACTGTTTTGGAAAGTCCTTATCTTTTTTTTTTCCTTTTTTGATACCGGGGATTGAACTCAGAGGTCGAGTGCCCCTGAGTCACATCCCTAGCCGTATTTTGTATTTTATTTAAAGACAGGGTCTCACTGAGTTGTTTAGCGCTTCACCATTGCTGAGGCTGGCTTTTTGAACTCACGATCCTCCTGTCTCAGCCTCCCCAGCCACTGGGATGACAGGCGTGTGCCACTGCACCCAACTAGAAAGTCCTTATCTTTTAAAGTAGAGGTCAATACACTTTTCTAAAAATATTTTTTAAAAATATTTATTTATTTGCTTTAGTTGTATACACTGCATTTATTTTTACATGGTGCTGAGGATCGAACCCGGGCCACACACGTGCTAGGCAAGTGCTCTACTGCTGAGCCACAACCCCAGCCCAGTACACGTTTTCTTAAGAGACAAAACAGTAAATAGTTTGGGCTGTGTGGACTCAAGTTTCCCTGTCTGGGAAAGCACGCAATAAGACAAGAGGAAAATAAATGGGTGCAGCTTTGTTCCAATAAACTTTATTTATAAACAAGAGGTTGGCCCACATGGCAGACTTTACTGACACTGTATCAGAGAATCTTATTGAAATATCCTTGAATGAAATGTTCTGATAATGAGGATTTACTTCAAAATCATAGGGAAAGTAGAGAAGTGGTAAGGGGCCAAGATGAAACCATCAAAACGGAATTGACAATTGTCAAAGACTGGTGAAGGGTATGTGGCAGTTCATGTTGTACATCTGTTAATTTTTGTGTTTTCAGTTCTCTGTTTAGAATGCTATTATACTGTCAAAAATGTAATTTATCGGTCTGGGGTTGTGGCTCAGTGGTAGGGTGCTTGCCTAGCCTGTGTGAGGCACTGTGTTTGATTCTCAGCACCACATACAAATAAATAAAATAAAGGTCCATCAACAACTAAAAGATATTTTTTTTTAAATGTAATTTATTACTAACATGGTTAATGCTGTCAACCAAGTAACTAACTACTCACATATCTATGAAGCCTAGGCTGGGTGGTATTAAGTAGAGTTCCCCAGAAAAGTGGTGGCATCATTTCAGTCATTCAGATATGCATTGTTTTGCTCCACATCAGTCAGTCCCAAGGCATAAGAAGAAATGAAGTCCCCTGTGGATCAAGGTGTAGTGGTGCCCACTTTAGAGTGTCAGGGGACTCAGGAGGCTGAGGCAGGAGGATAGCAATTTGTTTTTGGATGCCATCTCTATGCAACTTAACAAGGCTCTGTGTCAAAATAAAAAACAAAAAGGGCTGGGGGCATAGCTCAGTGGTAGAGTGCCCCAGGGTTTTTAATCCCAGTACCAATAAGTAAATAAAGTTTGAAGTGTCATGGAGCGCCCTCAAAAATGACAGAAGTAGCAGATTCAGAAGTGAACCTGGCCCTTTTTTATTTTCAGAGTGGCTGGTGGATTTTCAGCCAAGAAAATGCCTCGCTGCAGACTTACAGGCTCAAACAGATTATGACTCAGATATATCATTGCTCAGATAAATGCAGCTGCCTTAGAGGCATGGAAAACTGTACAAGGACCTGGGGATCTACAAGGTAGCTTGTCAAAAGTGATTCAGGACCTAATGAGCCGATTTATGCCGACTTTGCTTAATGGTGCCAAGCAGCATCAGGCCATGGAGACCTCTAAAAAGGATCTTTCCGTATATATACAAACTATGTAAAGATATATAAATGGGCGCCCTTTGTCACAGGAAATGTTGATTGCAGGCCTCAATGAGAGGTGTGCTTCCTCTCGAAATTTCACAAAGGCTAAACGTAAGTAATAGGGAAATAGACTGCTATTTACAAAATTTGTTTCTTTTTATTGCCCCCCCCATCTTTCCTCATTCCTTCCCATGGACACATTAGTGTATTTTAAATTACACTTGTGTCCCCCCATGGAAGCCATTACACTCACAGGAGTATAATAATAGAAAATATGACTTAATAAACTGCACAACAAAATCAGCTCAATATGAACTGGAAGCCTGTGGTAAGAGCTCTGGAAAATTTTAGGGACCCTAGCCCGTAAACATTTTTTCTGTTAAGCCACTATATTGTTACAAAGCCGTCCCAAATTTAGGAGTTAGCAGGGACCAATCCACTTTTGTGCGGCAAGAAAAGAAACTCTATTCGTAGGCCAGATCACTTTAAATGTAGGTAATCTAAAGGCTGATGAACTTACAAAAAACAGTATTAATACAACAAGCAACTTTAATTCCCATCGCAAAGGGCAAAGCCAGAACTATTGGTAAAAGATTTTAAAATCTTGTATGCCAATCATCATGGATTCAGGTAAACCCTAAAAGTAATCATTGTCCTAAAGGAAAAAGATATTTTTTTTCGGGGCCACTGAGAAAATAATTTTTTACTGTGAATTCCCCCATATTTGTGATCAAGAAAAAGTCAGGAAAATGGCGATTGTTTTCCCTCACGAGTTCAAACCAGATCTCCCATATTATATTTAGGATTTAAAAATCATTGATGAATAATCTTTTGTTTAGACCCACCAAAAAAATATATATATAAATAAAATACCATTTGACCACCCACAAAGAATTTCCAAAAACTACCGGAAGAGACAATTAATTTGCTTCGCCCTACTCTTAAATCTCAATACTGGCCAGCTTAAAACCTTTTATTTGACATCCTTCGTGGATATAACTGATCCATCTTCACCACGAAACATTGACCTCTCTATGCTAGGAAAAGCTATAAAAATTAGTAGAAAAAGCCATCGAAGGAGCTCATTGTGATAATAGATGTTGATTTGAACTCAAGCCGCTGATGTTGATTATTATTTCTTCACAATATACACCACAGGAGTAATTTTGGGCAACAAGGGCCTTTATGTATGGATACATTTGCCCGTCTCTCCTAAAAGTATAATTGGAATCTTATACCTCCATGGTGGCTAAACTAATACTTCAATGACTTCTATAGATTTCATTTACTAAAATGATTTTGCATTCACCCTGCTACTATTATTACTCCCCTATTCATCATCACAGATTGAATACTTATGCTTCAATGATAATGATTGGGCTATAGCTAAATGCTCTACTTTCTGCAAATTTTGATAATCATCTTCCTAAGTCCCCCTATATATATCTTTTTGTATTAATTCATTTCCTATTATAATTTCCACAGGGTAATAAAAAATCAACCTATTCCCTAAGGCATTTAATGTATTTACAGATGGGTCCTCCAAATGGTACGGCTACAGTAGTCTCTAAAAAAACAGTACATATGAACTTACATAAACTGCACACAAATCAGCTCAACTAGTGGAACTGGTAGGAAGCTGTTGTATGTGCTCTGGAAAAATTATTTAGGGACCATCCCGAAAACATTTTTTCAGATAGCACACTATATTGTAAAAGCCGTCCCAAAATTAGAGTTAGCAGGACCATATAGCACCCTCTTACTCCAGCCTTTAAATTGTTTTTATCAAATACAAAATAACTTTTGTAGGCAAGAAAAGAACCTCCTATTCGTAAGGCCCATATTTATATGCACATACCTAATTTGCCAGAACCCCTCAATGAAGGTAATCAAAAGGCTGATGAAACTTACAAAAACAGTATTTATACTTTCAGCGCTACAACAAGCTATCTTTATTACATTCCCAGTTTTCATGTCATACAGCACCACCTTGCGACGTAGGTTTAAAATCACAAAGGAGCAAGCCAGAACAATTGTTAAAAAGATTGTAAATCTTGTATGACACATTTGCCCAATCCTCTTTTCGGAGTTAACCCTAGAGGATTAATGCCCAATCATTTGTGGCAGATGGATGTTACTCATGAGCCAACATTTTGGAAAATTGCGATTTTTTCAGTGGGACCATAGATACATGCTCAGGCATGATTTTTGCTTCTTACATTCTGGAGAAAAAGTTAAAGATGTTACATCTCATTGTTTGCAAGCTTTTGCTGCATTGGGCATCCCCCAAAATGCTTTAAAACAGATAATGGCCCCAGCATATACGTCCTCATCTCTTCAAAGCTAGTTTTTGCGCAAAATTCAATATATCCCATTAAAACAGGCATCCCATACAATCCTCAGGGTCATGGGGCATTATTGAAATAGAGCAAACCTAACACTGTAAAATTATTTTTATTAAAAACAAAAAGAAGGAAATTGGATAAGTCCTAAAGGACAGATGGCCGTTGCCCTGTTTTAACCTTAAATTTTTTTTAACTTTTAGACTCTAATGAGTTATTCTTCTGGAGACCAGACATTGGAATCCACACCCAACAACATAAACCTTTTGGATTACTGGAAAGGATTGATTCTTTCAGGTATCAATGGGAAGGTCCAGATTCCAGTATTAATTTGGGGAAGAGGTTCTGTTTTGTGTTTTTCCAAAAGACGAATCCTCTCCAATATGGATACCATCTAGATTAAAAAAACAGGTACCACATCAAAATGATCAAGATGACGAGTCGATTGATGAATCCAAGATTAATAAAAAAGCGTACAAAATCAAGAGGGGACCAAGATGAAGGTACAGAATGATTCCCTCAAAAGAGTCCCTTCTAAATATTTCACCCAACTTAAATTGTCCTATTTCTCCCGGCCGGTACAACGGAGATCCTACTCTTTTAGTGTGCACACAATTGTATTTTTTTCTTTCTTTTTATACATGTCTTTATGGTTCCTGTTCAATTTGTCTTACATTTCAAGTTACTGTGACGTCACAAAATATATGTTTTTGTATGCTTGTTCGTCTGTCCAGAGTGACGATCACATAAGAACAAAGCGCTTCTGAAAAAGAAAAACAATATAATAATATTTATATGGACTCCAATAATAACATTTAATTTCATTTTAGGTTAAGAGTAAACAAATTTGGTATATTAATTTTATATCATGAAGGGTACTGTTCAATTTTTGATTATATTGGTTGTCCCTGGGTACCATCTCTTTAGCATACAATATTAATAGTGTACTATATAAAACCTTGATATTATGGTTCGTTTTCTAGACATTAAGATAGTTGATATATTATTAACTTCATGTGTTTTACTTGATCATTAATTTCAATTCATCCTCAACAGGTATTAAGACTTGCTCTGTATTCAGAGACTCAAAGCCAAGATAATCAGATAGATAATGAGTTGTACAGGACCTGTGGAAAGAGGTGAGGACAGGGGGTATAATAATAGACAGAGCCAACATGGATTTCAGGTGCTTTACTGTGTTCCCTCACGAAGTACTTAGAACTGTCCTATAACAAAGGACTATTTACATCCCCTTTACAGGCGAGGAAAGGAGGAATAGGAAGCAACCTGTCTGCAGTTACATGGTTAATAACTCTGTTCCTGTAATTAGACACTTAACCATTAGACCATACCACCTCTCAGAGAACAAGAAGGAGAAATAGGTAGACATGCCTCAGAGTTCTCCTTGGAGACAAACAGGAGAAAGAGAAAAAAAAAAAAGGTGCTCTCAAGCAAAAGTAAGTAGAAACTACAGATAAAGAATAAGTAAACTGGGCTGGGGATATAGCTCAGTTGGTAGAGTGCTTGCCTCATATGTACAAGGACCTGGGTTCAATCCCCAACATCCACCAAATAAGTAAGGACTCTGAAAGACTAGTGGGAAAAAACCAACGTGGACAGCTCAACAGCTATAATTCCTAGTTCTTCTTTGGTAATGGTGTCTTGTGGTTTTGCTTTCTGGGTTTTTTTTGTTTGTTTGTTTGTTTTTGCATGTGTGTTTTTCTGTAGAGGAAAAAAACAGGATGCTCAATTCCTGTCTCATGTCTACAATCACATTTCTTTAAATATCAAAGTAATTTAAGAAATAGAAAAGAAAGAAGCAAAAGCTCACTCATTCCCAAAGGTGACAAGACCTCAGTTGTGCTGTCTCTTGCAATAAACAAGATGAAACATTCTCCCGGAAACATGAGGGAAATTATGCAATGGTTTGCTGAAAATGCTGCTAGGTTTCAGGCTGACTCTTAGCAACAATGATTATGCCCCCATTTCCAATCTCACGACAAAGACGCTTTTCGTAGGATTCGAGCAAAGCTTGATGATGCAATTTTCCATTTCCCTGTCGCACACCCCACTCCTGGTCCTGACCCCACTTCTGCATCCCTTTGGCAGTAGTGAGATGCCGCCTTTCAAAATGAACATCTAATCTGCTTGTTTGGGATTAGAGACCTCTCTATAGCCATTCAAAAATGGCTGGGCATGGTGGCACACAGCTGTAATAACAATGACTTGGGAGGCTGAGGCAGGAGGATCACAAGTCTGAGGCCACCCTGGGAAACATAACAAAACTGTCTCAAAAAAAAAAAAAAAAAAAAAAAACCAACACTTGGGGGTGTAGCTCAGTAGTAGAGCACCCCTGGGTTCAATCCCTAATACCACCAAAAAAAAAAAAAAGTCCCTTCTGGGCTGGGTTTGTAACTTGGCGGTAGAGCACTTGTCTGGCACGTGCCAGGCCCTTGTTTGCATCCCCAGCACTGGGAGCAGGTGGTAGAAAAACAAAAAAATCATCCGCTCCACTTCCTTCATTTATAAACTCTCCTTTTCCCATGATTGACAATAGTCTTCCTCTGGATGTTGTACCATGGGAATTGATTAGCAAAGCATATTTTCTTTCTTTAATCAAAGGCCTGCAAATGTGGAAACCTTGTCTTTGAAAAGAGATTGACCAGACAGCAACCCCCCAACCCCAAGGCTAGGTCATTATGTCTATAGCAAAGACCGCCTGGTTGCCAAGTATACAAAAATAACAGAATCGAAAGTTAATAACTCTGAGCAGGTTATAGCAAACAATGATGTTTGTGGGCTTCTGAAGCATTTTGTTTGAGATTCAGTAGCTTCAAATGTTCGGGGAAGTAAAACACAATTAATATATTTTTTCTAACTTTCAATTTAAAGAGTCATTGAGGTGAAAACAATCAGATCAGAAAAGGAATGAGGAGAGGCTCTGTTACTAGGTAATCAAGAGGAAACACAAACTGTACTCTACAAGAAAAATCTTTTACTCCTTCCCAGGAAATAGAAATAAACAAAAAACAGCATTTAAGTGTTTCCTTACATAGAACTGCTGAGCACATTCACCCTAAATTCACACTCCAAGCTCCAGGTCTATTCAAGAGTGTGTTTGGGGGCTGGGGTTGTGGCTCAGCGGTAGAGCGCTTGCCTAGCATGTGTGTGGCCTGGGTTCGATCCTCAGCACCACATAAGAATAAAGGCATTGTGTACAACTAAAACAAATAAATAAATTTTTTTTAAAAGAGTGTGTTTGTACATGGGACATGTATGTGTAGGAGAGTTAGAACCCTGCATTAGCTGAGTGTTTACTGTGTGCCAGACACTGTTCTAAATGCTGTATATTTATTTGGATTTTGAACCCTATTAAGTAGGTACTATTACTAGTCCCATTTTAAAGATGAGGAAACTGAGGTCCAAAGAAGTTTTATAATTCACCCAAGATTATACGATCAGTCAATACCAAAGTCTGGTGTCTAACTCAGGCAATCTGGACTAGATTCCATGTTCTTAATACCTTTTCTAGTCCCATGGGATTTCTGAGTAAGAATTCTCTTTTTTTAAATTTTATTTTATTTCTTTATTTGTTTATTTATTTTTTGTACTGGGGATTAAACCCAGAAGTGATTTGCCACTGAGCTACATTCCCAGCCCTTTTTTATTTTTATTTTTTTATTTATTAATTTATTTTACAGTAGAATGCATTTTGACATATTGTACACAAATGGAGTATATAACTTTGAGTGAGAATTCTTACTAGCTAGAATCAGATATTTTTAGATCTCACCACCCCTTCATAGCCAAGAAAACTGAGACCTAGACAGGTTGAGACCATCACAGTAAACTAATGGTCCATGTAGGTAAGAACCTGGGTCTCCTGGGAGCTTATCTGTATCTCTTCTTCTACCTCCCATACACGATGTTCTCTCAGGACAGATTTTATCAGAGGAACCATGGCATCCACAGAGATGTGCCACTCAGATTGCCTTTCAAGACAAAATGTGCTATTCAGCTGAGAATCTCTACCTGTTAGATACATTAACACTTAACAGATACACTTTAACTTTCTAGCTGGGACTACCCTCTTCTTAGGCAGCCCTCAGCCAAAGACTCAGATTGGCAGGAACACTAGGACCTGGTCATTTCTGCCCAAACAGGGACTCTCCTAGTGGACAATCTTTACACCACAACTCCCATTTTATTAGTGGAAACTTCTCAGAACTGCTTCATGATCCAAACCAACCTGGCTTTGTCCCCCTTTTTAAAAAATTTTTTTAATTTTTTTAAATTTTTTGGTACTAGGGTCTGAATTCAGGGCCAAATTACCACTGAGCTATATCCCCAGCCTTTCTCATTTTTTGTTCTGAGACAGGGCCTCATTAAGTTTCTAAGGCCGGCCTCAAATTTATAATCCTCCTGCCTCAGCCTCCCAGGTCTCTGGGATTACAGGTGTGCACCACCACACCCAGCCTCTTTTTATTTCAGACATTACCTATGCAGCATATCTTTTTCTCACCAAATTATTTCAGTCTCTGCTTTCCAGAGAGGATTCAATTGGCACAGGAACAAAATATACTTTGATACTTCTAACATTGAAGATGGAAGAAAATAATTAAATTTAGAGGTCAATCACTTGAATAGTATCTTTGCTTCTCTCTTGCCTTCTTCTATGTGAAGCCTCTTAATATTAAGATACAACTTTAGGTCTTCAACATCTTTCTTGACTCTCAAGTTAACATCCTCCCTTAAGAAATTCCTAAAACAAGCTGGGTGCCGTGGGGCACACCTGTCATCCCAGCACTTGCGAGGCTGAGGCAGGAGGATCACAAGGTCAAAGCCAGTCTCAGCAATGGTGAGGCACTTAGCAACTCAGTGAGACCCTGTCTCTAATAAAATACAAAAAAGGGCTGGGGATGTGGCCCCGTGGTCGAGTGCCCCTGAGTTCAATCCCTGGTAAAAAAAAAAAAAAAAACTACGTGATAATATACACTATGCCTGAAAATAGCAGGCCCTCTTCTTTTCTTTTCCAAGAACCTCTTATTAAGAAAGGAATGACTTGCCATCAAGTCTGATCAATAGTCAACAGACCTGATGGGAGAAAGAGTGAGAGGGAAGGAATCTTTGCTTGTTCTGTTGATAAAGTTAATCCTTCAGATTTTCCAGGACTCTTGTCTTTCACTCCCTTTATTTTCCTCTCTCCTCACTCTCCTCTTCCTTCTACTCCCTGGTTCCCTGAAATGTAAGTGGGAAACTAGAATAGTGGATTGGGGAGTGAGGCACACCTACTGCATTTTTTCTCTGTTGAAAGCTTTCATGTAGGTACAATGTAATTACTTATGATGTGCCATCATAAGAGTCTCAGCTGACACTCTTATAATGAAAGACAGATTAACAAGAGAAAAGCACAACAGATTAATTCAATTGACATTTTATAGGACATGGGAGGCCTCAGAAACGAAGACCCAAAGACCCAGGGAAAACAAGGACAGACATGCAGAAATGTGCTGGGACACAAAGGATGTGACTTAATGATAACAGGGGAAACCTGGCTGCTTTGATTCTTCTCTGCCTCTCTTTGTGGTAATTCATTCCTCATTGATATAAGGGAGGACCCCCTCTGGAATGAGGGTCTTATGACCTACTATCAGATAAGGTAAGTCAGAGAATTTCTTCATGGCCAGCTCCGACACAAAGAGGAAGATTAAAGTAATATTTCTAGCTTTTATGGCTGTCTTTTTGGAGAAAGATGTTCCCATTTCTATGATCTGTCTTGGGGAAGAGAAATTCTAGTTTCTATGGCCTGTCTTGAGGGGGGGGGGTGGAAAGGACCAGGGGAAAAAGGGCAGGAGAGGGTCAGAAAGAGAGTTTGCTTCTGAGGCCTACCAACAGCCTTCAGTTTGAAGGACACAGAATGCCAAAGCACCATACTTTGGCATATTATTATCAGAGCCCCCAGAACTTCCTGTTTTTCATTGCTGGTTGGTGTCTACATATGCATGGTGAGGCAGAAAGAGCTTGAGTCTGAACTATGTTAAATTGGTGACAGTAGTGCAATTGTTGATCCTGGTTCATATATGTAGGAGTGGGGGAGATGTGTGGTTGTGTGACCTTGGGCAAGATTCATGACCTCTTGTATTTCTCTTTAATCATTTATAAAATACGAATAATAATCTCTAACTCACAACATAGTTGTGAGAATCAAATGACACATAGCAACACTCAATAAACAGTGGTTCCCACTTATATTCAGTCAGCTCCATCATAGTCTCGTCAACCATATTTGTATGAAATGTGCTATTTCCCATCTTTTATGGAAAGGTTTGTTTTTCTCTACAACCGCACTGCATTTATGTGACTAATAATATAAATTATATTATATAATAATATATGTCATCATCAGTATAGTTTTTTGGACAGACAAATCAAATTATTTGATAAGTAGGCTGATGTGTAAATTTGACTGGGAGAAATAAATCTTACTGGTGAGTAGGAGAAATTTTGTTCTAATATGTGATATGATGAAAAGGGATGTTATAGTTCTAATAAGGCATGAAATGGTAAGACAATTATTAATTGAATGTGACCTTTGGGTAATTTATGCCTATGAGCGACTAAAATATTAGGGGAAATGAGGTTTTAAATAGCTATTATGTTTCTTCACACATCCACTTACTCATCCATGTACTTCTTCATTTATCCATCCATTTATTATTCATCCATCCTCTATCCATGCATCTATCTTTCCACCTGCCCGTCAATTTGTTATCCAGCTACTCATTTATCTATGCACCCATCCTTCCATTCACCCATGCATTCCACTGACTCACTCATGGTAGTAGCATTGACTGCATGTGAACATGCATAAGTAATGATCTTCATCATACAGGAACTTTCCATTGAAGAGGGGAGAAAATGTAAGAAGAAATATGAGGCAAAAGCCCTTGAGAGTTATATGAGAATCTACAGAGTTCCTAGACATGAGAAATCACAGCTGACAGAGAAGAAGGGCAAACATCTTGGATGCAAGAAACAGAATTTACTTTGGACTCTGAAGATTCTAGAAGAATCAGGAGGACACCATAGATGAAAGAGGGAGTACATTTAAGCAATGAAGCTCCAAGACAGGACAAGTTGTACATGGGCGGTGGTAAACGTTTTGGTTTGGCCACATGATGATAGAACAATAAGCTTGAAAAGTGTGTTTAGGAAGATCATGGAAGGTCTGTAACCATGAGATGGAAACTTTGGTGTTTCCTTGGAAGTCACACAAAGACCCTGAGATTTTCTAAGTTGTAGACTAATACAAAGTAGCATGTAACAAATATTTTTAATGAATTTTGATTTTAATTACCTAGCTAATAACTAAATATTTGTTAATGCAACAAATATTTTAATATATTTACATTTTAATTAACTAGTTTAATTAGCTAAATAATTTAGCTAGTTAATAGCTAAGCAGAAGTTCTTGGATTTTCTCAGTTCACAATACCCTGTATTTCTAATCTTTTCATGGCACCTCTAGGCCAAAAGAAATATCTAACAATTAATTCAATTTATTAAGTAAGCTTCAAATAACTTATTAAATATTCATTTGTATCTTAACATAACCTAGTAGCCATTTACAAAATAATCCATATAAATTTTTTAAATTTGTAAAAATGTCATTCTTAAACAACCTGGAGACATGAATTTGACTGTAAATAATTTGTTTGTGAGATAATCCAGGAAATTCTAGCAGATATGAGGGGTACTGTTGCCACCTGCAGCAACGATACTGCGGGAAAGAAATCGGAGGCAGACTGGGAATGAGTAGGTTCTTTATTCTTGCTTCTTCTCTGCTTTCTCTTCTGTATTCTCTCTCCAACTCCAACCACCCCTCTTGCCAGCCCTACCTGGTTAAATACTCTTCACCTTAACAAGTATACACGTCACAAGCTCAACTTACAGGTGCGTCACACTGTTCACGGGCACAGAAAGATTCTTAGTTGATTACATTAAGGTCAGGAGAAAACAATTAAACGCCTCCTCTTCGGCTCTCAGCCAGCCGCCATCTTAGCTACCTCCTCATTAAGGCTCTTACAGGGTACTGTAGCAGAGAAGGTCAAGAGTCAATAAAGATTATATTATCAAGTAAGTTTCCACTGCGGGCAATTGCAGCTCAGTCCCACTGGGAAACCTTGGGAGTCAGAGAACACATACCTGAGAAATTTTAATGGACAGGCGAGGGAGTTGAGGGGAATGTTAATGTCTTGGAACTTTGGCTTGCCATGTACATGGATAGGGAGAGCTTCAACAGACAGAGAAAAATCTTCAGAAAATTAGATGATATTTGTGATATTTGGGTAACTGAAATCAACTCCATCCAAATGGTAAGGCCCAAGTAAATATGGGTGAGGTGGAGACAGTAAATGTGTCACTAGTAAACCCTAGGAATACAGCAATTGTAACAATGATCAGAGGGCAGTGATTTTTCATAAGGGTGAATCAGAATACCTAGAAGGCATGGATAGTTTGAAAACACATATGTAATAGAATATAATTTTATGTTTACAAAATAAAAACACTTGTTGTTTTTATTTCTTTGGTTGGTAACTATAGAAAGAAGATAGTAATATTCAAAAGAGTTCAGCATTAGGACACATTAGTCTCAGAAGGGGCACTTGAAATGCTCATGTTTGTTCTTGGTTTAAAATGTTTGAGAAAGGCTAAGCCTGATTCTTTCTTGCAAAGTAGTACCAAAGGGAAGGAAGTACTGATTTCTCAACTAAAAAAAGAAGGTTGAAATTGGGAAGCATTTAGCAGAAGACTTAGTTTCTAAATATATTCTCAACAAAATTAAATGGGTTTGCCATGTTCCAATTCAACTTAGTTATGCCTCATGAAACTGAGAAGTTTCCTATAAATTACATTTTAGAAATCATTAAAAAATTCTCAAGTAATCCTTTCTAAAGGGGGAAAAATACGAGAACCACCAAGCATGTCACTAAAATCAGCTACTCATCATTAATTTCTATTTCCTAATGGAAATGAATGATTCACTCCTTTGTTGAATTTTACTTGGGGATACATTTTTTAAAGTTGATCTAAGAGTTCATCTTCCAAACAAAACATATCAATACGGCCTTAATTTAGGCCTAAACTTTTGATTCAAATATGTCTAAGGAATGTATGTCTATAAACTGATTCCCCTAAATGTACTTGGCTGAAGGAAGAGGAAATTAATTTGCTCCAGCACCTGGAGGAGAGTCAAAAATAGACTTTTGTGTGTGTGTGTGTGTGCTGAGCATTGAACCCAGGGCCTTGTGCATACAACGCAAGCACTTTACCAACTCAGCCCTAAAAATAGCCTTTTGAATACAGGTCTCTCTGGCTTGGAGTCTGAGCTCTCTGGAGAGATATGCAATCAAGAAAAACCAAGGAACTCAATTTCTTGAGAAATTCTAAAGATACAGGTCAAAAATATTATTGTACTATGGCTCTGCTGAGGACAGTGAATGAAGGTTGCAGGGAATATAATGTCACTTTGGTGTCTTGAAAGGTCATAGTTCTGAGGCACCTGGGATATCCAGAGCTCTCCAAAAGTGTTGGCTGTGGTGATGAGCAGGACCAAGTAGCAGATTCAGGGAGAAGAAGATGGGAAGTTTCTCAAGGGCCAGCAGAAAGATATTTTGCAAAATCAGTAAAATCTGGACTTTTCTTTTCAATGTGACCACTTTAGTACCCATAGGCTAGAGAAACTTGGGTTGACAACAAATGAAAACAGTACCAAGTTTAAAATGCATCAATGTGTCATATGCTTTTGCAGATGATAATTATAGGAAGCTATGAATGATTTTTTTAATAACCGGAAAGACAAAAAACAGTAAGTCCAGACAATATAAGTGCAGCTAGTTGTTCAGTGCTGTGTCATAGTGATTAATTACATTTGCCCAAGAGTAATTTTAAATATATATTGTTGGTTCTACTGAGTGCCTACCTGGTTACCAGGAAAAGCCCCAGATGGGGGAGTTAAGACCCTTAATGTTAGTGTCCCATATGGACCATTACACAGCTTTTTGACCTTAGGCAAATTTTGTGGGGATGATTAAACTATTGCCCCTAATTCTTCAACCCACCTCCAATCCATATTCTTGGCAGGGCCTCACTGTGGGCAGAGAGTATTTTCCTACCCCTTGATTTGGGGTGTTGTACCCAGCGAAATGCGAATTAAAACTCCAAGCCATGTCACACTTGAGCTAGAAAGAAGCCTTTATTAAGCTGATCAGTGGCCACCACCCACACGCACCACGAAGCATGACAAGATGGTGCTCCGGCAGATATTTTCAAGGGTTTATAAAGAGAAAAACCACAGAGGGTAGAATATTCGGTTGCAGGGTTTCAGCCAATGCAAGCAAGCTGTGGTATAGAAGCTGAATTTGGGCAGTTAGCGAGACAATGTAATGGGTACAATGGTATTTCCCATGGGACTTTCCATATTGGCATAGCAGCAAGCAAGTAAAAGGGAAGGGAGTCAAAATGACCTGAGTTGAGTACACATTAGAGAATGGTTACTAACATCTAGACAATCAATCTCTGACAAGGTACGTTGCCCAAGAAAAATGAAAACCAAAGAGAACAATTTTACACTGTATAAGAATTGCTATTTTTGTGTTGCCAAGTATGTTATGCTAGGTAACAATTAATGGGTACAGAGGTGGCCTTTCCGTGTTCTACTATTTCTGAGAAACAGAACTATTTCTCAGAACTCCAAAGATGGCTGCTGAAGGACAAGATGGAGTCCCTTTAGTTCTCCTATCACAGGGGCATAGTCATGTGACTTACCCTGGCCAATGACATGTGGGCCAAAGTAACAGTGCTTCAACTTCAAATGTAGGCCTTAAAAGGCCTTATGAAAAGCCACTCTTTTTTCTTCTACCTCTACCATCTTGATAAGAAAAACCTACTCCTGTTGGCCCACTGATGCAAGGAAACTGAGAATCAGATGGAACAAACTTAAAAGACCTGAAATTTGAAATTGCCCTAGCAGAAAAACCTAGATCTGCCAAATCCCAGCTAGTCCAGAGATATATTAGCTAAATACATGCTTACTGTTAAAAGCTGCTAAGAATCTCTGGTTTTTTGTTATACAGCAATAGCTGACTGATATACCTCATTATCTTTATGGGTCTCAGTTTCCATTATCTGTAAACTGAATGAATTTACTATATATCTCAAATCTCTTCTAGCTTTAATCATTTTTTCCTGAAATAAATTTCTCCTCCTTTGTACATAGCTGATTTTTTCAAAAGGCTTTCTTATACCTCTAAAGCACATTGACTTCAGGAAGTGTTGCTTCTCTGGTTTCATATGCCAGTTCCATATCTAATGACATTCATTAGACAGACAAGTCTTTCAACCAAAGCTGAAGAGCCACAGAAAATGTGCAGAGATTAAGCCTCAGATAAACAGTACTCATTTAATTTCCAGCCTTTGAAAAGTAAAAGTTTCAGAATGAGCCTTTTCTTTATTGACTGAGCCTTTAGGTCTCCTGGGTATGAGAGGAAGAAAAGTCAACATTTCCTGAACTTTTGGGAAGCATTTGTATTTTTGGCTTATAGAATTCAAGCCCAAAATAACAAACCAACGTTTACCTTTGGGTAGTAGCAATCGTTAGCCTCCTCTCTGATAAGATACTTCTGTAGATATTATTATTATTATTATTATTATTATTATTATTATAACAGCTTCTTTCCTATACCATATTATTTCCGCACATAGTAAAATAAGAGTACTCAACTTCATTCAATATAGAAAGTTAACTTTATCCCTTGTTTTTCTTCCTTTTCTTTGCTACATTAGAATGGTCTACCAAAACCTACATTAAGTAACACCAGTACTATTGCAACAGGTAGAATGCAAACATAGCCCTCTCCTGCTGTAGAGGAACCCTCCAGACTAAGGTTTTGAATTAGTAATGATTTGGGTCATCAACCTTTATTGAAAAAAGAGAAGAAAAAGAGAGAGAGATGTGTGTGTGTGTGTGTGTGTGTGTGTGTGTGAGAGAGAGAGAGAGAGATAAAATGTGTGTGTGTGTGTGTGTGTGTGTGTGTGTGTGTGTGTGTATAAAAAGAGTGTGGAGTTGAATCCTAGAAGGACTAGGGAAAGGTAGAACAAGATATGGGTATGAGAAACTGAAGAATTGCCCCTTGCTGGGGATATAGCTCAGTTGGTAGAGTGTTTGCCTTGCATGTGCAAGGCCCTGGGTTCAATCCCCTGCTCCACCAAAATAAGTAAATAAATAAAAATTTTAAAAATAAAAAAAAAAATTGTCCCTCAAATATATGTTCTAATCCCTAGAACCTGTACATGTTACCTTATATGGAAACACGACCTTTGCAAATAAGCTTAAGCTAAGCATTTTGAGATGGAGAGATTATCCAGAATTAGCAGAGTGGGCACTAAGTGTTATTCCATTTATTGTTATGAAAGAGAGGTAGAGGGAGAGTTGATGGGCAAAATAGGAGAAAGCAGTGTAACCATAGAAGCAGAGATTGGTGTGAAAAGGCCAAGAAGCAGGCAGCCACCAGAAGCTGGAAGAGACAAAGACTAGATCATCCCCTAGAACTCCCAAAAGGGCCCCAATCCTGCTACCTGCTGACACTTAATTTCAGCCCAGTGTCAAGATCCTGTTTCCATAGAAGTTAACATTTCTCTCCCCACCCTTGCTCACTCTTTGTAATCTCTCTCTCCTCTCTTCTTTTTCCTCCTTCTTCTCCTCCTCCCTTCCCCATTTTTCTCTCTTTTCTGCTGCTCAAGCAGATGACAAACTAAGAAATGATATAATGACTCCCTGTACTTGTGGGTTCTCCAATTTCTAGAAATTCTTTTATTTCTCCCCTCCCATCACTTCACTTGGCTTCCAATGTGGAAGAAAGAAAATAATTTCATAGTTACTTCTCATTAATTAATTAATTAATATAATTAATATTTTCTAAAACAAGATTACAAATATAGGCATATCTATTCAAGAAATGGAACTTTCAATGCAAAGATATATTGACATTTTGCCTGTTTTTGAAGAATTTTTCACGCACATCCCAGCCTAGAGACACTCAGGAGGTCTGGTCTGATCTGGCTTTTGTTGGTTTTCCCAGGCTCTGAACATTGCATAGAAGCCAGTGTAGTTCTGCATGGCTTGTTCAAGGACTATTAGGGTTCAGACTGAGCTTCTTTATCTCTCTAATTATTGGAGAGAACAAGGAGTCCTGAGGCTGTCCCCAAATGGGACGGTCTGCTTAATAATCATTCCATCTCGGCTTCTAAGCACTTTTGAAGGAGATCAGTCCCTGGAAGAGGCAGCTACTGTGTTATAAATTTGGTATCTTAGCCTCTTCTGGGTGCTCAAATAGACTTCAGATGCAAAGACTTGTCAAGGTTTATAGGAAAAGCTCTATAAGCTACAAGCTGTCAATAAAATTCTATTGAATTCACCTTCTCATTCTTCTGCTTGTCTTTAAAATCCCAGATTGATTTTTACAGAATTCACAGTGTCATTCAGGTAATGGTGTTTCTAGTTGTTGGCAGGGTGTTCTTAATGACATAGCAATAATGTGGTACTGCTTTTGTGAAGTCAGCGAGTATATCACAAGAAAGGGAGACCCGTTCACCCCACTCTTCTTCTAGGGAGGGGTACACGTGTATTTCTTAGCCACACACATTTCTCCTGCCCACTCCCTTTTGTCTGTGCACCTGCAATTTGATCTTGCACTGTAATAATTCAATTTTGCTTAATCTGATTATACTTGACTGAAAATGAAAAGCAATGTTTATGTGATATATTGAAGGGTTTGTAAGGGAAAACTATTTAACTTTCTAGCAGATTTTAACAATTTAATGCAGGGTTTCTTAGCCTTGTCACTGTTGATATTTGGGGTTGAATAACTTATTGTTGGAGGAAGACTGTCATACCGATAATGTGTATCATAGGATGTTTAATGTCATCCTTGGCCTCTATCCACTAGATGCACAGGTATACCAGTACTCTTATCCTCTCCCCAAAATGTCTCCAAACATTGCCAACTATCCCTGATTGGGGGAAAGCAGTTAAGAACCATTAGTTTAAACTATAAATCTGTTTTTGGAAGATGCTTGGAGCAGTGAGAGAAAAACTGAAAAAATGTATATTAGAAAGTTTGGCAGGGGTGGGGGGCTGGGGAATATAGCTCAGTTGGTAGATTGCTTGCCTAGAATGTGCAAGGTAAATCCCCAGCACCACCAAAACAAAAAGAGAGGAAGGAAAGAAGGAAAGAAGGAAGGAAGGAAGGAAGGTAGGTAGGAAGGAAGGAAGGAAGGAAGGAAGGAAGGAAGGAAGGAAAGAAAAGACAGAAAGAAAGTAAGTTTGGTAGGCAGCCTCCAAGATAGTTCTCAATGATTGTGTTCTCTGGTATCAATGCCCTTAGTAGTCCTCTTCCACACTTTCACACTGAGTAGGGCTAACCTATGTAACCAATAGGATATTGTGGAACTGATAAAGTGTGAGTTTTTTAGCTAGGTCATAATAGATGTTCCTCTTTTAGATTATCTGCACTAGGAAGAGAAATTAGCTGTCATACCATGAGTGCTCCACAACCCTATGGAGAGGTCCATAAGGTGAGAGTCTCATGAAATCCATCTTGGAAGTTACTATGATTTGGATTTGGTTTGTCCCCCAAGGATCCTTGTGTTGAAGTTTTGGTCCTCAGTGTGCTGGTATTGAGGTGGTAAAACTTTTGAGGTGGGGCCTAATGTGAGGTCCTTTGTTCATTGAAGGCCCTGTCCTTGGAAAGGATTAAGGTAGTTCTCCTGAAACCCCTTGGTAGTTCTTGCAAGAGAGTGGATATAAAAGCCTGAGCTACCCATACCCCCAGCTCTGATTTCCTATATTGAGTACAATCTCTTGTTCCCATACATGCTCCCACCATTGCCATCTGCCATGATGCAATAGAGCCCAGAGGGCCCTCACCAGAACTGAGCAATTGCCAGTGACTTTCCTTTGAATTTCCAAAACTGAGCTAAATAAATATCTTCTCTTCATAAGTAGCCTGTCTCAAGCATTTTATTATAGTAATGAAAAGCTAACTAATACAGATGTGTAACATGCAACCCCCATCAGGCCACGATGCCTACAGCCCAGAACAACATCTTGACTGCAAACTCATTCTGGCCCACAGCCAGAATCACCCAGCAAACCACTCTTGAATTCCTGAGTACTGAAACTGCTTATTCTTTGTAATTGTTTATTATTGTTTCCAGCCTCTATGTTTTGGGGTCATTTGTTACACAGTAATAGATAACTAATAGAATTTAGAAAATATCAATTTCAAACAAAACATTTCTCTGTTTAATATTGTTTTTTTTTTCAAGTCTTAGAGATTTTGTTACTTTTCTGGTTAAATAAAATTTTATAGTAGAGTTCTGTTGATTGTTGCATAGCTAACAGGAACAGAAGCAGGTCAAAAGAATAAAACTAGAGTTTTTGTTAGGAAGAAACAAAGAGCCTCCTTTAACTGGCTAAATATAGGGAGATACCTAACTCCAGAAATAATGGGATTAAGCAAATAAATACTTACTTTGAAAAAAATTTTTTATTTTAGTAAATTTTGGCATTTATTTATTTATTGGTACCAGGGATTGAACTCAGGGGCACTCCACCACTGAGCCACATCCCCAGCCCTTTTTTGTATTTTATTAGAAACAAGCTCTCACTGAGTTGCTAAGTGCCTCACCATTGCTGAGGCTGGCTTTGAACTCATGATCCTCCTCCCTCAGCCTGCCAAGTGCTAGGATTACAGGTGTGCACCACGGTGCCTGGCTAATTTTGGCTTTTATTAATAAATTGAGCTCTAGTTAGAATTCCTTAGGACCACTTCAGTGTTAGTCCTTATTTAAAATGTTTTAAATGGCAATTTATTTTGTGAGACATTTATATATGTAATTCATTTAATCATGATTGCCAGAGCATTTGTCCATTGCTGTTTTTTTAAAAAAGGGCTTAAACTGGTCCTCTCTCATAGAAATCTGAGAGATAAAATTTCATGCCTATTAAAATTTCTCTGACTACTAAGCTATTTTCTGAAACTATTAAAAAAACAATCAGCAATTAATGGGTAAGCAAATTGTGTTTTATTCATACAATGAAATACTACTTGGTGATAAAAAGATGTGAACTATTGAGACACACAACAGAATAATTATGTTGAGGGAAAGAGCCCAGATGAAAAGAGTATGTACTTTATGATTCCATTTCTGTGAAATTCTACAAAATGCAAACCCATCTGTGGCATCAGAAAGCAAATCAATGGTTGCCAGGAATGGGGATAGGAAGGGGTGGGACAGAGGCATTATAAAGGAACATAAGAAAATTCTTGGATAGGTTTATACATGTCAAAACATATCAACTTGTATACTTTAAACATGTACAGTTTATTACATGTCCATGTTACCCTGCAAAGCTGTTTCAAAAGTGATGGATAATGTGTCATATGATAAAAAATAACTGGTGGCATGATCATGTAGAAAAAGCAAAAAAAAAAAAATGGAATATAGACAAAAGTACTTATTCTGACACTTGAATTCTTTTTTAAACTTCTTATTTTTTATTTATAATAGTAGTATGTATTACAATTCAAAATGCACATATATAGCATCTTTTTACATACAACTGTTTGTATACAAAGAATATAAGTACCATTCAGATCTTCAATCATGCATTTAGGATAATGATATCCATCTCATTCAACCACTTTTTCTTTTTCCCCCTCCCTCCCCCCTTGCTCCCTCCCTTCCCCTCCTATTTAGTCACTGAACAAGAACAACAACAAAAATGCAGGGCTTATGCTGTTCTAAAGTTAGGTGCTTCTATTCAAAGATATTGGGAAACAAAAAGGCCAAACTACTGTTAAGTCCCCAAAGACAAGATGGAGCCCACATCTAAACCCCAGGGCCTCAGCTAGCTTTTCCTTCTATACTCCTACTAGATCTCTTAGGAATACCCTATGGAATAGGAGTGGTCTCCTTGCACTTTCATTGTTCTCTCAAAGCAAGGACAAACACCTTTCTTCTGGGTTCAAAGATTTTACTACTACCCATATGGAGAAACAGGTCAATAACAACAAATAAAAGGAAATTAGGAAGTTTTAGGGTCATATTAAGTGCTTATACTCATGGCTATGCTTCTTCCTTTCTTTTTCTTTGTTATAGCATTACAGTTATACATACTAGTTGAGTTCATTTTGACAAAAATCATACATGCATGGAATTTGATTTCCATTCCTAATATCTCTTTCTTTTCCCAGTTTCCTTCTGAGATAATAGCTAAAATCCCCTTAGGACTTTCTCTGTTTTTAAAGACAGGTCACCAAACTTCCTCCTACCCTCCTCAGAATGTCTTTTCCCAGCTCTCTCAAAGTCAAAAAATATGTTCATGTTTTCCTAGACCAAGGACACTGTTTATGACCTATAATACTAAAGAACCAACCAGGAAGGAATAATTTTCTCAATTTGGGTTAGAATTTTGTATGAACAGTATACTTGAATAGGACTGTCTTCTTCTATTATAGTACCTCTCTCCATGAGATTCTTTTGCCCTAATTGTATACTGGTTAACTACTGACACACTAATGCTGTATAATATACCGTCTCAAGATATGGTGGTTTACAAAACATTTATTCTCACTAGATCATGGCTGATCTTGTCTGAGCTTAGCTCAGTTCAGTTCAGCTCTGCGCCACACATCTTTCAATTTCTTTAGATCAGCAGCTTACCTGAGGCATGCCTTTGTCATGGTGATGGAAGAAGCACAAGAGCATAGAACAGAAGCCCGTTGTATCTCTTAGGACTTAGAACTGGTATGATCTCACTTCTTTCCACATCCCAATGACCAAGGAAATTCACATGGCCAAGTCTAACATAAATGAAGAAGGGGAAAATACCATTCCCATAGAGTTTTGGGCAGGGAGGGTGGGAAGGAATGAATATATGCCGAACAATCATTTAATCTACAGCTTTTTTCTTTTTTCTTCTGTTCCTGTACATTTATCATTATTATAGTTTTTCAGACCAATAAAACTTGTGTTCCACAATTTGCAAGCATAACTTATGTTTTACAATTTACAAAATTGACTTCATGGATTACAAGGTTTTACTTTCTATCATTTTTCTGACAGGTACAATATTTTTCTCTTTGGTTATTAGGCTATTATGTTAAAACATTATGGGGGGGGACAGAGAGGATGAGACTTATACCTTGGAGTATGCCAACTGATAATTCATTCAAAAGTAAAATAGCACTCAGCTCAACTTATAGTTGCTAAGGCAAATAAGAATTTATTTTGTTCACGTGACAAGAAATTCAAAGAAAGGCAACCTTGGGCTGGCAGTATTATCAAAGACCCGGTTCTTTTCCTCTCTCTGATCCATGATGGTTAGTACATTGATTTTTGTCTTCATGGCAGTAAAATGGCCAGTGCAGTTCCTTACATCAAGCCTATATTCAAAGTAGGGAGAAATGGCAGAGGACCATGTAGCTGAGATAGGCTCACTTTGTGTTCAGAAAGTAAAAGTTGTCCAGGAAATTGTCCATTTATAAATCCATAGAAAATAATATTTTGAGCTTGCTAGTCTTTATAACAAAAGAAGGCAAGGATAAAAGCTAGGGGAAAAAAGGTGCTGAGAAATCCTATAGTGTTTGCCATAAGAGGACACACACCCCTTAGACCTAATCACTCCTTCTAAGCAATCCTTACCTGGGGTATACAATTGTAACAAGTACAAAATGATAACCTTGTTCCTGTGCTTCTGTTGCATCTGTTTCACATCAGGCCACTTAGAAACTGATCCTGAGTTTTCTGGATTGATTTAGACATTTTGCTATTCTCAAGCAATGCTATAATGTTTGATGAGTTGAATAATATGAGGGAAGGTTATTATTTGAAGGTTGTGTCCTTGGGCAAGTTACTTAACTACTCTGGGCTTCAGTTTCATTGCCTAATAAATGGACTTTAAAAATATATCTTGCAAGGTTGCTGTGAAGATAAGAAATCACGTTTGAAAAGAGCTTCACGCTTTGTCTGCCATTTAGTAGGTAAATTGTTACCTGCAGTGCTTGCTTCGGCAGCACGTATGCTAAAATTGGAACCATACAGAGATTAGCATGGCCTCTGTGCAAAGATGACACGCACATGCGTGAAATGTTCGATATTTCTTTTAAATTGTTCCCTGCAGCTGAATGCATTCCTAATTGGCCTACACACTCTGCATCAAGGTTCACTGTCTCCCATGATGTTTTGTTGTAACAGTCTGATGAACTAAAGGGGTATAATGTGCTTGTCAAAAAAAAAAAAAAAAAAAAAAGAAATGTACAGTGAAACCTTATAATCAGTATCTGACATCATCATCATTATTGTTCTGGGGTACTTCAACTTCTTCTGATTACACGTTTCATCCTCCTTTGTCTTGCATACATTTTCTAGGCTATCATCAATGTGGCAAGAATCTGCACCCAGCATTGCTTTCATCTGGCTATTAAATGTGCATCACCCTCAGGTATCAGCCTTCTGGAATGGTCAAACAGAGAGGAGGGGTCTGGAGGAGACTTATTTACATGTGAAGGGGAAACAAAGGAATATAAAAATATCTTGCCTGAAACACAGCCTATAGGCCAGGCAGAAATTATTGTCCTTGTTCGTTCCTGTCTCCTCATTACCAAAGTTCCTCTCTGTTTCTCCCTGGGGCAGGGATAGAGCATTGGGAAAAAGCAGAGTTTCTGCCTATGCCACCTTCTTCTAGAGATAAAACCATTTCCTTTTCCCTTTGATTTTCTTTCTTCAAATTCACTGGATATAACACTTATAATTTGTTGTTTTCCACTCACTATTCTAATTGAGATTCAGGCCCAAGCATTCAACTGAAAAGTAAGCTAGATCGAGAAACAATTAGACTCTTTAGTCATTAATTGCACTTGACATTAACCAAGATGAATAGACACATGACCTGTTACAAACTTATTGGTAAATTGAATGTTAATATTGAATTTCTCTTTATTTTAAACATTAGAAGTATTATAGTTTAGATCTAGAATGTTCCCCAAAGGCCCATGCGTTGAAGGCTTGTTCCTCAGTCCATGGTGCTATTGGTGAAAACTTTAGGAGGTGGAGCTTAGTTGGAAGAAGAAGAGAAGGTCACTGGAGGACTTGCCCTTGCAGGATATATCTTGTCCCTGGCCCCTTCCTCTCTCTCTTTGCTTCCTGGCCACCATAAGTGAGCAACTTGGCTCTACCACACACTCCCCTGCCATGATGTTCCACCTCACCATAGGCCCAGAAACACTGGAGCTAAGTGACCATGGACTGGAACCTCTGAAACCATGAACAAAAAACAATGTTTCCTCCTTTTAAACTCTTTCTTTCTGGTATTTATCACAGCAACAGAAAGCTATCTAAGACAAAAAGTAATCATAAGTTCTCTCCTTTTATCTACCAAAGATTAATCCCAGTAATTGTGGCACAAGAGTAAAGAGAAAGAAGCCGTTAGAATTATAACAAGGAAGTATTTCTTACTATTGTTAATACTTAGTATTAGATATGGAAAATGACAAACCCCCAAAGTGGTGAGACCCGGGGAAACAGGAGTGAGAAAGAAAGCCACACATTGAGAGCTTGATCCTTTCCCAATACAGTTCTTTCTTGGTGATAAAACAAACCCTGAGGAGGAGGTGTCCATCAAACCTGGAAAGGCAGTCTCTGGGAAGAGGCTGAAGCATTAAACCTTCTGCAAACAAATCCTTCCCAGGTACCAACGACTGACCCCAGGCCCTCCATCAGATCCAGGACAATAAATTCCAGAAACTGACCACTGACCCTAGACTCCCTCCCATTTTGCCCTGTAAAACAAACCCTAAATCCCTGAGCACTAAAACTGACTCCTTCACTGATTGACAAACTCCAAATTCCTGGGTGCCCAAAGAAAATTGATATGCTCACTAGACCACCTCTCAGAAGAACCTATATAAGCCCAGGCCCTTTCTTTGTTTGGGGGCTCATTTTTCCACCAGGAAAGTGGGTCCCACCATGGCTCATTTTTGTCCCTGCATTCCCTGCTCTTGTGTGAAACTTTATTCCTAAATAAAGTGCTGAGCTGATTTGTGAAGTTTGCATTAGTCCCGGTCTTTTTGCGCTAACACTTAGTGATTACTTTGAGTCTTAGAGAGTTAACTTTAATAATATTTCTTAAGTCAAAATATGATTTAAAATTTTTCATTCTGCACATACGTCCATATAGAGTTTTCATATCTCAATAAATGGGAGTGTGGACACCTGTTTTGTTTTCTTGTTAACAGGCAGGTATACATATGAAGAAAATGGTGGTGGTTATGGTGGTAGTGGGGTCTTCTAGGTGTCATTAACACCTAAATAGAAGAGAGTGCTATTGGGTCCAGCTATATACCACAAATACTCAAATACTCAGAAAATACTCGGGAGATGAGAGTTGGTGAAAAGGAAATGAGTTTTATTCAAGGGCCTGAACCCTGGAAGATGGAGGGGGACTATTGTCCTCAAAGCTCTATATTCAGGAAGGTGGATACAAAAAAGGTTTTATAGGGAGGTACAGGGGGCAATGGGCAGGAAGACTACAAGCTGGGTGGGATCTTTATCATCCAGGGTATGTGTCTCCTTTTATGAAGATAGAATATCAAAATGGACCTTGACCTCCTGGAGTTAGTTCCTATTTTTTTTTTAGACAGACACATTACTCCTTTGCAAGTTACACCTCAGAGCCATTTATGTGCTTTGTGTTAGTTGATGCACAGAAAGAACTAAAGAATAAGGAGGGGGTTACATATTTTCATGTAATCTGAAGGTCACCAGATATTCTGGATTCTATAAATCTAAAGAAAAAATATTTAGCAATTAACGGCATTAATCATTTAAGTGTGGCTTCTCTTTAGAATTTAGAATGCTGGGCAAAGGGAAGGGATGTAACCTTGCAAAGGACAACTTTCAAAGGAGAATCCACAGTTACAAGAAGGTAATTCTGACAACTTTGGTAAGGTTTACCCAGTCCCAAATGATTTGCTCCAATCATCATAGAACACCAGGGCTTGAACTTGCATTAATGATCATCCCCTCATTATGCAGACAGCTGTTTGTCTGTTTGTTTGGTGTTTGTGCATATCTATACCAGATGGCAGAAATCCTTTGATACATGTGCACCTTCACTGCTTGGTATAGAGGATGGAGATTTGCACAAATCTGTCCTAAAAAGTGAACATGAACATTGTGTCCCATTCGGTAAACAGAGATATGTCCAGTGTCAATTCCCCTGTAAAATGTAACAAGACATTGCCTTAATAATGAAGCCAGAATTAGACAGGTGGTCAGTATAGATAGGTAAATCAAGTCAGGTCGGATCAAGGAGGCCTATTTTGAGTGAGTCCAGGAAGTTGGAAACTATCCCCTGGGGGATTGAAATGTTAATTCCTTCAGAGCTCTTCCTCCACCCTTATCAAGAACCTGCCCCTGCTCCAACATATAGGGAACTATAAAGTTGTTAATAAATGTGTCCTGGGCTGCACCATCCTGCCCTTCCCCCTTCAGCCCACCTCTTTCCCACCTTTTGGACATTCCACTGAGCATTCCTGGGCCTGGTCTTTTACACTAGAAGGAGAGAAAAAAGGGGAAGAGAACAAGAGAACAAAAGAAGCCTAAGACATATAAAAAAGGCAGACCTGCCTCACTTCTGGGCATACCAGGATACCAGCTATGGCCCCCTTCTCCCTCCCGGGAGAAGTCTATGTTACCCCTTTTAAAATAAACCCTGCTTTATATTCTTGCCTCGCGTGCTTCTCTAATGTTCAAACTTCAACATTTGGGGGAGCAGAACTCGTCACCGAGAACCAGCAGTATCAATATCATGTAAATGTTCCATAACTGGGTATGGAACCACCATCTGACCCAGCTATCCCACTACTCGGTCTATACCCAAAGACGTAAAAACAGCATACTACAGTGACTGAGCCACATCTATGTTTATACAGCACAATTCACAATAGCTAAACTGTTGAACCAACCTAGATGCTCTTCAGTAGATGAATGGATAAAGAAACTGTGGTATATATACACAATGGAATATTATTCAGCATTAAAAGAGAATAAAATCATGGCATTTGCAGGTAAATGGACGGAGCTGGAGAATTTAATGCTAAGTGAAGTTACCCAATCCCCAAAAAACAAATGCCTAATGTTTTCTCTGATTTAAGGATGCTGATTCATAATGGAGTTGGGTGGGGGGCATGGGAGGATTAGGTGAACTCTAGATAGGGCAAAGGGGAGGAAGGGGAAGGGAGGGGGCATGGGGATAGGAAAGATAGTGGAATGAAATGGACATCATCACCCTAAGTACATGTATGAAGACACAAATGGTGTGACTCTACTTTGTGTACAACCAGAGATATGAAAACTTGTGCTCTATATGTGGGGGGAAAAAAAGAAGAAGAAAGACATTTCTTTCCTGGGACTGGGGGATAGCTCACTGGTAAAGTGCTTGCTTAGTATGTTCAAGGTCCTGGGCTGGATCCCTGGCCAGGTAAAATAGGAAAAAATAAATTCCTGAGAATTATGTTTGATAGAGGAGGGTTAAGGAGGGTGTCAGGTACATGAAGTGAGATGAAGAATAAAGAGGAAGAAAAGGACCAAAGACAGGGGAGACTGGGGGAAAATCTGGCCAAAAATAACATTTTTCCACTCCAACTGGATGCTACTGAATCCTGATGAAGCAAAATATTCTTGAGAATAAATCAATGATTCTTAAAGTGTGAATTCCAAACCAGCAGAACCAGCATTACTCATTTGGGACCCACCTGAGACCACCGAATCAGAACAATCCCTGCAGGTGATGCTGATGTATGCTGCAGCTTATGTAAGGGGGAAAAATGATTTTTCTCTTCCACCCTTTCCAAGTTCTTAGCTGGGACTCTCTGTAATAAAAAAACAAAAAAACAAAAAACCAAAAAAACATAAGTTTAATAATATCTATACCTCTGTATAGGTGAGAGGTAACCTACAGAAATGAGTACATCTGCTGGATGCGGTGGCAAACACCTGTAATCCCAGCATTTGGGAGGATGAGACAGGAGGATCGCAAGTTCAAAGCCAACCTCATTAATGGTGAGGTGCTAAGCAACTCAGGAGACCCTGTCTCTAAATAAAATACAAAATAGGGCTGGGGATGTGGCTTAGTGGGTGAATGACCCTGAGTTCAATCCCCAGCATAAAAAAAAAAGAAAAAAGAAATGAGTAAACCTCTAACTTAAATACCATCCTTTGCCAAAGAAAGAAGGGTATAGGGAAAGCCTATATAATTAAAATAAACAGAGAGTATGTTTTTTATGCAAATTTAAGTAGATACTTTGCCCACTTGTTATAGAGCTGTGGTCTTCTGAGAAACTGAGTCAGCATGAAGACCTGCCCTTCAAATCCCGATTCTTGCCATTGTTAGATAAATTCGGGCCAACAGGCCATATCCCCCAGGTGCCTTAAATTGGTCACGCCCCAGGTGCCTTAGGTTATCCAGTGAGCCTGAGCTTTAACTTCCCGGAAGTGCCTATCTCTCATGAGAATGCACCTTTGGCAGGCTCTGAGTCCCTGCCCTTTCTGATCCTGGGAATATGCGCCTCTCCCGGGAATTCACCCCAGGGCCGGCTCTCCCTTTCTGAGCCAATCCAGAGAGTACAAGCCCCACTTCCAACCCCCCCCTGCAGCATATGGAGTTGGGGGAGGGGCGGGGGGGTCCTTTGGACCACCTGAGTCACTACTTAAACCCCCGCCGGGCTGGAACTTGTCGCTTTTTTCCCCCTTCTTTGTCCCCATCAGCGCCCTTCTCCTTCCCCTCAGTTTTCCTTCCCTTCCCCTCACTCCCTTTCCTTCCACATGCCCCTTCAGTCCCAACTGGCCTTTAGTGGCTGGTTAATAAACCCTTTTGCTACACAGCGGTTTCTGGTGTGGGTTTCTTGGCCTTTAGCCATCATGGCAAAAAGATTTCAGACATGTCATTCGGAGTAACAGGAAAGAGTTTTTTGAAGAGATAGGAAGAGGGAAAGGGGACACTCTCCAGGGAGAGAGTGTGTCCTCTCAGAGAGAAGAGGGACAATGTGCCTCTCCTGAACTCCGGTTTTATTGGGGATTCCAGAAATGTTTCCAAAGAGTCCCACCCAGGTCCACCTCTTGACTTCTCACTGACAGGAGGGTGACATCAGACTTGTAAGTCCCTATTGACATGGCAACTGTAGGTTACCTTGGCCCATGCTGACTGGTTCTTATTGGATTCTTAATGATACATTCTTACAAATTTTATGGTTAGGGGGTATTATCTCCCTGAGTTTCAGAATCTGGTCACCAAAGTCTCCTGGGTTCTCCCATCAACATTATCTTGGGTCTGCATTTCTCCTGCCATTAACAGGTAGTTTGCTCAGGAATGTGACATATCCCACCCACTTATACCCAGCAGGGCTACAGGTAAATTGCTTCTCGGAAAGAAAGCATGTTGGCCCATTTTATAGAATTATTTTCTTAACTTCCTGTTCCCACCATCATCATCTGTCTTTCCCCCAAGAGCATATAATGATTTAGTCATCTGAATGCAGATGCAGATGTAGAAAAGCAGACATCCTTAAAATGGAGATTTCCTGGGGAGTGATATTGGTGAAATTATGTTGTTCTATTGTGTGCACATATGAATATGTAACAACAAATCCCATCATTATGCACAACTATAATGCACCAATAAAAATGTGGAAAGAGAAAAAGAAGAAAAAACTGGACATTTCCTTTATAGATAAAAATTTATCTTACAAAAGTGTGATTTCTATTTCAAACCTTGTCCTGTGTCATTTCCCAAAATAACCAGCTCAAAATAGTACTTATGCCAAAGACACTTACTTAGGGTGGTTTATTCTGGTCTCCAACAGTCATATTTTGGGGTAACATCTTGAACCCCATTGTTTAAGAATCACCACTATGCTAAACAGTATTTGGTGATGTCCACCTGAATGTGACTGAGTTCTCATTGGCCATGGACATCTCAAGAGAGGAGTGACCTGGGATCACCAATGCATAGCCATCCCCTAAGAGCAGGCTGGCACAGAGACACTTGGTATATATTGCTAGGATCAATAAATTATGGTGAGTGTGGTGGCATATACATTGTGGAGGCTGAGGCAGGAGGATCACTTGAGGTCAGGAGTTTGAGGCCATCCTAGGCAACACAGTGAGACCCCATATCCTAAGAAAACAAATAAACTGTCCTTGTTTAAGAACAGGTAAACCCTTGTCCTGACAGCAACTTTTAATATGGTTATGTCTTCTTGGAGAGAATAAGAAAGAAGGAAGTAGAGCATGTGACAAGAAAACCAATTTCACAGTTTGGCCCAGCACTGTCCCTTCCTGTTTAGAAAAAAAATATATTCAGGAATATCACCTTAAAGATAGGTTCCAAGTTTTACAAAAACAACTTTAATATTCTTTTTTCCATTTGGGCAGCAGATTAAAATAGCAATCCATACAATTTGTAACCTGTCATGCACTTAAGGACCAACATTTCAGATTCTATGCCCTTTTGCGTGGAAAGAATATTGTGTTGACAGAAAATATTAATTTATACGGGAAATAATGGTTCTGCCTGACAATTTCTTGAAATAAATATTTTCCCATTAAAGTACTTGCTTTAAATGGTTTTCTTGAGATTGTCTTATTCAGAGTTCCAAAAGAAAAAAGAAAAAAGAAGAAGGAAATGAAAGTATTCTTTGTTAGTTATATTTCAGAGCTTCAGTAGCCTGTTAAAGTCTGGCAGACCACTGTCAAGGTCATCATCTAGGGCAAAGGTTCTCAACCAGGGCAGTTGTGCACCCACTTCTCCTGGAACATTGGCAATGTCTGGAGACAGTTTGAGCTGTCCCAACTGGGAGGGGACTGCTGCTGGCATCCTAATGGTAGAGGCCTGAGATCCTGCTAAACATTCTACAATGCATAGAACAGCTCTCATGAGAAGATTTATTCAGCATCAACTGTCAATAATACCACAGCAGAAAAATACTTGCCAGTCAGCAGGCCCTGCTTCCTGTAGTAGGGGGATCACATAATTTACCATCTCAAGTAGGACGGTCTGGAGAGAGAAAGAGGGTACAATTAGTAGTTGCTTAGGACAGTAAGTATAAACAGGAATAGTCTTAGTTCTTAGTCTCCTCACCTAAAGGAGATGTGCATCTAATCAAACGACACCTTCATCTGTAAGAAGACATAAGAGTAGCTCTCAGGTCCCTTCCTGCTCCAGAATTCTATTTCAAGTGATGTAAGCATTTAGTGCCTCAAGCATATGTTGTTGTATATGTGTCGCTTCTGTCAGTCCATAAGCTCTTCCACAGTAGGCCTCTGTCCTGTTCGTATTTCTTTTTTATTCTAACATAACTCCTGCAGAAAAATAAAAATGTTTGTTGAACCAGATTTCTTCTAGCAGATTTACAGCTTCCAAAACCTACAAAATGTTAACATGAAAGATCTTAACAACAAATATATTTTGGTCAGACTTTTCCCTGGGGAGTGCAAGTGGGGATTGGTTTTCCCTTCTTGACATATTGCTACCATGGTCATATAATTTGTCTTGTAAACTAGGACAATCATGAAAGCAAAATGGGGGTGTTGTTAATAGCTATACCGGGGCAACAGGCATGAACTAGGAAGTCTGAACATCATTAGAATTCAAACTTTCCGCTAAAGAGACATTTGTGACTGGTAGATATTTTATGACCACTCCTTATCATTGCTGGCCCCAATAATATGGCTTCCTTGAAAATAAAGCTCAAGTAGTTCCTTTCATTCATTTGGATAGTGTTTGAATCTTTCCTTTTTTTTTTTTTTTTTTTGTACAGGGGATTGAACTCAGGGGCACTCGACCACTGGGCCACATCCCCAGCCCTTTTTTGTATTTTATTTAGAGACAGGGTCTCACTGAGTTGCTAAGTGCCTTGCCATTGCTGAGGCTGGCTTTGAACTCGTGATCCTCCTGCCTCAGCCTCCCAAGTGCTGGGATGACAGTGTGTGCCACCGCGCGGGGCTCAAAATCTTTCTATTATTTTTGCAAAGCCCAAAGGTCACCTTTCCCCACACTTATTCAATATTAGACTAGCTGAGCTTTTGAAGCAAATGGAAAAAATCCAGGATCCCAGTTTTCATTAATTCTATTGAGTTTTATTCCATTCCTCAGGTTATTATCATTCATTTTATTTTTGGACAGTATATCCATTAGGGAATGCTGGGACCCTTCACAAATCACTTGGGCAAGTGAAGAAAGAGAAGTGTTGACCCTGTCTTCTCCCTCCTTCTATAACAGTGTCCACTTTATGGTTTGAATATAGCCCTTGCTGCTCTGCCACTGCAACTTTTTTTAAGTATTTATTTATTTTAGTTGTATGCAATGTCTTTATTTATGTTTACGTGGTGCTGAGGATCGAATCCAGGCTGCGCATGTGCTAGGTGAGCACTCTACCGCTGAGCCACAATCCCAGCCCCTGCAACTTATTTTTAAAATGGACGTGTTCCTTTCCCTTCTTCTCTCCCTGCTCCTCCCTATTCTCTCCCCCTCCCTAATCTTGGGAAAACAATCCCCTTTTTAGGCAGAGTTATCTGTCCTTAGTACACACCCACCATAGGAAGAAAGTAATCCAGACTTTGAGGATGGCACAGGAAGATCTCAGAAATGACTATCACCCAAATTAACAAATTAATTATAATTCCAAGGTAGAACACGTGGAATGTGGCCTTTGAGTCACCTCTTTAAAAGCCTCCTGTTCCCCCTGATGGGCAGAATCACAACCTCAGCGACAGGAGTCCCCTGTGTTTCTCTTTTACTAGCAAAGCAACAAACCTTCTTTTCCCTTTTTCTCAAAACCATCTCAAATCCTCGTTATTGGATTGGCATTGGGGACAAGGACCAAGCTTTCTTTGGCAACACTTCTGATGAACAGAGCATTTCTCTAAGGCTGGAAGGTTCTGAGGTAAAAACAAATTTCTCCCACTTACATGCATTTCCTTTATTGACCTGTTTTCCTCTTCCAAAGCGTTTTGGGAGCATTATTTTACTCCATATCTCAAGATTTTTCACCAAGTGGGTGTTTAATACACTTATATTAAGTGAATGAATAGGTGGGTACACCACAGGGAACTGTCACTTGTCCCCAGAAACTGATCACCCTGTTGGGATTCAGGATACACCAATCTAAAATATGACTGTGGGAGCTCAGAATATGCCATCCCAAAATAGACTTCTTTGGCATATTTTGAGCTGGTAATTCTAAGAAACCCCAGACACAGGAGTAGCTCTGAGAAGTTGTACTTTTGTAAAAGAAAGTCGCATCTATAAAGAAAATCTGCTTTAGTAAAGTATCTGCATCAGGAAGTGAGTGGGCTGTTCCAAACAGCTTTTACTACCTAAGAGAGTTTTTGTCTGCACAACAAGCCAATCTTCATTTACCAAACATTTCCTTTCCCTTCCCCTTCCCACCCATAATTTGTGGTTCCTCCCTGCCCCTGCACTCCCACGCCACCCCCTGAAGCTCCAAGTCCCTATTCCTTTCCGTAGCTCAGAATGCTTGAGCATGATTCAATCTTGTGGCCCTTCTTCAAATCTCATATTTTGTAGGACTCATGTATATGCACCTAATTAAAATAGTTTTTTCTTGTGATACCCGATGTCAATTTATTCAACCAAACAACCTAGCAGGGTGGAGGAAAGTGACTTTTTCCCTCACAACCCACATGCCATACACATCCCATAACAAGTTCAGAGCTAAAGAATAGTGGACCATCCTTTTCTCTCTTCTCTTCCCTTATCCCTATGACCTTGACCAAATTGTTAGTCCTTGTATAACTGAATGCATTAGGTTCACATCTTGGTGAGTGCAAAGACAGAAAGCACAAAAGAAGACAAATGAGTGGAGAAAGATGTGTTACCAGTAGCAGGTAAAGAGAGCGCTGGTGTTATTTCCAAAGCAATGTTCTCCCCAAAGAAAGGAAGCATGGGGATTTTATTCAGGGAACTTATACATATTCATATGGGAAAGCACATTAGGAGTGGGCACATTCTTTAGCATGCTGTTTAAGGAAATGCACATTTCTGAGCGTGCTCAGGTTAGGGATTCCTTCAAGAAAGAAAGATGGTGGACATATTTCTGGGCCTGCACAGTTCAATCATAAAGCACATGTTTAAAAAGGGAGATGGAAGATCTGAACACTTTGGGGCGCACTCAGTTCAATATTATAATGAGCCAAGTTTACTCTAGGTAGCTTAAAAGAATGAATCAGGGCAGCTCACTGACATTTGCTGGTTCTTTACAAGTTTTTTCCAAAGAGTCTTTCCTGAAGGCCAGCCCCGTAGTGCATATCTGTCATCTCAGCAACTTGGGAGGCTGAGGCAGGAGGATTGCAAGTTTGAAGCCTGCCTCAACAACTTAGTGAGACCCCTATCTCAAAACTGTAAAAAAGTGCTGGGAATGTAGCTCAGTGGTAAAGCACCCCTGGGTTCAATCCCCAGTACAACAAATAATAATAACAAAAAGCAACAACAACAATAATAACAACAACAATAATAAATAGCCTTAGCTGAAACAAAAAGGATAACTCTGAAGGTATCTTAACGAGTTTGTCTCTGAAGGTGGCTGCCTCACTTGCATATGCCATGTAACATTCTAGCACTTTGCTGCTTGTCTAAGGCTGAGAAATCAACCTGATGAAAGTTCATAGCCAGTGGGAACCAAAAGAGCAAATTCTGCACTCCCTGCTCAGCATTTAAATGAAGATTATCGGGAAGAGTGCGACCTGCCCATTTGCGACCAGAGCAAGAGGTAGACTCCTGCCCGCTGGAAGGAGTGACCCAGCCGCCAGTGTCCCTGGCCGCCTGGGCCCAGAGTAGCAGCTCCCTGCTGCTGCACGCAGGGCCAGACCTGGGGAAGGGCTTCCTCCATTATCGGGAAGAGCGCGACCTGCCCATTTGCGACCAGAGCAAGAGGTAGACTCCCGCCCGCTGGAAGGAGAGACCCAGCCGCCAGTGTCCCTGGCCGCCTGGGCCCAGAGTAGCAGCTCCCTGCTGCTGCACGCAGGGCCAGACCTGGGGAAGGGCTTCCTCCATTATCGGGAAGAGCGCGACCTGCCCATTTGCGACCAGAGCAAGAGGTAGACTCCCGCCCGCTGGAAGGAGAAACCCAGCCACCAGTTTGCCTGGTCTTCAGGGCCCAGAACAGCATCTCCCGGCTGCTGCACGCGGGGCCAGACCTGGCGAAGTGCTTCCTCCACTCCCTGGGGGAGTGCGACCTGCCCAGCTGCAACCAGAGCAAGAGGTAGGCACCTGCCCGCTGGAAGGAGAGAACCCGCCGCCAGTTTGCCTGGCTTCCAAGGCCCATAGTAGCATCTCCCTGCTGCTGTAAGCAGGGCCCAGCCTGAGGATAAGCCCCTTCCACTATTCCACTGTGCCACTCTGCAAGGACCAAAGGTGCAGCCTTGACTCCACTAACAGGGTTGCTGACTGTACATGATCTGGGTCAGGTGGCTTAAACTGGAAGGGAAAAAAAGAAGGGCTTCCAAGGGTCCATTTTGTTTGAGACTTGTTCTTGGGTTCAACGTTTTTGTTTTTATTTGCTTGTTTGTTTGTTCTGTTGTTTCTTGGGAGTTTTTTGTTTTTGTTTTGATTGACAGTGTGTTTGTGTGCTTCTGCTCCTCTTTTCTTTCTTTTCTTCCTTCTCACTTTTATATTTTTTTTTCTTCCTTCATCTTCCCTATTTACACCCTGCCATTGCATTCTCAACAGAGGCAAAAACAAGTTATACGCACAAATTGAGATTTCTAGAACGTGTACAATTGAAATATATAGCAAAGTGGTGTTATATATGGTTTATTCTCTATTTTCTAGACTTATTCTCTCTCTCCTCTCTCTTACACTAATTACTACTCCTTGGTTATTATTTTTTTCTCTTCTTTTTTTTTTTTTTTCTTTTCCATCTTTCTTTATTTCTCCTCTCAACCACCGCATAAGTTAGGTTTATATGTAAATCAGTCTTTCCATCTATTCATTCACTTCATTCTCTTTCCTCTCTCGTCGGCTGATACTAAACCACTTCCATAGAACTCTCTTTTCATACTTTCTAAGAAAGAACAAGTCAATACACTCACTTCCTTCTTCCTAAACATATTACCTCTCTGTCCATTACTTGAAACTTTAAAACCCCATCAGAAGCATACAGAGTAAATTGGAAACAACATCTGGGTTAACTAAATCTGTACATTGTGATCAAACTGGGATTCTCTGAATAGTAAGTGTTTGATTTTAAAGTGTAAAGGAAATATAAGGGGATCTGATAGCATTGTACTACAGGAGCAACATAAGGTTTTAAGGTAAAATCAAAGTAGACAAGGTCCCACAGTGCAGGTAGAATAGACGCACAAGCAATATGAAGAAACAAGGGAAGAAAGTGACACAAACAAATCAATATACCTCCTCAGTAGATTCCATACCATGCACAGTTGGTGCAATGCCAGAGATGGAATTCAGAAATTATATATTCCAAATGTTAGCGGAACTTAAGAATGAACTCAAAAATGAGATGAGGGAGCAAATACAGGAGGTGAAAGATCATTTTGACAAAGAACTCCATAAACAAATACAGGAAGTAAAAGATTACTTCAATAGGGAGATAGAGGCTCTAAAGAGAAACCAAACAGAAATTCCAGAAATGAAAGAAGCAATAAATCAAAATAAAAGCTCAATCGAAAGTATCACCAACAGAGTAGATCACTTGGAAGAAAGAACCTCAGACAATGAAGACAAAATATATATCCTAGAGAAAAAATCTAGATTACACAGCAAAAATGGTAAGAAACCAAGAACAGAACATTCAAGAATTATGGGACAACATAAAAAGACCAAACATAAGAGTGATTGGGGTAGAGGAGGGGGCAGAGTTTCAAGCCAAAGGAATGAGTAATTTATTTAATGAAATAATTACAGAAAATTTTCCAAACTTGAGGAATGAAGGGGAAAACCAAGTTCAAGAGGCCTACCGAACACCAAACATACAAAATCACAACAGATCCACACCAAGACACATTATAATGAAAATGCCTAATATACTGAGCAAGGAGAGAATATTAAAAGCCACAAGAGAAAGGAAGCAGATTACATATAGGGGGAAACCAATCAGACTATGTTCAGATTTTTCTACCCAGACCTTAAAAGCAAGAAGATCCTGGAATAGCATATTTCAAGCTCTGAAAGAAAAGGGATGTCAACCAAGAATCTTATATCCAGCAAAATTGAGCTTTAGATTTGAAGATGAAATAAAAACCTTCCACGACAAGCAAAAGTTAAAAGATTTCACATCTCGAAAGCCAGCACTTCTGAACATCCTGGGCAAAATTTTTCATGAAGAAGAAGAGAAAAATAACAATGAAAATCAACAAAGGGAGATATTAAACTAAGGGAAATACCAACCAGAAGAGAAACCAAATCAAGCTAAAGATCATCATACAAATAAAAATGGATGGGAATAAAAATCACATCTCAATAATAACCCTGAATGTTAATGGCCTAAACTCGCCATTCAAAAGACACAGATTATCTGAATGGATTAAAAGAAATGACCCAACAATCTGCTGTCTCCAAGAAACACACCTCATAGAAAAAGACATCAATAGACTGAAGGTAAAAGGCTGGGAAAAGTCTTATCACTCACATGGCCTGCGGAAGCAAGCAGGGGTTTCCATTCTCATTTCAAATAAGGTAGACTTCAAGCCAAAGTTAATCAAAAGGGACAAAGATGGATATTTCTTACTACTTAAGGGAACCATTCATCAAGAGGATATAACAATCATAAATCTATATGCCCCAAATAATGGAGCACCTACATTCATCAAACAAACACTTCTCAAGTTCAAGAGTAAAATTGACCACAACACAGTTATTCTAGGGGATTTCAACACACCTCTCTCACCAATGGATAGATCATCCAAACAAAAACTAAACAAAGAAATCTTAGGCCTCCTTAAAACAATTAATAACTTAGATCTAACGGACATATATAGAATATTTCATCCCTCAGTAAATGAATACACTTTTTTCTCAGCAGCACATGGTTCCTTCTCCAAAATAGATCATATACTATGTCACAAGGCAAATCTCAGCAAATATAAAAAAATAGAAATACTACCCTGCATGCTATCAGACCATAAAGGGATGAAATTGGAAATCAACGACAAAACAAGGAATAAGAAAAACTACTCCAACAACTGGAAGCTAAGCAACATGCTACTGAATGAACAAGGGGTTGAAGAAGACATCAAAGAGGAGATTAAAAAAAATTCCTAGAGGTAAATGAGAACACAGATACATCGTATAGAAATCTCTGGGACACTATGAAGGCAGTAGTAAGAGGAAAATTCATTGCACTGAGTTCATTCTTTAAAAGGAAAAAAAAACCAACAAATAAACGACTTAACATCACACCTCCAAGCACTAGAAAAAGAAGAACAGATCAACACCAAGAGCAGCAGAAGACAGGAAATAATTAAAATCAGAGCAGAAATTAATGAAATTGAGACTAAGGAAACAATTCAAAGAATTGACAAAACTAAAAGTTGGTTCTTTGAAAAAATAAACAAAATTGACAGACCCTTAGCAATGCTAACGAAAAGAAGAAGAGAAAAAACTCAAATCACTAACATTTGTGATGAAAAAGGGAATATCACAACAAACACCTCAGATATACAGAAAATAATTAGAAATTACTTTGAAAACTTGTACTCTAATAAAACAGAAAATGCTGAATGCATTGACAGATTTCTAGAGTCATATGATTTGCCTAAACTGGATCTGGAGGCAATACACAATTTAAACAGATCGATTACAAGCAAAGAAATAGAAGATGTCATCAAAAAGCTACCAACAAGGAAAAGTCCAGGACCTGATGGGTTTACAGCAGAGTTCTACAAGACTTTCAAAGAAGAACTAATACCAATGCTCTTCAAACTATTTCAAGAAATAGAAAAAGAGGGAGCTCTTCCAGACTCTTTCTATGAGGCCAATATTACATTAATTCCAAAGCCAGGCAAAGACACATCCAAAAAAGAAAACTTTAGGCCAATATCTTTAATGAACATAGATGCAAAAATCCTCAACAAAATTCTGGCAAATCGGATACAAAAACATATCAAAAAGATAGTGCACCACGATCAAGTGGGGTTTATTCCAGGGATGCAAGGCTGGTTCAACATTCGGAAATCAATAAACATAATACATCACATCAATAGACTTAAAGATAAAAATCATATGATTATCTCAATAGATGCAGAAAAAGCATTTGACAAAATACAGCACCCCTTTATGTTCAAAACACTGGAAAAACTAGGAATATCAGGGACATATCTCAACATTATAAAAGCTATTTATGCAAGGCCCAGAGCTAACATTATCTTAAATGGAGAAAAATTGAAAGCATTCCCTCTAAAAACTGGAACAAGACAGGGATGCCCCCTCTCACCACTGCTATTTAACATAGTACTGGAAACTCTGGCAAGAGCAATTAGACAGACGAAAGAAATTAAAGGGATCAAGATAGGAAAAGAAGAGCTCAAATTAGCACTATTTGCTGATGACATGATAATCTACCTAGAAGACCCAAAAAACTCTACCAGAAAACTTTTACAACTAGTAAATGAATTTGGCAAAGTAGCAGGATACAAAATCAATACCCATAAGTCAAAGGCATTTTTGTACATCAGTGACAAAGCCTCTGAAAGGGAAATGATGAAAACTACCCCATTTACAATAGCATCAAAAAAAATAAAATACCTGGGAATCAACTTAACGAAAGAGGTGAAAGAGCTCTATAAGGAAAATTATAGAACACTAAAGAAAGAAATCATAGAAGAACTCAGAAGATGGAAAGACCTACCTTGCTCTTGGATAGGTAGAATCAATATTGTCAAAATGTCCATACTACCAAAAAAACATTATACAGATTTAATGCAATTCCAATCAAAATCCCAATGTCATTCTTCAAAGAAATAGAAAAAGCAGTCATGAAATTCATCTGGAGAAATAAGAGACCCAGAATAGCCAAAGCAATCCTGAGCAAGAAAAGTGAAGCAGGGGGCATCACCATACCAGACTTTAAATTATACTATAGAGCAATAGTAACAAAAACAGCATGGTATTGGCACCAAAACAGACTGGTGGACCAATGGTACAGAATTGAGGACACAGAGACTAATACATATAATTTCAGCTATCTTATATTAGACAAAGGTGCCAAAAATGTACAGTGGAGAAAGGATAGCCTCTTCAATAAATGGTGCTGGGAAAACTGGAAATCCATATGCAACAAAATGAAATTAAACCCTTGTCTCTCACCATGCACAAAATTCAATTCAAAGTGGATCAAGGACCTAGGAATTAGACCAGAGACAATACACCTAATAGAAGAAAAAGTAAGCTCCAATTTCCAACATGTCGGATTAGGCCCCAAGTTCCTTAATAAGAATCCTGTAGCACAAGAACTATTACCAAGAATTAATGAATGGGATAGATTTAAACTGAAAAGCTTCTTCTCAGCAAAAGAAACAATCAGTGAGGTGAATAGAGAGCCAACTAATTGGGAACAAATATTTAATACATGCACATCAGATAGAGCACTAATTTCTAGAATGTATATAGAACTAAAAAAACTTAACACCAAAAAAGCAAATAACCCAATCAATAAATGGGCTAAGGAATTGAAAAAAGACGCTTCTCAGAAGAAGATACACGATTAATCAACAAATACATGAAAAAAATGCTCAACATCACTGGCAATTAGAGAAATGCAAATCAAAACTACTCTAAGATTTCATTTCACCCCAGTCAGAATGGCAGCTATCAAGAACACAAACAACAATAAATGTTGGAGAGGATGTGGGGAAAAAGGCACACTCATACATTGCTGGTGGGACTGCAAAATGGTGCAACCGCTATGGAAAGCAGTATGGAGATTTCTTGGGAAAATGGGAATGGAACCACCCTATGACCCAGCCATCCCACTCCTGGGTCTATTCCCAAAAGACTTAAAAACAGCATATTACAGTGACACAGCCACTTCAATGTTTATAGCAGCACAATTCACAATAGCTAGGTTATGGAACCAACCTAGATGCCCCTCAGTAGATGAGTGGATAAAGAAAATATGGTATATATACAAAATGGAATTTTACTCAGCAATAAGAGAGAATAAAATAATGGCATTTGCAGGTAAATGGATGAAGTTGGAGAATATAATGCTAAGTGAAATTAGTCAATCTCAAAAATCCAAGTACCGAATGTTTTCTCTGATATAAGGAGGCTGGTTCACAGAGTTGTTGGAAGGGGGTACACAGGATCAGAGGAACACTAGAATGGTCAACGGAAAGGGAGGGGAGGGAGGGAGTAAGGGGGGGGGTTGGAAAAAAATTGGTGATTGAATGAGATGGATATCATTAACCTAAATGCATGATTGAAGATCTGAATGGTACTTATATACTTTGTATACAAGCAGTTGTATGTAAAAAGATACTATACTTGTGCATGATGAATAAGTAAATAAATAATAAAAAAAATTAAAAAAAAAAAAAAAAAAAAATAAATGAACTCATGTCTAAAGAGGGGCTTCTAAGCTGCAAAAATACCATGATCACAACAATTATCATCATTAAACATATGCTATTGGGTAACTATTTTAGACTGCCATTTCCTGAGCAGAGGAAATGAGGCCAGAAGGTCAGAAGGTTCTGTACCCTCATCCTGATGATGCATTAGGTCTTTTCTGTGGCTCTGAGCCTTCTGTTCACAGCCACTGACAATGTGTCATTTTCCTCACATCTTTATTCTCCCAAGGTGGATTGACAACTTGGTATATTCTGGACACTGCGCCAAGAATAGGGATTAAAAAGTGACTAAGTCAGGATTCCTGTCCTTCACAAGTCATGGTCTTCAGAATTTAGCTGCCAAGATACTTAAAAGATGTTTGAAAACGCATGTAACCTCCTCACCTATTTTTGAGTTGACATCTCAAGTTTTTCATCATTAATTTAAATAATTATGAAGGATAGAATTTCTGATGTATTGTAAATATAGACATTTAAAAATGAAACAGATAGCTGGGTGCAGTGGCTCATGCCTGTATTCCCAGCAGCTCAGGAGGCTGAGGCAGGAGGATCGCAAGTTCAAAGCCAGCCTCAGCAAAAAACAAGGCACTAAGCAACTCAGTAAGACCCTGTCTCTAAATAAAATACAAAATAGGGCTGCAGATATGGCTCAGTGGTCTAGTGCCCCCCGAGTTCAATCCCCGGTATCCCCCCATCCAAAAAAAAAGAAACAGACATATCACTCATTTCAATGTATCCAATAGAATCTAAATGCTATTTTTATACTTACCAGCCTTCATTTAAAAATATATATATAGGAAGAAAATTTGCAAACTTTTCCTCTGCAAGCAATCTCACATTTCCATTCCACTTCCTCCACAGAATTTTATACTACTGGAATTTATCTTCATGCTTGAAAGACTTGATGGTCTCACTATTACACACACACACACACACACACACACACACACACACACATACAGAGAGAGAGAGAGAGAGAGAGAGAGAGAGAGAGAGAGAGAGAGAGATTGAGAGAGAGAACACATTTGTTTTGTTTTGTTTTGGTACTGGGGCTTGAACCCAGGGGCACTTAACTACTGAGCCACATCCCCAGCCCTTTTTTTATTTTTTTTATTTAGAGACAGGGCCTCACTAAATTGCTGAGACTGGCCCCGAATTTGCAATCCTCCTGCCTCAGCTTCCTGAGACACTGGGATTATAGGCATGTACTACCATGTCAAACTACAAGACACTTTTTTTCCATGTGGCCATTCAGCTCAACTCTCTTCATCTAAGTGTAGCTTAACAGTGTCACTGTTGGGTGCAAATTTGAGCTCTACTGTATAATAGTTGTATCTTTGGATAAATTATATAAACTCTATGAACTTCACTTTCCTGCTCCATAATATTGAGAAATCAATATTGCATATTTTGTAAGACTGTTGTACGAATTAAATAAATTGATAAATGTAAATGTTTAGTCCCGTGCCTAGCATATAATAAGCATTTAATAAATTATGGCAACTTATTAAGCTACCATGCAAAAGACCTCTTCCCTCACAACAAGAAAGCATGACATTTTCTTACATATCTACTAGATTCGTGATATTTTTTCCAACCTGCTTTGTTATTCCTAGAGCCCCTAATATACACCACCAGTTTGCTAGAGATTCCTTTTCCAAAATTACCTCAAATTTGATAGATGAGCAAATTACCACTTTACTCCTGTATGTTTATTGCTAGGGCAAATTGTCAAATGTCTGCATGCAGAAATACAAGAAACTAGTTTTCTGGCTATTCTAAGGAGCTACAAGGAAATGATAAACCAATGTACAATTATATATCACCACAGTTATTCGTAAATCACACTGTAACTTTAAGTTACTTTAAGATGCTTTGTAGTTGATCCTTACTCAAAAGTCACCTTCAGTGTGATCAATGCATGCTGTTTTCTTGTAATCTTATTTGTTTAGGGTTACTTTTCAAGGAAGTCTTTGCTAGTAACTGTGATCCTCTCTTTGGTTTCCTTAGGAACACACCCAGGAAAGATGCATACACGATGAAAAAAGAACAGAGTGTCCAAGATGTGTATCATCTCGTATTTTCATATAAGGCTGATAGGAATGGAAAATAGCACAATCACTCTGGAAAACTTTTTGGCAGCTCTTTATGAAGTTAAAATCAATCTGCCCTATGACCCACCAATTCCACTCCTAAGTATTTACCCAAGAGGAATAAAACTATATGTCTGCCTAAAGATTTTTTAACACTTTTTTTTAGTTGTTGACAGACGTTTATTTTATTTATTTACATGTGGTGCTGAGAATCAAACCCAGTGCCTCACACATGCCAGGCAAGTGCACTACCACTGAGCCACAGCCCTAGCCCCTGCTAAAGATTGTATAAGAATATTTATTCAACCTTATTCACAATACCCCAAAACTCAAATGTCCACCGAAAGAAGAATGGATACACAAATGTTGCTATATACATATGGTGGAATACAAATCAGCAATAAAATAGGAGGAACCATGATAGAACATGGCTGCATCTCAAAAGCATTATGTTAAGTGAAAGAAGCCAGATATAAATAAGAACATACTATATAGTTAAATTTATATGAAGCTCTAGAATGTGTTTCAATAGAAATCAGGACAGTGATTACATATGGGAAAGGGGTATTAATTCTGAAAGGTCACAAAGAACTTTATGGGGTGATGGAAATGTTCTGTGTCTTGATTGAAGAGGGGGTCACAAAGTGTATATCTTTGACAAAGCTCATCAAACACTATGCTCAATATCTGTACATTTTGTTAAAGGCAAATTATACTTTTTAATATTAAAGGAAGTGAAAACAAACAAACAAAAACAACAACAACCAAATAACAGCATCCAAGCTTACAGTTGCAAGGGACCTCAAAGATCATTTCACCTTAGTGTCCTCCGTTCTGAGTCCGGGAAATTACATACAGCAGGCTTAATTAGGTGATCACTAAACTTCAACTTGAACCTTACAGTAGGAAAAACACAAAATTACAGCCCAGTCTGTTCCATCTTCAGTCATCCCCAGCTAATCACACTGCTAGTTCATTTGGGCTTTCAGTTTGTTAAACTTCATGCCTCCGCCAACTAGGATTTTTCACGTAACCTCTTGTGGACCTTGAGTGCTCCCATCCAGTTGTGCACCAGTTGTACACATAGTTAATATCTGTATTCAGGATCAATAATGCCTCCAACTGTCTTTGGAATTCCTCCTCTATATGCCATTTATGGCCCCTAGAGTTGTCATGTAAGTAGATTATCTCAGACAACTTTAGGAAATTTGGGGGTGAAACTGTTCAGAATCCCTTCAAAGATTCGTCTCATCTAAATATGCTCTATGAATACACCAGGAAAGAACTGCATTATGACACAGGACACTCATATCAGGACAAGGAGATATTGGTCATCTAAAACAATTATGTAGGAAGCCTTATAATTAGGCTGTCCTACTTGATAAAAGCTGTGGGAACACAGCTCAAATAATCACTGAAAGGAATGTTCCTTTTCCTCTCATGCAACAGCACAGCATAGGTTGCCCCCAGACTGCTACTCTAGGAATGAAGAAAGATCAGTGACCCCCTCTCTATAATTGGGCTTGAAGGTTCGGGGAAAGTGAAAAAAATCTCTTTCAGGGGATTGGGAGCATTGTTGCCCACAAAGGAAAAAATTAGGAATATATTCATGAGAAAGAATGCAACGTAATAAATTCTTTCTGTGGAAAATAAGAGATATTCAACTTTTCTGATTTTTATTTTTTGTTTCATTTCCAAATAAGGTAATACAAAGGAATAACAAAATCCTATTAATTTCTCATATGACCTTACTGAATAAAGTGGAGAAAGGGGAAATGATTAAAGAGACCCCCAAAAGGCAAGCCATGTACAAAATGGGAGTGATTTACCTGGTCACATGTTCCCTACCCAAGAAATAATAATATCACCCACTCTATGAACACATACCATTTGCTAGTCACTATGCCATACACCTTAGGTGTAAGCTGCCTGTCATGGCCAGCCACGGCGCCGCCACGGGAGGAAAATTCTCGGAGGCAGAGTGAAGCTTTTACTACTTTTACTTCTACTTTCTTAGAGCTTAGAGAGGGAAAGAAAGATTTTTCTTAGAGAGAAAGATTAAAGCGAGCTTTTCTTCTTGTCTTCTTAGCTTAGAGTAAGAAAGATAAAGAAAGATAGAGCTTAGCTTAGAGAAAGATTAGAGCTTCTTTCTTCTCTCTTCTTTCTTCCTTCTTCTTTCTTCTGTCTTCTGTCTTCCTCAGGAGCCTCGGCCTAACTCTGACCAGTCATTACTTCTTCTATCTGGTTTCTCTTCTGTCTCCGCTCTGCCTACGTTCTGGCCGCTCTGATTCTTCTGACCGACCGAGTGACTGCCCGGCTGACTGAATTCTCCGTTCTCCTAACTCGGACCGCTTTCACCCGGTTATATACCTTCAGGTTTGCGGGTGCCTACAGGTGTGTCACATACATATCAGGTGGAACTTATGGCTTCCAGCTAGCTGCAACAGCCCTTCCTAATTAGGGCTCCTTCACTTAGAAGTTTTATTATTATCTCCAGTCTACAAATGAAGAAACTGAAACTTAAAGAGGTTAAATAGTTGGAATATATATAGGAAGTAGGACTGGGATATGAACCAGACAGTTTAGCCAGGGATCTGGAACTTCTAACCACTGTTTTACACTGAATCTAGTCTCCAAATTCCAATACATCTCCATTATGGGAACACCAATGATTCTTCTAGGAGTTTGTGAGGAAAAGTACAAACAGAACCTCTCCAGTCTCTCAGAGAATGAGAATAGTATTCAAATTCAGTTTTTAGACTTTACACATTGCAAGCAAAAATGATCAAGAATGGGAGCAGACCTTGGATCAACAAGCTGTCTTCATTAAGCAGTGGTGGAATGGTACATGGCTCATTTTTCAGGGGAGAAAATGGCAACTGGTTACAAGAGGGGTCTCCTTTTTATAGGTCTTAATGAGAGTTAATCATAGCAGAATGTTTCATGTGACTTAATCATTAGAGACTTGGAACATGCCAGCTTGGCAGTCAGGAAACTAGTTGTGCAGGTTAAAATCTAACTCAGGGAAACAGCTGTAAAAGCTTGAAACTCATTGTTACTGGGATAAAAATCCATTGCCCAGAGCCCATTTGTTTGACTTTCCCTCCAGAACTCAGTGTTCCTGGGAAAGGATAAAAGACAAAGGCCCAGGGCCTAATGTTTACCTTCTCTTTCCTGGGACCCATTGTCCCCCCTCCTCCCTAGGGGCTGTCATTCCCCTTTTCTTGGGGGATGTTATTTTCCATATACTTCACACTTGCCCCTGGATATGGCAAACAAAGGAAGGAATCAGGAGGATTGTTAGAAATTACAAGTTCTACTGAAAGCAGAATAAAAGACCTATAACTCTTTCCTCCCAATCCTTTTTTTATGGGTTTCTGTTGGGTTAGAAAAACAGTCAAGTACTAGTTTTTCTTCAATTCAAAACTGACACAGACTTTAAAGTTAAATGAACCTGAATTAAAAAACAAAAAACATTCAACTGATGAATCACTCAGTGTAGCTCTTTGTTATGCATTATCTCATTCCTAATACATTTTTCTGATGAACGTATTTGCAACATTCAAAATGGCACTATCTGGACTCATCGTCTGTCATCAGCCACTAAGTATTCTGGTTGTTTATATCTAGTTTGACTGTTCCAAATTTGCTTGAAGGAGAAAACCTTGAAGACTTTTAGTTTGAAAATCTCTCCCTTTTTTTTTTTTTTTGGTGGTGCTGGGGATTGAACCCAGGGCATTGTGCACATGAGGCAAGTACTCTACCAACTGAGCTATATCCCCTGCCCCCAAAATATCTTCTTAAACAAACTACTTAATACTTTTTCCTAAAGATTGTGACTTTAAGACCAGAGTTTATCAAAGTGTAATATCTTAGATGTTAGAAACATGACTTATACAAATATAAAATGACTTATCACTGACTTATTTACTCATTAGAGTGTTATGGTTTGGATAAGTGTCTCCCAAAGGCTTCCGTGTTAAATAAAGCCTTGGTTGCCAGACTGAGGAGCTATCAGGAGGTGGTGGTACCTTTAAGAGGTGGAACCTCATTGGAACTCTTTTGGTCATAGGAGGGCATGTCCTTTAAGGGGATATTAGGACCTGGGCCCCTCCCCTTTTTCTCTTTGCTTCTCACCTACCCTGAGTGAGCAGCTGAAAATGTGCAACTGTGAGCCCCAATAAACCTTTCCTTCTTTTTTTAGGGGGGTACCAAAGATTGAACTCAGAGCACTTGACCACTGAGCCACATCCCCAGCCCTTTTTTGTATTTTGTTAGAGACAGGGTCTCACTGAGTTGCTTAGTGCCTCACCATTGCTGAGGAACTCTAGATCCTCCTGCCTCAGCCTCCCCAGGAGCTGAGATTACAGGTGCGTGTACTGCACCCAGCAAACCTTTCCTTCTTACAAGTTGATATTTCAGGTACTTTTGCCACAGTGAAGGAAAGCTAGCACAAATAGCAGAATAATAGTATTGATTAAAAGGAGAATTGATAGTGTGAGTATATGCAGGCATTGACAGAACAAAGGAATAAGCTTTATTGAATTAAATATGAGGGGCTGAGGTTGTGGCTCAGTGGTAGAGCGCTTGCCTAGCATGTGTGAGGCACTGGGTTTGAGTCTCAGCACCACATATAAATAAATAACTAAATAAACAACTAAAAATATTTTTCAAAAAAATATGAGTAGCTATTGTCTTATAGGACAACAAAAACATAATCTTTGGGGTTATCTATAATTGTATTGGACAGAAATTATTTACTTGTCAATAATATGAAGAAAGGTTCAAGTTATGTAACCTCAGAGTCTGGGCCCTAATTAAGAATTAATAATAAGTCAAGTGAAGGTATGTTTCCCTCTAGGGTGAATAATCCTTGGGTGAGCCTATTTGGAAAAGCGCCCTTATGGCACTGAAAGAATATGCAGTCATTATTTTGCCTTATTTCCAAGTTTTTAGATAATTTTTAAAATAAATTTTGTAGCTAAAGAGGATTTTCTTAGCAATAGGGCACAGAATTCAGTTTCACAATCTTCAAAATTCCCATGAGTAAAAATATTCTTTCCAGAATGGACTTTGATTTATGATTCTGGGCCTTCAGCCTGACCCCTTGCAGTCACCTTATTCTGCATGGTGTTGGGTAAATGCTCCCCAAGCTGGTATCTCCATCATCAAATTTGCAGTTGTTAACCCGATCCTAGCTCACTTTTAAACCCATACCCTATCTTCCCTGGCATGAGTACAAAGCCCAAAGGATACTGTGAAAAAACACAGCCCACTGTCTTCTTGTCACTTTACCTTAAATTCCTCTGGGATCTCTAAATTAGTCTTTTCATTTGTTTTTTCTGGAAGGAGAGTTGATGTTAGGGGCTCATGAAGGTCGTACATTCAGTTCCTGTGCATATAGTGTCTGCTCTTGGTTCCTCACCCCTAAGCAGGCTTATGTTGCTCAGGATGCTTCAGGGAGGACGCCATGTTTGACTTAGCCCTTGGAAGCATGGAAAGACAAGTGTTATTCCTATTCAAGATATGAATAAAAAGGCATTCAAAGGCACATACAGCAATCATGTGCTGACTGTAGCTGGACTAGAATCAAGGTTTAGGGATATGAGAAATAAGAGTGACAAGCAGGAGGTGTGGTTAAGACACGGTTAAGAGAAGGTCACCTTTGCCAAGTACCTACTATATGTGGGATGATTTTGAGACTCATCTTGGTAAGCCAACTTCACATATTCTTCTTTATTTCCCAAGTGAATATTTTGGAGAATGAACACTTCACAATTAAAACACAGAGGTAGAGCACTTCTATCTCTAATACTACACGCTTTGCTCATCCCTGATCAATAAACTAACACCCAATGCCAACTTTTCCTAGAAAATTTGGCCTGAGAGTGGCCCTAGTGGAAAAATAAACAAAACCCTAAGCTGGGCATAATGGCACATGCCAATAATCCCAGCAACTCAGGAGGTTGAGGCTGGAGAATTTCAAGTTGAGGTCAACCTCAGCAATTTAGCAAGATCCTGTCTCAAAAAGAAATTAAAGGGGCTGGGGATATAGCTCATTCAGTACAGTCCTTGCCTCACATGCACAAGGCCCTGGGTTCAATCCCCAGCACCACAAAAAAAAGAAAGAAAGAAAGAAAGAAAGAAAGGAAGGAAGGAAGGAAGGAAGGAAGAAAGAAAGAAATTAAAAAGAGCTAAGTGTATAGCTCAGTGAGTGATAAAGCAACCCTGGGTTTAATCTCCTGTACCAAAAAACAAACAGAAAATCCTATTCTCTAATGTTTGGGTCTTACATGACAAATCATGCCTACAATTGATATATAAATCATAATAATCATAATTCTAGTTAATGTTTACTGAGCAGTTATTATGTGCCAAGTATATTCTAAGCACTTCACATGTGTTGTCTGTCTCCTTTGATCCCCATGGCAATCTTAAAGTTCAATAACAGAAGCATCTAAACTCAGTATCCAATAAAGACAGTTGAACATTCCCTTCAAATAACTCAATTTTCCTAGTGAGTGGTTCATTCACTGTTCTGACTGCAACTGGCCAGCCACATAATAGTTCTCAAGAGTGGGAATTATCCCTAGCTGAATAATATTCATTCCACCTCCCTCCCAAAAATTGTGTAGGGAGTCATAAAATTGCAGAATTACAAATGTCTCATTAAGCAATTGCAGAGACAAGACTGGTGGGCTAAGGTTTGCATGTGAGCCAGATTTCTCCCTCCTTCACTGACTAGATTTTTCACTTTTCCTTTTAGGGCTCTTGCTTCATGAAGGTCACCATGACATCATTTTATTCAGGAAACAGATTTAATGAAATGTAATGACTTTCAAAGCTGGATGCTCATGTGAGTCCCTTAACTGTGTGTTATTAAAGTGCTTGTCCTCAGATATCCTGCAGAGTGGTTTTGTGGCTTTGCTGCCATTATTTATCATGTGTTTCTTTTCTATGGGTTTTGTTTTAGTGCTTCTGGGGACTGAACCCAGAGTCTTGACCATGTTAGGCAAGCACATTACCACTAAGCTACATCCCTAGCCCTCCATCTTGTGTTTCTTATTCGGCCATTTTCCCACGGCTTCTTTCTTTCTTTCTTTCTTTTTGGTTGGGGGGGAGCGGTTACCAAGGGATTGAACTCAGGGGCTCTCAACCACTGAGCCACATCCCCCGCCCTATTTTGTATTTTATTTATAGACAGGGTCTCACTGAGTTGCTTAGCACCTTGCTTTTGCTGAGGCTGGCTTTGAACTTGCTATCCTCCTCTCTCAACCTCCAGAGCCACTAGGATTACAAGCCTGTGCCACTGCACCTGGCTTACTGCTTTTCTTAATGAAAGAGTATTAAACTCACATCACAGAGGAAGAGACTAAAAATAAAATGCCATACCTAGAGCCCAGAAGAATTTTGTCCCAGGCCATTGTCTATTCTTCTTGTCCAATCATGTCCCCTAAAAGCTACTTTCTATAGGAATTGCTTACATTCCCCATTTCCATCTCCCCTATGAAGGGGGTATTTAAGCTTCTGTCATCTGGCTCTTCTTTGAGTTTAATATTTTGTGTGACTCCCATGCTTAAACACATTAATAATGCCGAGTGCCTTTTCTCCTATTAATCTATCTACTGTCAGTTTGTTCCAGCAAACAAAATTACCAAACCTTCAGAGGGGAGGTGTGAACTTCCCTGCAAAACCAAATGAATTTCTAGTTCTAGGAATTTTTTCTGGTTTCCAATTTAAACTTTAATTATTGTGTCAAACAGGCAAAATACTCAAGAGTTTGACGTTTATAGACATATTAGCAATCTTTGATCAAGTTATTATTTTATCCTAAAACAGAGATTTTTCAGTTGAAAATGTTTTCTACATCATTCAATATGATATCCTGATATCTTAGGGCCTAAATCTTATCTAGAGACCTCAATTTTAAGTTGTATCAATAGGTGAATGAAGACAGATTCATAGTTTGGACTGGTCATCTATTTAAAATACAGCTCCAGGGCTGGGGTTGTAGCTCAGCGGCAGAGCGCTTGCCTAGCACGTGCGCGCCCCGGTTCAATCCTCGGCCTGGGTTCAATCCTCGGCCCTGGTTCAATCCTCAGCACCACATAAGAATAAAGGCATTGTGTACAACTAAAACAAACAAATAAATTTTTTAAAAAATACAGCTCCAGGCTGGGGTTGTGGCTCAGAGGTAGAGTGCTCACTTAGCATGCATGAGGCACTGGGTTTGATCCTCAGCACCACATAAAAATAAAGATATTGTATCCACTTATAACTGAAAAATAAATAGTTTTAAAAAAGAAATATAGCTCCATCTTCACTAAGCTCTTGGGCAGTTCCTAGCTTTCTTTCCCTGTTCCCTTTCCATCTGGGGTCTTTTCTATAGAATATTTTCCCTGTTGTCAAGGACCCTCACTTCCTCTCAACACATTATAAAACCCAAAGATTCTAAAAAACAGAACATTTAATCTGACTATAATGAAAGAATCTCAGCAGGAAATTATGTATGATTTCATATATTACTACTGATAATACCAGGTGTTGCTTGGCTTTTGTGAAGGGATTATTTGTGGCGCATATTTTGCCAGAATTACCCTATGTGAGGTTGTTTTGTTGCTAAGTCCCTTTTTCGTATTATCTCACAAATATCCAAGGCAGCTAATTACAGCCCCTACAAAAGATGCGGTTCTTTGTTTTTGAATACCATGCTGCTGATTCACCATCAACACATGCAATCGTATTGTCCTGCCAATCCGTTGCTTAGTCTTATTTGTGATAAAGACATACAGGTGTGCCGTTTGCTGACTGATGGCAGAGGAGCAGGCTGTGCCCATCTGCTGTTTTTAAGAAAAACCAAATGGTCTACAACATTTTCTAACATCTAATCTCTGTTTTATCTAATCAATAGACAACCTAATGATTTGTGCTCCTGGATTTGAGCATACTTCCAGGTTTCTCCAACTGCTTCAAGTCATATCTTTATGAAAGCTTTTAAGGAATTAACAAATAAAATAAGCTTTGCTTCAACCTAAGCTTGGTGGGATGTGTTCAATTTGAAGGTAGCAATATCCATTAAGTAAATAAAAGCAAAATGGAAAACTAAATGATAGAAAAAAAATCTACTTGTTTCTCTGAAATAGACACTAATTTGTTAAATTAGTGTACTAAGAATAAAACAAAAGCAAAAACAACAGGGGCTAGGGTTGTGGCTCAGTGGTAGAGTGCTGGCCTTGCACACATGAGGCACTGGGTTCGATCCTCAGCACCACATAAAATAAATGAATAAGTAAAACAAAGGTATTGTGTCCATGTTCAACTAAAAAAATTTAAAAAAAACAACAAAAACCCTCTCTCTCTCTCTCTCTCCCTCTACTACACACACACACACACACACACACACACACACACACATAAAATTGCACATTGAAAGTTCTAATAATCTTCTATCTTCAATGGACTTTAACTCTTTAAACTGAGGCACACTGTTGTAATCACATGGACAAAATGGAGGGAATGATCCTACAATCTGATGGCAGTTGTCAAAAAATAGGAATAAGAAAATATTTTAAATATGAAATATAGTCCAAATATTATATGTCCAAGCAATAGGCAGACACGATGAATCTCCCTCAGTAAATTAGGTTGTGATTTGAACATTGACTGGCTTTAGTTTGAAGTGGTCTTTGCATTGGGCCAAAATTAAACAGTCTCTTTTATCTTGAGCCTATGCAATATCAAACACTCCTAAGGCTTACCTACAGGCCTAAGGTATATATTGAAAAAACTCACAGATGAAACAGATTTATCATAGCATCCCCCATGGTACCCCTCAGCACACACATATATATATTCTTTCTTTTTAAAATTTCTCTCTTGGAAGCCAACTATCCTGTAAGTCCAATCACCTTGAGCCCAACATGCTCTAATAATCCCAAGCCACAAGAAAAGGGCCCAAGGGATAAGCCACCATGTGTAGAAAGAGCCCAGTGAGCCAAGAAGAAACTGGCTTCCACTGAATTTTCTTCCTGCAAGATTTTGTCACATCAATTTATAATCAATTATCATTTCTACTTAAATAGCTATTTCCCAGTCTTGTTTCAATTAATATTTTGGTGTACTGGAGAGGACAAAAAATAGTTTTTGTGACATACAAATATTGGCATTTTCAACCACCAAATAAAACAAGTAAAAATAAATTATAATTTATTTATAATTTAATTTAAAATAGATCATTTAAATAATTTAAAAATAAATCATACAATTTTCATTATTTATTATTTTCAAAATGCTTAATATTTGCGGGAACTCAGTGAGGATCTAAAGTCAGAGTGAGATAATCACAGAGCCAACAGATCCAAGCTCAGCAGGGCTTTATCACAGACTCATGAGTAACCCCAGAAATGTGATTCAGGCCTCATATGTATCCAAACAATAATTGCAAGATTGTTAACCGAAAAATCGGTCCTTGTCCCCAGTGCCAATCCAATAATCAGGACACAGTTTTGAGAAAAAGGAAAAAGAACATTTATTGCTTTGCTAGCAAAGGAGAAGCAGGGGTGCCTCCAGTCCCAGAGGCTGTTGAGTCTGCCCATCAGGGAAAACAGAGGGCTTTTAAAGAAGCTCTTCAAAGGCTGCATTTCAGGTGTGCCCTGATGAGGGGGTCTCGGGGGCACCCTGATGGTGTATTGAGATTCACTTGTTTGTGCTGGGGCTGTAGCTCAGGGGCAGAGCGCTTGCCTAGTATTTGTGAGGCACTGAGTTGGAGCCTCAGCACCACATAAAAATAAAAAAAGAAAGGTATTGTGTCCACCTACAACTAAAAAATAAATGTTTAAAAAAAGAGAGAGATTCACTTGTTTATTTGGGAGATAGTCACTTCCTAGATCTTCCTGTGATATCTCCTTCCTGTGGAGAACAGATAACTCAAGGAAATCTTGTTACCCAGCCCCCAGGTTGGGGAGGGAGAGAGGGAGAAGAGGAAAAAAAAATATGTCCCTTTTAAAATAAGCAGCAAGGGCCAGGTGCAGTGGATGGCACACACCTGTAATCTCAGCTGCTCAGGAGGCTGAGACAGGAGGATCATGAGTTCAAAGCCAGCCTCAGCAATGGCGAGGCACTAAACAACTCAGTGAAACCCTGTCTCTAAATAAAATACAAAATTCTAAATAAAATACAAAATAGGACTGGGGATGTGGCTCAGTGGTTGAGTGCCCCTGGGTTCAATCCCTAGTACCCCCCAAAAATAAATAAATAAATAAATAAATAAAATAAGCAGCAAGGGCTATATTCAAAAGGTGAAGTGGACCACTGTTACAAGATGATGAATTAAATTCAAAATAGACCCACATTCTGTCCACAACTCCCATCTGGAAGCATAGACTATTTCCCATTCCCTGAGATCCAGGCTGGAACTGCTTTATCAACAGAATAAGGAGGCTACTTCACAGTGTTGTTGGATGGGGGTACATAGGAGGATTAGAGGAACACTAGAGTGGTCAAAGGGAAGGGAGAGGAAGGGAGGGAGCAAGGGGGGAGGGAGCGGAAAAAAGAAAAAATAATAAAAAAGAAAAGGTGGTTGAATGAGATGGATATCATTATCCTAAATGCATGATTGAAGACCTGAATGGTACGAATATACTTTGTATACAAACAGTTGTATGTAAAAAGATGCTCTATATGTGCATTATGAATTTTAATACATACTACTATTATAAATTTTAAAAAAGGAAAAAAGAAAGAATACAGCAGAGATGATGCTGCACCCACTACACACTTAAGCTTTTAAGAGGCCTGGAAGCTTCTGCTTTCTCTCTTAGAAGCTAGCTGCCTGGGGCTGGGGTTATAGCTCAGTGGTGGAGCACTTGCCTGGCACATGTGAGATACTGGGTTCGATCCTCAGCACTACATAAACATATATATATATATATATATATATATATATATATATATATATATATATATGTATGTATACACTAGCTGCCATGTAAGAAGTACAACCATCCTGCATCCAACATACTCCAAACCAGAAAGAAAGGGCCCAAAAGATAAGACTCCATGTGAAGAAAGAGTCTAACAAGTCCTTAGACACCAGATATGTGAGTGAAGGTGCCATCTTGGAAGTAGACATTATTCTTGGACATTATTCAATAAAAACCCCCATACCCTTTCTTTTCTTTCTTCTGTGTGTGTGCATGTGGCACTATGGATTCAACCCAGGGAACATTACCACTGAGGTACATTCTCAGCTCATTTTATCTTTTTGTTTGAGACAGGGTCTGGCTAAGTTGCAGAGGCTTGCCATCCTCCTGCCTCAGCCTCCCAAGTTGCTGGGATTATAGGCCTGCACCACTGTTTCGGACAGACCCAACATCTTTCTGCCCTAGTTAAGAACACACAGAGCAGAAAGGAGCTGTTCAGCTAAACCCTTTTTGAATTCCTGATCCATAAAATCATGGACACAATATAATAGTTGTTTTAAATCTCTAAGCTTTAGGGTGGTTTGCAGAAACAAATTTATAAACTAAGAGATGACTCATTTTTGCATGATTGAAATCTTAGTTCTGAAATGACTTTTAAAATAAGGAAGAATGAAACACAAATTGGATTTTTCCCCTGTAAACTAGTAAATGAATAACAGGAGAAGTATTGTCCTGTTAATTAAACTTGACTTTACTTTTCTTTATCTAGTCTAACCTAGTCAATGAATGTACTAGATTTTAGCCCCAGCACAGAACATATTGTAGATGATGTGGTCCAGGTCTGGTGGAGAGCAGCACTGAAGAGAAAAACAGTATCCCTGAGAGACCTCTTAGGAGGAGGTTTCATTTTGGGGAAAAAAATAAAGAATAAAAAGCAACATAATACATAATACACACTGGAACACTTTCATTAAGGATAGGAAGAAGAGGGCCTGCAAATACTTTCAGAATTACGTAACTTTAGAGGCTGCTTATGGGGGAGGAGGCTGTGGAAGCCTAAAGTAGATGGAGACATTGATTGTTTTTAAACAATATTTGTTGAGCATTAGCCATGTGCCAGAAATCTGGGGACACATAAAGGGGTTTATCCACTAGGTAGACAAGTAAACAATGACATCACTACATATAAATCCAAAACCCAGTGTAAGGCCAGTAAAGCAAGATCAAAAATAAATAAATAAATATGAATGAATGAATGAATGAATGAATAAATAAATAAATAAATAAATAAATAAATGAGCATGGTGCCAATTTTATTATGTTTAGTGACAGATTTTGGTCTGCAGATATGGTCACTTCTTATGGTTTAACCTAATATTTTGGAATGACCAGGGTATAGGGTAAACAGGAGGAATTTTGAATGATGAGATTGTTGGAGAGAAACAGGGCCACTTAGGATTCTGAACAAAAACCAAAAACCAAGGCTCCTTTAATGCCAAACTAATGACATTGATTTTTTTTTTTTTTTTGTACCAGGGACTGAACTCAGGGGCACTTGACCACTGAGCCTCATCCCCAGCCCTGTTTTGTATTTTATTTAGAGACAGGGTCTCACTGAGTTGCTTAGCATCTTGCTTTTTGCTGAGGCTGGCTTTGAACTCGCGATCCTCCTGCCTCAGCCTCCCAAGCCACTGGGATTACAGGCGTGTGCCACTGCACCCGGCTGACATTGATTTTTATACTGGAAAAGAACATTAAATCTTTTAAGCAGAGGAATAATGCTAGAAATCTTTCAGCTTAGAAAGACCACATTTTATTACGGCTTCCTTAAAACGAAAAAGAGTCTTTGCCTTTTAGAGATGTATTCTGCAACAATTTTTGGATGAAATGGCACAAGGTCTGTCATCAGCTTCAGAATAAGACAGGAGATAGGGGAAGTGGGCCAAGAAGAGATGAAACAAGATGAATAATAAGTTGATCCTTGTTGAAGGGGAGGCTGTGGGCACATGGGGGCCATTATATGCTCCATCTTCCATACATTCTAAATTTACCATAATAAAAAATACCAAAAAAAGGGAAAGATCAAAGGGACAAAGGAGAGAAGGAGGGAAAGAATATGCTTGCTGCATTGTGGCTTAATTTTGCAGGTGTTGGGAGTCATATTAATTTCCTAAAGCTGCCGTAATGACTGGGGATAGACACACAGGTACGAGTGGTGTGAACACAAAGTTAAGGGAATTATTCTATAAAACGGGCCCACTGTGCTGACCTCCACATGCTTTCTTTTCCAAGAAGCAATCTACCTGCAGCTCTGCCTGACCTAAGTGGACAGGATATGTTACATCCCTCAGCAAACCACCTGTTAACTGCAGGAGAAATGCAGACCCAAGATAATGTTGATGGGAGGAACTCAGGAGACTTTGGTGACCAGGTTCTGAAACTCAGGGAGATTAGGATATTTCCTCCTAACCATAAAACATGCAAAAAAAATTATGATTAAGAAGCCAATTGGAAGCCGTGCGCAGTGGCGCACACCTGTAATCCCAGCACTTGGGAGGCTGAGGCAGGAGGATCGCCAATTCAAAGCCAGCCTCAGCAATGGCGAGGCACTTAGCAACTCAGTGAGACCCTGTCTTTAACAAAAACAAAAAAAGGCTGGGGATGTGGCCCAGTGGTAGAGTGCCCTGAGTTGAATCCCCATACCAAGAAAAAAAAAAAAAAAAAAAAGAAGAAGCCAATTGGAAATGAGCAGCATGGGCCAAGGTGACCTAGAGTGGTCATGGCAATGGGGACTTGAAAGTCTGCTATTACCCTACTGTCAGTCAAAAGTGAAGAGTTGGACCTGGGTGGGACTCTCTGGAAACCTTTCTGGGATCACCAATGAAATTGGGGAACAGAAGACACACACCATCTCTCTCCTCTCTGAGAGGACTCGCTGTCTACCTTGAGAGTGTCTCCTTTCCCTTTTCCTATCCCTTCAATCAACTCATTCCTTTATTCTGAGTGACATGTCTGAAATCTTTCTGACCTGATTGCAAGAATTGGGGTTTGAAGCGGGGAATGTCCGTGCAGCTTCAGACTCAGGAAGGCACCAGCTCTGTAACAATAACAAATTGCCACAAACTTGGTGTGTTAAAACCAGACAAATTTATTCTCTCACTTCTGGAGGCTACAAGTCCAAAACCAAGATACCAAGATATGGCCACACTCACTCTGAAGGATCCAAAAGGAAATCCTTCTTGACTCTGCCAGCTTCTGGTGGCTTCCTGCATTTCACTGACTTGTAAACACATCACAATTGTCTCAGTTTCTACCTTCACATCACCTCCTCCTCTGTGTTTCCATGTCCTCTTCTAAGGAGACCAATCATTGAACTTAAAACTCACCCTAAAAACATTATGATAGCATCCTAAAATCTTTAGCTACTTATATCTGCAAAAATCCCATTTTCGAACAAGGTCATAATTGTGAGGTTCCAGGTGAACGTGAAGTTTGGAGGACATTATTCAATCCATGACAAGGATAGAGGTTGGAAGTGAAAACAGAAACTGGAAAAGGGAGAGAAAATTAAAAAGCCATAAACAGGAAAACCAGAACTAAGGTATTGCCCATTGGGTTTTACATGCAAATCATATACTATAGTTGCTATTTGAGGTAAGGGCAGGCACACTGAGAAGATGAGGAAAATATGCCCCTCCTCCCCCAAAAAAGACCATCTTAGGAAACTCAACCATGTGAAAAGGTTTACACTGAGAAGGACAGGTACAGAGAACAGTGGGCAAGAACACCCTGTGGGGCAGGGTCATCATCAGCCAGAATATGTGTCTTTTTCTTATTTAACATTGCAATTGACCTGGGCCTCCTGTGGCTAGTTCCCATAATCCTTCAGACAAACATTACTTTTCTGCAAGTTAAACATCACAGCAATTTGCATGTTTTGTGTTGGTTGGATGCACAGGACCAAAGAATAAGGAGGGGGCCCAGGGCAGTGGCAGTGGTGCGCCCCTGTAATCTCAGCAATTTGGAAGGCTGAGCAAGTTCAGGGCCAGCCTCAGCAACTTACCAAGACCCTGTCTTAAAATAAAAGATAAAAAGTGCATCATGCAGTCTGATGTTATCCGAAAGTTGCCAGATGTTCTTGGGGTCTGTGACTCCAAAGAAAGGTTATTTAGCAGTTGACATCTTAACCATTTAGCTATAGTATTTCTTCAAAATGTAAGATACCAGGAAAGAGAGAGGAAGTCAAAGAATAACTCTTTTTAAAGGGGCAACCACTGTTCCATTTATAAAGCCTTGCTTCTGCAATCAGCCAAGTGATTTGGGGCAACATTTCTCTTATTTCATCTCATTGCTATGAGAATTAACCTACAAGAATACAAATCAACTACTAAATGATATAAAAATACAGGTTACCTTTTCCATTTCTAAGAGATTCTATTGTTGTTACATGCATTTTTTTCTCCAGTTGTCTGACCTGCCTCTGAAGGTGGGTATTTGATACTCTTTTATCTGTCAGAGAAGCCTGTTCAACACTGAGAAATCATTCAATCCAGTGCTGTTCTTTGTTCACAGTCTTGTAACAGGAGGGACAAAGGAATTCAATCCCCTCCCACCCCAAGGTGCAAGTCTGCTGAAATAAACTGATGATACATTATCAGGAGAAAAGGCATCCAAATTCATTATGTATGTGAAGGAATCAGGGGAAATGTCCAATGTCCCAATGAGATTCAAAACATGGCTCTTCATGGGGGACAGGGAAATGGGGACATAGGCCATTTAGAGGGGTGCTGAATGATTTTTAGGGGGAATAAATGGGTTGAACAGAAGAACAGACAAGAGCCTGGGACATAGTTCCTCTGGGCTCTGGGAGGTGGCAAGTGGCAAGGTGAAGGAAGAACAAGAGTTGTCATATTATGCAGGTAAAGTCTCCGGGTAGTAGATATGAGCTGGCCTTAGGAAAGGTGAGGTCTGTCTGGGTGTGTTGACTCACACTCTTCTTTGGCTGATTAATTTTCCCTGGTTAATGAGATTTTGGGAAAGGAATCCAAGAAAATTGCATTTCTTTTCAAACAACTTCCTTCAGTCAGCTAAGTTAACTTCATAGAGAGAGGCGGGGTGTGGGGGGGAACACTTCTCCTTGGGTTTGGGGGAGGAGGAAAAACAAAAGAAGATTAGACTGACCTGAATTCTAAGGCAGTTCCTAAGACCTTCCAATTTCTATTTATTTATTTGTTTATTATTGGTACTGGGCATTGAAACCAGGGGTGCTTTGCCACTGAGATACATCCCAACCCTTTTTATTTTTATAATTGTGAAACAAAGTCTTGCTAAGTTGTGTATTAGATATATTCATGTTCTTCAAGTATACAAGTCTTAAAATGAAAAAGTTAGGAGAGAGCTGTGGATATAACTCAATTGGTAGAGTGCTTGCCTCACATGCACAAGGCCCTGGGTTCAATCCCCAGCACCACACACACACACACACACACACACACACACACACACACACAAGCTTAGGAGAGCACTTTATTCTGCCAATTTGGAAGGTCCATAAATTTAAAAAAACATATTGTTTCCATAGCCATAAATACCTTGGTTACTTTGTGGGCAAAATGCAAATGCATACTCCCAAATTGCTGGGTGAAATACTTCCTGGGAATTCCTCCTGCTATTCACATAGAGGGCAAGAGTGTGCTGGTTTGAATGCTTCAGGACTCTAGTAATACTGTCTGGAACAAAGAAGAATCAGTTGATTGTTTGCCCAAAATGTAGTGGGAACAAAGACTTGCTCTATCTTAGAGGAAAGAGGGAGATGCTGATGGGTTACAGGCATCTCTAAGAGCATCAGCATGATCTCAGTGGTTGGCAGTTGATTTCTAAACCACACTGACCAATTTCCAGAACCCTACAGTTAGGTATTTGTAAGCAGATACTCCGGAGGCTGAGGTGAGCCAGCCTGGGCAACTTAGCGAAGTTCTAAGCAACTTAGTAAGACCCTGTCTCAAAATAAAAAATGAAAAGGGCTGGGGATGTGGCTCAGTGGTAAAATGGCCCTGGGTTAAATATCCAGTGCAAAAAAAAAAAAAAAAAAAGTAAGCAGACAATTTCACTGCTTAAAGGAAGGGGTGCTATCTGTCTTATATACCATGGGGATAAAACACTCAATTGAAGAAAGTATATTTAGGTAAAATGTACCAACTCATTTTTTGTAAGTAAGTAGTTTACCAGTCAGGGAAAGCCAAAACAATGAGACTTCAGTTATGTTTTACTTAATAACAGAAGTTGTTTAAAGTCAAATTCTACAGATATACTAGTATTCTCTAGTGATATAGCCCCAGAAATGCTACCACAAGATTCACCCCTGCTTATACATGTCCCAAACAATGCTCTAAACCTAATTATAGGCATTGTACATATTACTGATTTAAGTTATTCACTGTACTCAAACAGTTCCTCAATATTTGACTTCCATGTTACTATTGATTATTATTCAATAGATTGACAAAATTCCTATGTATATTGTGCATTAATGCTCACCCACATATGCTCATCCATAATACATTCTTAATATTCATAGTACATTATATGTTTAATCAATATATAATATATAACGTGTGTATGTGTATGTGTGTATGCATAAATGCATATGTGTAGCATATATACATACTACATGAAGCATACATAAATATGCACAGAAGCATACATAAATATGCACACACACATATTAGCCATGAATAGTTTTATTTTTGCTGACTTCATTACATCGCTCAGTTATGGCTGATTTTTATCTTTCTGTTGTTGTTATTTTTTGTGGAATTTGGGATTGAACCCAGGGGCTCTCTACTACTGAGCTACAACTCTAGCCCTTTCTAATTTTTTAATTTTGAGATAGAGTCTAGCTATATTGGTGAGGCTCTAGCTAAATTGCTGAAGGTGATTTCCAACTTAAACCCTCCTGCCTCAGCCTCCTAAATCATTGGGATTACAGGCTTGCATCACAACACCCAGGTGTTTACTTCATAATGTGCCACTGTTTGCCACATGTATATCCAAGGTATGTTAACTCTTCAGGAAACAATAAATAATGTAATATATATATTTGGTACCAAGGATTGAACATAGGGGTACTAAACCACTGAGCCACATCCCCAGCCTTTTTTTTTTTTTTTTTTTTTTCAAATTTAGAGACAGGGTCTCACTGAGTTGCTTAGCACCTCGCTTTTGCTGAGGCTGGCTGTGAACTCACAAACCTCCTGCCTCAGCCTTCCAAACCACTGGGATTATAGGCATGCACCATCCACATGGGGCTGATAATATACATTTAACTGATTAAAAGACTCACCATCAAATAGATTGAAATCAGTCAGTGAACAGTTACAATGTTAGAAAATATTGGCACATTTAAGTTTTTGTATGTGTGGGTTTTTGTTTGTTTCTTTGGTTTTTGTTTTGTATGGGGGATAAAACCCCAGAGTGCTGTATCACTGAGCTACATCTTCAGCCCTTTTTAATTTTTATTTTGAGGCAGGATCTTGCTAAATTGCCCAGATTGGCTTCAAACTTGCAATTCTCCTGCCTCAGCCTCCCCAGTTGCTGGGATTATAGGTGTGTATCACCATGCCTGTCTCCATCATTTATTTCAGAAACTCGAGTTGCTCTGTATCTCATGGCTGACTATTCAGACTGTAGGACTTTTAACTTTCAGGGGAAAAAAAGCACTTTTTGAAAAAAAAAAAATAAGCACTTTTGCCAGCATGGTGGTGCATGCCTGTAATCCCAGCACTTGGGAGGCTGAGGCAGGAGGATCACGAGTTCAAAGCCAGCCTCAGCAATGGTGAGGCACTTAGCAACTCACTGAGACCCTGTCTCTAATAAAATACAAAAAAGGGCTGGTGATGTGATCCAGTGGTCGAGTGCCCCTGAGTTCAATACTCAGTATCCAAAACAAAACAAAACAACAACAGAAAAGAACACGTTTTATCCTGAGTCACTGTTGCGGTAGAACAGAATGGAAATTTTAGCAGTCTAAGAGCTAACAGGCTGTAGTTTTGCACACTGGCGCACAGCAGCTCTGCATTACTGACATTTAACCATAGAGCTGACTGTGGCTAACAGGTACCTGTAACAGATAAGGGTCATGGCAGAAGCAGGAAAACATGTTACAGGGCAGAACAATCCCCCTTTAGGCTTAGAGCAGTAAGAGTTGTTAAGCTGTATGAGCTAAGAGTCAGTCCCTAGGCTATTGACAAGCTTGTACCCATATAAGGAATGCAGAATTCACCCTCCAATAGAAGTGTACTGACTCTCTTGCCTTGATGTACCCCAAATGTGCGTACATATAAAAGCAGAAGCCCTGTCATGCTCCAGGCTCAGACTTTGAGAATTATCCCTCTGGACAGTGGTGCCACTAACAAAGTGTCATTTCCAGATCTCAAAGTCCTGACCCTTGTTTCCTGCTATACTATGGGAAGTCCCTGTTTTTTGAAAAGTCATTTTTATCAGATCTTCTTTCATCTAAATTTTCTATAAACACATATAGCTTGTCATGCACATTATATTAACATAAATCTTATGACTCTAAAGCAAACAAATTTTATTTTGTTCCTTTAATGTTCAATATTTAATTAGGTTATAGGTTTTGAAAATCATTATTCCATGTGATACAGCAGAATTCTTAATAAAGTAGCACATATTTGCTAATCATGCCAGATAATAAAGAAGCATTTTATTTCCATAAGAAATTACACAAGACAAAATTTTTGTCATCATTTATGATGAAGGGTAAGTTACACAGGCTAATTTTTTGTTTGTTTTTGCCTCAGGCTGACAATTAATTTTACTGGATAAGGAGCTGATCTATATGTAGAGAAGAAAAATAGCTTTTCTTCTACCCATCTTAGGTTCATGGCCAGGGAGCCTATAACAAAAGACAGATTAATGAGAGAAGATAAATTTATTTATTTGCTTAATTAATTAATTATTTTTTTTTAGTGCTGGGGGTTGAACCCAGGGCCTTGTGCATACATATTTATGTGTTATGTGATATTGAAACTGTAATTCTAGACAAAACCAGATTCTCCACTTTTGCCGGCAGGAGAAAGCCCATTTTTGTGTTAGCAGCTAATTGTAGTAGGGAATTCCTGCCAGTATCAGCACCACAAGTTGCATCTGGCAAAGGCAGATTCTTCTCTGCGGTAGTGTGTTGCAGCTGTCAGTGATGGGCTGTGCGCCCCCCCCCCCAATATTACAGCAGACCCCAGGAACTCACCACCAATTTCTTTCCAGGTTCTTGTCTTCCAAGTTCAAGGAAATCCAAGGACTATGGAAAGCAAGCATGAAAGCAGTAGGATTTGCAAAGAAAAGAAGCAGAGCTTCTCTTGGACGAGAGGGGACCTGATAGCAGGTTGCCATTTAGATGTAATGTTAATGTAGCTACCAGGTTAAGGCTATAGGTCAAAATCTAAGCTAAGTGGATATTGGAAAAATGTTAAGACTATTGGTTCAGCCCGTGACCTTCTGTTTGGCTGAGTCCACTTTGCCCTTGAGTTTGAAATTTCTTGCCTTTCTGGGACAAATGGTTGGATTGAGTGTTTCTAATATTTTTACAGGTTAATTTCACCAAGAGGCCTTTACATTTAGAAAAGCCTTTGTGGAGCCCATTATTCTAAACCCCTGCCTATTTTACCATCTATCTTATCTTATTCAACATGCCAGCCTTCATTTAAAAAAAAAAAAGAAGACCTGAATAAACAGTTAAACTTGAGTGATTTTTATAGTAGATTTGATAAAGTATGGAGAGCTGTGGAGACATATGATACAAAAAGAGGGGAAGATCTAAATGTAATAAACTGTGGAGAACTTAGCAAGCCTCGTTATTAGATTTTTCTATGCCCCTATGTCTTTAAAGAGAAGGATGCTCCTTTCCATTGAAGTATAGAGAGGGCATGTAAGGTGTTATCATTGAAGGAAACTGGATGGAGGGTATGCAGAACCTCTTTGTATTATTTTTGAAGGTCTTATTGGTCTTATCTGCTTCAAGGGCAGCTCAGAATATCCTCCCTAGATCTGATAATCTGCTTCAGGGGAGAAGGATTCAAGAAAGAGAAAACTTCTTGCTTCTGCCATTTTCTCTGACAAAATCCCTCAGCTTAAAATATTAAATATGCTAAGGTGCTACATTTGGGGGAAGCATGTCCTAAACACCATGGTTCATTTCTTTTAAAAAAATGTTTTAAAATATTTTTAAATATTTAAGGACCAATTTGTAGTACAGAATCCATATGAAGAAAGCTGTGAAACACTTTGGCACACACACACAAATCCAATTTGGAATCAATGTAAAGATGTATCTACTTTTCCAATAGAAAGAGTGAATACCTTAAAAATATCTATTCTCCTTACTATCAAAAATTAAAGCATTATCAAGTGACTGTATGAAAACCATTTGATTCTAGTACTTAATAGAAAGAGATCAATACAACAAAATAGAATATAGAAATAGAGCAAAACAATTTAGGGATTTAGTAATCATGAGGGTAGCATTTTGTATCAGTGGAGAGAGTATGGATTATTCAATAAATGATATTAGAACAACAGACTACCTGTCTGGGGAAGAATAAAGTTAATTTCTTTTCATTCCCTGCAACACAAAGTAAATTCAAGATGTATTAAAGGTTTAAATGTGATAAAAATTGAAGCAAATATGGAGGAAAGCTAGAAGTTGTCTTTTTTTTAAGTATATCTTGAGTAGGAATGACTTTATAATCTAAGATGTAAAAGCCAGATTCCATAAAACAGTGACTGTCAACCGTGGCTGCACAATAGAATCACCTGAAGAACTTGCAAGAAGTTTCACTCTCAGACTCCTAACCAATCAGAACCTCTGGGGATGGGGCCTAAGTCTCTACTCTTGTTTCGTTTCTTTTTGTTTGTTTGTTTGTTTGATTGAATTTTTAAAAAAATGTTCCCTAGGTGATTTTGATGCATGGTTTGGCTTGAAAATAGTAAAATAAAACATTTGGGTTATCTCCCATATCATTTTAGAAACTGTCTCAGATACTCTTTACCAAGAGGGGGCCAACTGCCATTTTTACTTTGTGGTAGGCACACTGCACACTTGCTTGCTGCTTTTGTGGCCCTCACCCATAAATGAAAGGACAGATCCTCCATACTTCAGAATGTCACAGATCTTTAAAGAGTGTATTGGTAAGGCACACTGGCAAGAAACAGAAGGTATGCTCAAATTGGGTAATTTGAAAAGAGTCTAATGAAGAGGTTGTATAGATACAGAAGCTTTGGTATCTTGTTTGTGGTTGTGGCTACACATATCTACCTACACATGATAAAATTTGATCTGACAAAAAAGTGAATATGATGAAATCCAAGTAAGGTATACAGTCTAGTCAATAGTATTGTACCAATAATAATTTCCTTATTTTGACAACATACTTTTAGGTATGTAAGGTGTTATCATTGAAGGAAACTGGATGAAGGGTATGCAAAACCTCTTTGTATTATTTTTGAAGCTTCATCTGAGTTTTTATTATTTCAAAATATAAGGTTGAAAAAGAGAGAAACCATATATGAAGATGTGAGTAGGGAGAAAAAAAATTATACAAGGAATGATGTGACAGTGCACAACACAACAATGGAGCCCAGTCCCCCACTCCTAGTCTAAAATAATGTGAGGAAGGAACTGTTATTAGAACTGGGGGCCAGAGAAAGACACAAGCTATATAGAAAGAGCTATCTGAAAAGTACTATGACCTTCAGACAAGGGATGTCAAGGATGCCAGTGGGCCAAGGCATCAAGTTCATTGAAACTGGGCCCTAGTTCATTGTCTGGAATTGAGCGAAATTAGTTTGAGAACCTGACAGAACTTGTAAAGCTTAGAACAAATATTGGAAGGGAACTTAGGAAGCAGTGATATTGGCTCAGGTGTTTGGGGAAGTTGAGAAGTCCCAAGACCAGAGCTTGCAAACTGGAGACTCAGGAGAGTCACACATAGGTCTAGTCTGAATCTGAAGACCTGATCAATCAAAAGCTGGCAGGCTTGCGACCCAAGAAGAGCTGATGTTTCTTTTGAGTCCAAAGACTAGAAGAGTGTCAGTTAGATCAAAGCAATAAGAGGAGTTTCTTCTCATTCAAAAGATTAGCCTTTTTATTTTTTAAATTTAGTGGCTATCTGGATCATGGCCACTCTCTATTAGGGAGGACAATCTGTTTTACTCAGTGTACCAATTTAAATGTTAATCTTATCCAAAAACATCCTCACAAACACATCTACAATTTGGCCAAATATCTGGGCACCACATATCCCAGTCAGTCAAGTTGGAACATGAAAGTAACCATTTCATTTTTTGGTTTTATGTAGTGATGTCGATTGAACCCAGGCACTCTACCACTGAGCTAAATCCTTAGCCCTTTTTATTTTGAGACAGTGTTTTGCTAAATTACCAAGCCTGGCTTTAATCTTACAATCCTTCTGCCCTAGCCTCCCAAGTTGCTGGAATTACAGGTGTGCACCACCATGGCCAACTTTATTTTTTGTTTCTATACCAAGGAACAGCTCATCAGGAAAAGCAGTTGAGGGTTGGCTACATAGCTCAGTGATAGAGCACTTGCCTGGCATGTGTGAGGCCCTGGGTTTGAGCCCCAGGCTCACAGAAAAAAAAAGGAAAAAATAGTTAAATACCCCCTTACTTTGTGTCACTTATATTGAGATACTATGAATAATAAAAATCTTGAGTATTGTTATTGGAAAAGTCAGGTAAGATTTTAAGATAAATTTTTTTTCTTTCACTCATGCTGATCATCCTTTCCACAAGAGCTGAAAGTTAATTGACTTCAAATGTATTTTGGTTTGAGTAATAACTTGGAAGTGTGCTCACTGGCCTAAGAAGCTCATCTATACTTTGGGTTGGTCCCAGTAGGACTGAACTCATACGTGCATATAATGTTCCATCAACAATCAACCTGATAAAAAAAAAAAAAACCACACAGGGTTCTTAATCCAAGAAGTGGTGAATCACAGAGGTAACACTCTGGGCACTTAGGTTGACCATGCTTTTATAAAACAAATGTTACTTAGTAATTTTTTTATAAGAGTGGGTAGCTGACCTTGAATCTCATTGTGCATGCCACAAACTATAGATAAGTTAAAAATGTTCATGCTACTATCATTTTTGTATTCAAGGTGCTGTTGGTTTCCTCCTGGATCCTCTACTGGCAGGGAAGGTGGGTTGTGACCATACACTTAGTATATGATCTCTAGTGTAAAAAAGGTCAAGTGTCTGCTAAATGCTTAGAAAACTGCTTTCATACCTTTGTTCATTTAATCAACCTACACTTGTTGCATGCCTACAGTGTGCCTGGAACTATGTTGTGCTGCTATTTGAAGAAAGAACTCTTTAGGCAGATAGAGCAAAAAGTAAGAGGGAAGTCAGAACATGTAGAACCTCCTTCCTTCCTAGGTCACACACATGATCATGAGTATGCAGTGTTAGAAGAACAATCATATTCAATTATACTTTTATCAAGAAAAAGTACTCTAAAAGCAAAACAAAAACTTGAAGCTATTTCAAAAGATAATAAATATTTAAACCAAGTTTTAAATGAGCCAAACAAATTTAGAAGAGTGAACAATGACTTGCTTCTAACCAGCTAAATATGGAAATAGGCTGGGATGTCACTCTCATGATTACCTTACATACGATTTCTTATGTAAGATTACCTAAACTCACATAACATTTCTTCTTAGCAACCTGGACTTAGGAAAACCTCCTGTTGGCCTTAAAGAAGCAAACAGGGTTGCTGCACATGGAGAAAGCCCTGGGGCAGGGAGCTGTGCAGACCTCTAGAAACGGAAGGGGGTCTCCAGCTTACACCCAGTGAGAAGTGCAGGTCCTCGGTCCTACAACCACACAGACCCGAATTCCACCAACAATACCCTGAGATCCAGAAAAAGTTATAGCTCCATCTTACTCAGACTGCAGCCAAATGAAACTCTGAACCAACCATCCAGCTAGGTAGTACCTGGACCACTAATCTAGGGAACTGTGAACTAATAAATATGGGTTGCTTTTTTTTTTTTTTTTTTTTTGGTACTGGGGATTAAAGTCAGGGTCACTCGACCACTGGGCCACATCCCCAGCCCTTTTTTTGTATTTTATTGGAGACAGGGTCTCACTGAGTTGCTAAGTGCCTCGCCACTGCTGGGGCTGGCTTTGAACTCGCGATCCTCCTGCCTCAGCCTCCCAAGTGCTGAGATTACAGGCTGCGCCACTGCACCCAGCTAAATATGGGTTGTCTTAAGACACTATGCTTGTAGTATTTTGTTATGCAGCAAGAGAACTAACAAAATCTAATCCTGTTTTTCTCCTTAAGCTTAAACAAAATCCTTTTTTCTAAACTTTCTCAGAGCCAGTTCTCTCATGGGGTGTGTTCTTAAGCACAGGAACACTGATCACTTCAGGTTCAAAAACATTCTTGGCTTCTCATAACCCCAAGTTTCCTGGGAAACATTGCTACTACCACAGAAATGTTTTCATCAGGGACATGGACAAGGAAAGTGAGAGATTTAGGATCTAGTTTTCAGCATTCTTCTATCAGAATGGAATTTTTTTTTTATTTCCTACTTTCATGTTCTCTGTTTTTATGGCTCCCTTGGGTTTCCTGGAGGCAAATAATGTCTGAAATAACCTATGCTGATGCTAAGTAAATGGGCCTGTGCTATTCAGTTGCATTGAAGACTAGAGTTTTTCTAATACATTGTTTGACACAGAACAGGAACATTATCACCCTGGCATGAAGCACAGAGTTTTCTCAAAGGTAAAACACTGAGATAAGTTAGGTTGCCCATAAATCATGCGCTGAAGTGACAACCCAGCCAGAGGGAGGAATTATGGAGGATCAACACTGTAATAATGGGATACAACCTGAGAGGATGTAGTGGACACCGTTGGTGGCTTTCCCATACCTCCTGAAGCAGCTGGGGCATCAGTCCTCCAGCTATCATGATTGTCACCTGCTAATAGATCACACCTACCCACTTACAGAACTGTTTTTGGCCAAAAGGGGAACTGACTCACACAGGAGATTTTTACACACACACACACACACACACACACACACACACACAGACACACACATGCACACAAAGGGGAAACAGTTCATAGTCAATGGTTGTCTATTGACTAATATGGTTATTAAAAATGTCAAAATGTCAACCCCACCCAGGCACAGTGGTGCATGTATGTAATCCCAGCCACTTGGTAAACTGGAGGAGGAGGACTGCAAATTCAAGGCCAAACTGGGCAAATTTAGCAAGACCCTGTCTCAAAATAAAAAATGAAAAGGGCTGGGGTGTAGCTCAGGGGTAAAGAACCCTGGGTTCAATTCCCAGTACCCCCCCCCAAAATAATGTCAGCCCCTCTACCTTCATAGGAGACCGCACCATTGCACTATTTAGGCCCATCCCAGAGCTCACCACTGGATCAGGCTGAAGCCGATCCTTGTTGCAACTGCATTTAGCTGTTTCCTGCTTTTCTCACTCACCTTCTGAGAACACTTCTTCAGCAAATCACTTGCACTTCATCTCACTTCAGATCACTGTCTTCTCCCTTACAAAAACTTAGTACCCATTAGCTATCACTCCCCATTCTCCACCAAGCCTCTCTAGCCAGCTCTAGGCAAATCCTAATCTATTTTGGATCTCTATGGAGTTGCCTGTTCTGGACATTTCATATAAAATGGAATGATATAACATGTTTTTTTTGTTTTTTTTTTTTTTGGTACTAGAGATTGAACCTAGGGGGGCTTAACCACTGAGCCACATCCCTGGCTTTGAACTCACGATCCTCCTGCCCTCAACTTCCTGAGCTGCTGGGATTACAGGCATCTGTCAATGTACTGGGCTCTGGATCATCTTTTACACACTTATTGGTCATTTGCATATCTTCTTTGGAGAAAGGTTCATTTCTTTGACTACATTTAACTGAGCTGTCTTTTATTTCGTTGCAAGAATTCTTCATATATTCTGAATACAAGTTCCTATCAGATACGTGATTTGGAAGTATTTTTTACCATTCTGTGAGTTGATTTTCAACTTTCTTGATGATGGTGTTCTATGATGGTGTTCTAATGTTCTATTTCTTTACCTGGATGTGGTTACATGGATGTTTTTACCTTGTGACAATTTGCAAAACTGCACCATTTTCTCTATTGGTTATAATTGAATTGTAAATCCATTTTTTTATTTTAGGGGAATTTATAAGGGGAAATGAGGACTTTTAAATTCCATTTTTATCAGGTTAAGATTATAATTCATTTCTTCTCTCGTTCCTTTTACTCATTTCAAAGAGATCAAGCAAAGATCAGGAAAAATTCTTGTAGATTAGCTAATCGGTATCTTTCACTTTAAAGACAAGAAATATTTGAATAGTTAAGTAAATGTATAATCACCATATCCAACATTTCAACTTTGTTTGATTTATCCCAAATCACCCCAATATGTTACCACACTTATTCCAACATTACACTTACTTCAGGTATGTTGATACATACCTTAGTGACCAAATCCCACAAAACAGATGATTTGCAGTTTCATATTGCAGAGAAAGCAGCTTCCTCAGAGACTTTATATTTTCTGTAGGTTTTTATATTTTCCAGTATTATCTCTTCCCACCATTCATTTGTGAAACAGTGACCTACTTAGTATCTATCTGTGCTGAGTACTATACAAGGCACAATATATTCTGTGGTAGGCAAAACATACATAACCCTGTCCTCATGCAACATCCAGTGTGATGATATTATGTGACAAATTGCACATTGGAATGCTTTATTTCGAACTTTATAAAAAGAAGAATTTTTATTTAGCTCACAGTTTGGGAGGTTTCAGTCCTGGTGTCTCTGGAGAAGGCCTCATGGCAGATGACATCATGGTGCAGAGAGCAGGTGTTGATGCAAAGATCACATTGCATGACACAAGCCAGAGAGTGAATGGGGGGTCAGGTTCGGGCTTTTATAACAAGTCTCTCTCTCTCATGAGAATCACACAAAAACTACCTTAATCCCTCCTGAGGTCAATTTCACAGAGATCTAAGAGCCTCCCACTAGCACCCGCATCTTACAGGTACACATTGCCTCCCAACATCACCACACTAGGGACCAGGCTTCCAACACATGAACCCTTTCATGTTTTCTTGTTTTTTTTTTTTTTTTTTTTTTGGTACCAGATATTGAACTCAGGGGCACTCGTCTGCTGGGCCACATCCCCAGCCCTTTTTTGTATTTTATTAGAGACAGGGTCTCACTGAGTTGCTAAGTGCCTCGCCATTGCTGAGGCTGGCTTTGAACTCGCGATCCTCCTACCTCAGCCTCCCAAGTGCTGGGATTACAGGAGTGTGCCACCACACCCGACCCTTTCATGTTTTCTAAAAATATTTTTTTATTTGTAGATGGACAGACACAATGCCTTTATTTATTTATTTCATGTGGTACTGAGGATCAAATCCAGTGCCTCACACGGGCCAGGCAGGTGCTGTACCACTGAGCCACAACCCCAGCCATGGGAACACATTTATCTTGCTGAGAGAAGGAAGCTGGAAGGGCTGTGATCCCCATCCCCACCCTAGCAGGCACTAAAGAGGACAGCCAAGATGGAGCCTGGCCCCTGTCCAGCTGCAGGCTAACTAAATCTACATAGGCACATTTTGTCATTTCTGTGCCTCTTCTCCTTGAAAAGTTTTGCTCATTTTCAGGGATTTCAGAAATGGAACTTATGAAAAAATTATGTTTCTTCTATCTTCCTTCAAAGCCTGCTTTGAATAAAACCTATGTTTCTACCAATTTGACTCCAAATGTTTCTGGAGCAGCAAGCATTATGGTCTGGCCTTTTCCCTCTGGCCTTATGCCACCTCATAACAGAAAGAGTTGGTGTTAACCCAGCAAAAGTTGGGGGAGAGAAATTTCCAGAAGGAAGAAAGGTCTCTGATCATTCTCTGAAATAGGTCATAAGGCCCTCAGGTGAGAGGTGCTCGCCCTATGTCCAGAGAAAAGGACCATCCTTACACACAGAAGAATAGTCCTTGCTATGTTTCCCCTAGTTTATTGTCACAAATTCATATCCTTTGTTATATATGTCTCCACAACCATCTACTCCTCATTAAAACTGACATAGACATACACAAGTTTAACTGTTTCTTTGGGTCTTCTTTTCCTTGTGAAAGCTTCCATGTCATGTAAAACTTACATTAAGTAAATTTATGTGCTTTTCTCTTTTTAATATGTCTTTCATTATAGTTTCTCAGCCGTGAATCTAGAATGAATGAGGAAATGATATTTTTCCTAATCTATACTTTAAATTCAAATCAATTCTTCTAAAACAGATGAACCAATTTTATTCAAGTGGATATCAATATTGAAAGATAAGTTTTTGTTACTTAATTTATTTGTTGGAAACTTTCAAAACTATATCTAGAAAAGGACACATATATGTGCACATCTATGTATATGAATCTCCTTTTTCAACTGTAACTTTTATGAATTCTAAATACAGAAGGAATTAATAGCCCACCAAAATGGCATGATTACTTTGAAATGAAAACATCTGGGCCATCAGCAGCCATAGAAAGAAATATTATCTAAACTTAAGATGGGCCTCCTGAAAATATAGCCACTATGGACCCCAACTTCCAGGAAGTTTCCTGATTGAGAAAATACTTACTTTTAGCAAGAAAGTATGAATTCACCATCCAATTTACATTTAAAAAAGCCCAGAAGAACCTTCCATATTTTCTCCCTGAAGTTGTAAACCACCGCCACTGTTAGATAAAATCAGGCAGTCAGGCCATACCCCCAGGTGCCTTCTGGGAAGTGCCCATCTCTCGTGAGAATCCACCTTTGGCAGGCTCTCAGTCCCCACCCTTCCTGATCCTGGGAATACTCGCCTCTCACGGGAATTCACCCCAGGGCGGGCTCTCCCTTTCTGAGCCAATCTGGACCATACAAGTCATGCTTCCACCGTCTGTACTTAAGGCCCTGCCAGTCCAGAGCTCCCCGCCCTTTTCGCTGCTATCCTCTCACCAGCTCTCCCCTTCTTCCCTTTCCCCGTTCTCCTTTCTCCCCTTTCTCATTCCCCTCTCCCTTCTTCCCTTTCCCCCTTCCCCCCTTCTCCTCTTCTCCCCTTCCCTTAATAACCCACCCCCCGTTTTACTACAAGGCAGTCCCTATGTGGTTTTTGCCCTTCAACCACTACCCTTTTGTTAACTTGATATATAAAACTTTATCTCCAGCTATTTTTAGAGCTACTCATTACTGAGCATATTCATTGTAAATAAATGTTGTCTTTTCTTCTGTTAATCTTTTCCTGGGGCCTAGTTGGAAGGGGAAAAAGTATTTCCTCTCAACAATGCAAGTAAATTAAAAATAATGAAAATTTAGCATCCTAGTTAAGATGTGCTTGCTGTAAATTTAAAATAAGCCCTGGTTGTTAAAACTTAACATAAAAAAAGAATTTAAAACATCTTATTAATAATTTTAATATATTGATTATAAGTTGTAGTGAAAATATTTTGCATATATTCATTTATATGAAATATATAATTAAAATTAATTTCATGTGTTTCTTTTTACTTTTTCTCAATGAGGCTACTAGAAAAACTAAAATGCTACATGCAGCTAATGTTCTGTTTCCATAGAACAGTGTTTGGAGTAGAACTCAGTGAAATGAAGTGATTACAAATGAGTTGAAATAAAGATGGGTGCGGGATGGAGAATAGGAACCAGATTCTCCTAGGTAGTGCATAGCCCATTAAGAAGCTTGAATTTTGAGCAGGGAAGTTACTTGATTGGATTTGCATTTTAAGATCTTGGGTAAAACTTCAGAGCTATACTTTGAATAATGGCCTGGAGGAAAAGCTAAAATGGGAGAGTAGTGATCTCCTTTTAACTCAAGATCATGTGATGATGCCAGTATGGTGGTTCACACCTGTAATCCCAGCTAGTTGAGAGGCTGAGGCAGGAGGATCACAAGTTCAAGGTCAGCCTGGGTAACTTAGTGAGACCCTGGCTCAAAATAAAAAATAAAAAGGGCTGGAGACGTGACTCAGTGGTAAAGCATCCTTCAGTTCAATTCCCAGTGCCACCCCCCCCCCAAAAAAAATAAGCATGTAATGAAGCTTCACATCTCTGAGACGTGAACTCTGGATGGGATATTGAGTCCTCAAGAAGGACCATACCCTCCATGGCCATTGGAGTTTGCTTTGCTTTGAAACAACTTAATTCACCAGGGAGGTCTTTAACTTCTCAAAATCTTCACTAATACTCACTAGTGTGCACCCCATTGGTATTCAAACTTCTGTTTAAGACAGCCCCACTGCTTGTGGGCACAGTGGAGCATTCCTGTGAAGCCAGCAGCTCAGGAGGCTGAGGCAGGAGGATCACAAATTCAAAGTGAGCCTCAGCAACTTAGTGAAGCCTTAAGCAACTTAGAGAGACCCTGTCTCAAAATAAAATACATTTTTATAAAAATGGCTGGGGATGTGGCTATGTGGTTAAGCATCCCTGGGTTCAATCCCTGGTAGCAAAAAAAAAAAAAAAAAAAATGCAGATGTAGGTGAGAAGTAGGGCTGGATCCCAACTCCCCTTCTAGGTGGGCTGGCTCCAGATTTTTAAGAGTCCCTACTAAGGACACGTAAAATAGCAAACTTTACACACATTCAGAATGTCTAACCACAAAATGTTAATGATAAATCAGGTGGAGTGTCCTACCCTGTAATCCCAGCTCCTTGGAAGGCTGAAGCAGGAGGATCACGAGTTTGAAGCCAGCCTCAGCAACATAGCAAGACCCCATTTTTTAAAAAAGGAAATAAAGAAATGTTAATTATAGAATCTGGATATTATCGAAAATTCATAATAGAAGGTTAAATGAAAAGAGCAGCTAAGCAATTTTATGTGCATTCTGCAGCACCGTACAAAATAAGTGTGTATAAATACGAACAAAGACACAAACAATTCACAAAAGGTGTTTATGTTACTATGGTGATTTATAGAGAGTACTTTTTATTTTTAATAACAGTTCCCTTAATATCATATTATTTTTCAACCAAAAAAGCCTCAAAAGTTATTTTTCTAAAAAGATAGATTGTAAAAAGAAAATGAAAAAAAATATTGTGTTACAAGGGCAAAAACGTTTTCTGAAGTGTGAAGGAGAGAAAAAAGGTTTTTTTCATCATTGTACCATCAGGAAGATGGAAAATCAAACGTTGCTCACAGGAACAACTTCCAGAGCCGTGGAAATCCCACTTGGAAATTTCACAACTGCTTTCTCAAGTCATTGTACAGAGGCATTATAAGTATAAAAAAACAACTTTGCAAATGATGTGTTCTGCATGTTTCTGAATACCCATAACGTCAGTTCCTTAAATTACTACAATTTGTATGAGAATTCTCCATACAAATATTCACATTATTTTCTAACACAGATTTATTTTAAATTTCATTTTGAAATATTATTTTTTTATTTTGATTTTTTTAGTTGTAGATGGACACAATACCTTTATTTTTATTTATTTATTTTTATGTGGTGCCGAGGATCAAACCCAGGGCCACACACATGCTAGGCAAGTGCTCTACCACTGAGCTATACAACCCCAGCCCTCATTTTGAAATATTCTTAATAGACTTAATGATTCTCCTGAGTATCTTCCTTTTGGATTCTATATATTACTTTATTACTTGCTGAGAATCCAGAATTTTTAAGAACATTTTAACTTTTATTTTAATTATTTTTCTAATGAGCAATATCCTTAAATTCCAGAGAAATTTTAAGAAAGTGAATGTTTCAGTAGGTTTCCAAAGACGTATAATAGCCACAGCTACCAGGTGGGCATTATTCTGTCCAATTTAGGAAAAAGTAGGAGAGAGCCTTAAGGGGGTTAATAAAGAGCAAAAAATAAATAAATAAAACGACAGCATCAAATTACTAACACTCCTCCTGTTTGAAAGTGAAAAGTTTATTTTTTTTTTTCACTAATGGGTGATTTTTCACTAATGGGTAATTTTTTTTTCACTAATCTGAACTATGATGGGAGAACAAAGGAACTTCTATGCCTATCTCTTCCACATAGTTCTATATCTAGTTTTGTTTTGTTTACGTCAAAGAAAAATGAAATGAGTTTGAGATATTTCATTGAGTTGTTACGACCCCCTTAAATAAGCTTCCACAGTGTGGAGTTGTGGAGTATGACTCAATAATTTGGTACTGAGAGGTGATCAGGAGCCCTGTGATGACTAATGGAAAGGGAGACGTTCCTTACCTCTTGTGAGACTAGTAAGTCTCAGCATCAAGCTGGAGAAATATAACTATATTAGGTTATCAAAGCCAGGGAACCCCAAGCATGAACTAAGGAACCAGGGATGATGAAAATATGAGGAATAGATCCCAATAGACAAATAATAAGAGTCTACAAGTCCAGAAAGAGAAGTGTAATGAAATGACACCAGTCGGGTCCTTCTGTTTCAATGGGTGATAAGGTTCTATTTGATGGATGAAGAGGAAACCATAAGGAGACTTTAGAAGTCTAGGTAGATACTTGCTTATTCTAGTTGGGTTCACAAGATGACATAAAAAGACCATGGAGGAACCCGACATGGTGGTGCATGCCTATAATCCCAGCTACTCAGGTGGCTAAGGCAGGAGGATCACAAGTTCAAAGCCAGCCTCAGCAACTTAGCAAGACTCTGTCTCAAAATAAAAAATAAATAAATAAATAAAAAGGCCTGGGGAGGTAGATCAGTGGTTAAGCACCCCTGGGTTCAATCCCCAGTAACAATAAAATAAAATGGCCATGGAACTTGAGCCACTGAGGGTGTTAGCAACATCAACAGATTCTTATCCATGAATCATTCTAAGAACAAGCACACACACACACACACACACACACACACACACACACACTCTATTTCCTAGACATAATGATGGAGTAATTTCATGAACACCTGAGTAACTGTATAGTGGTGGCTAAAGAAAGTAGGCTGCTGATTGGTGACCCATAAAAATGTGCATGTTGTCAGGGCTGGGGCTGGGGCTCAGTGGTAGAGCACTTGCCTGGCATGTGTGAGGCACTGGGTTCAATCCTCAGCACCACATGTAAATAAATAAATAAATAAATAAAAGATCCATTGACTACTAAATCTCACAAAAAATGTGCATGTTGTATTCTCGGTTGTCTCAAGATTATTGATGGAGTCACATTGGGTATTAGTCAAGATTTTTTAAAATGTTTATTTATTTGCTTTAGTTGTACACAATGCGTTTTTATTTTTACATGGTGCTGAGGATCGAACCCAGGCTGCACATGTGCTAGGCAAGCGCTCTACCGCTGAGCCCACAACCTCAGCCCCATAGTTAAGATTCTTTTGGTTGCAAAAAAATCAAATCCAAATCCAAGTATCATAAACAAAAGAATCAAGACACAAGAAAATTAATTCACCTAACTAAAAAGATTCTTAGGATACTACATAGAACTTAATGAGGAGGCACAAAAGTCAGCACCGAGATGGTTATCAGAGCCAGGGGCACGGGAAGTATAAGAGGAAAAATAATTTTCATTCTACTCTTTGTAGTGTTTAGTTGAAACTGACCTCTGTAACAAAAGACTGTAAGAGAAAAACAAAGTTTATTAACATGACCACCTAATGAATATACACAAGAGATACTCAGAGAATAAGTAAATTGCCAAGAGGTGGGTTTAAATTCAGGCTTAAATGCCAATCTTGAAGGCTATGGAGAAAAGCCAGTGATCAGGAAAAGTATCAACAAGAGCAAGGTCTGCTATGTAGATTTAAGCCACTGCCTTCTCCACTGGTAGGCCTCTGCTGGTGAATTACCAGTATCCTTCTCTTTCTGATACAGAGAGGGAAAATGCTTACAAATGGAGAATTCCTTTATAGGTGTAAATTTCTCTCACAAAAGGGTAACTTCCACTGTTTTAGCTTCTCCTGCATCTGCAGTTTCTCAAAATAATCCTTATACCAAAGAGGCCTATTTTAGGGTAGCATATTCTGGTTTCCTATATTCATATTTTGAGGTGGCATATTTTTGGTCTCGTAGAAAAACAGATGATGGGAGTTTTGCAGTCAAAGAACTAAAATGAAATAAAGAGGAACAGGTCCCAAAAGGCAAATGAGAAGAACCTGGAAGAAGTCCAGAATAAGGGGCCAAACCAGGAATTCAGTGCCCTCTGGTTTTCCATCTATGCCTCGTCTCTGCTGATCTCTGCTTCTTCTTGTGTGTTGGCCTATTCTATCCTACAGAGGTATCTTGCTATACATGGTAAATTAAACACCTTTCAACAGTTCCCAGCATACAGCCTAACACAAAATCCAAGAGGAAGGGTCATCCTCCACATACATACACTTTGAATCTCAGAAATTTTACAGAAAACTCAAATTGGCATAGCTTGAGTCACGTGTCTACTCCTTGGCCTAATTCCTGTGGTCACTATGACAGATGTTCATTTCTATGGCAGGGTAAGACAAGGTACTATGATTGAAAATCCTACCAGGTGGTATATATACAAAATGGAATTTTACTCAGCAATAAAAGAGAATAAAATAATGGCATTTGCAGGTAAATGGATGAAGTTTGAGAATATAATGCTAAGTGAAGTTTGTCAATCTCAAAAATCCAAATACCGAATGTTTTCTCTGATATAAGGAGGCTAGTTCACAGTGTTGTTGGATGGGGGTACATAGGAGGATTAGAGGAACACTAGAATAGTCAAAGGGAAAGGAGGGGAAGGGAGGGAACAAGGCGGGAGGGAGAGGGGAAAGAAAAAAAGAAAAGGTGGTTGAATGAGATGGATATCATTATCCTAAATGCATGATTGAAGACCTGAATGGTACGAATATACTTTGTATACAAACAGTTGTATGTAAAAAGATGCTATATATGTGTACTATGAATTGTAATACATACTATTATTATAAATTTTAAAAATCCAATAATAATAATAAAAAAGAAAATCCTACCAGGATATATGGGACAGGGAAGAAATTGCTCATAAGAAAGAGAATGTTGAACCAGAAGAAAGATATGAAAGGATCAGGGGCAAACAAGATAATAACTACCTGAGTTTTTATGTCTTTCATCCTGCTTATTATCAAAGAATGCATTGTTCCTTAAGGACAATCCCTATTCAGCTACTGTCAACAATGGTATTAAATAATTTATCCCATGATTTATTTACAAACACAATTGGATGATATATGTATGATATGTGTGTGTGTGTGTGTGTGTGTGTGTGTGTGTGTGTGTGTTTTGTGTGTGGTGCTGGGGACTGAACCCAGGACCTTGTGCATGTGAGGCAAGCACTCTACCAACTGAGCTATATCCCCAGCCCCAGACTCTAATTTTTTTAAAGAAAAAAGCTGAAGATATTAAGCTTTATTTTTTATTAATGTCAATTTGTTATTTTATTAATAAAGATGTTAATAAAAAAACAATAAAGCCTAATATCTTCACATAGTCGTCAGAACTACAGTTGTAGTACAAAGAAATTCAAAGCTGATTAAGACTTCTCTTCCAACCCCTCATGTTAAAGGTAAAGAAGCTGGGGCTCTAGAAAGTTCTATGTTCAGACAATTCCTAAGGCTTGTAAGGAAAAAGGGCAAGATCAGAACATAGATCTTCTGTCATCCATCCTGGCATTCTCTCTATTAGAGAAGGGCATCTAATAACAGGACACATTCTCCACTTTTAAAATGGAGGAATGTTACCCTCCTCTATAAAGAGTATATTCTTAGCCACAGCAAATTTTACTTTCTACACAACACTCCTGCCACATGACACTGATTGTATATTCCCTCAAAGTTAAGCTAAATACACTAGTGGAGTTCATTTCAATCATCAAAATATGCTTTATTAAAAATAAGGAATGGAACTAAAAATGTTATTGTCACGAGACTGCAAAAAATGTTTTGAAGGAAAGACAGTGATGTGATAGATAGAAGTTTACATGATTTTAACTTAGTTTGAATTACAGTATTTCCAAAAAACAATGCTTTATTTATACTTAAACTTTCTTGTGACTTTGTTTTGCTAGAGAAACACATAACAGATTTAAATCATAAGACCAAGTCTACGTACTGAAGAAGGAAAATCTAAAAAAAATGTCACTCTTCTGTGACAAGGAAGAATAAATGGAAACACAATATGGAAGGTAAAATATTTGTTTTCCTGAAAACTTGAGTAAGATCCTGAAAACTTGAGTAGGTCCATGTCATTTAATGCAAGTTTTTAGATTAGGTTTCTCTGCTTTTTTTTAAGAGAAGTTTTAATATTTTCAGTATGATTTCTGGCATACTGGAATTAGTTTAAAGTTAATAATGGTCCAATTTCTACTGATGCCAATCATAAGGACTCTTTAGTTCAATTCAATAAAAATGTAGTTTTTCTTCTTTCTGGTTTTTAATTTCCTCTGGTTGTGGGGCATTTTAAGGATAAAAAGATGGGACAACCTCATGCAAACAACCAGTGTGTATTAACTTTCAGCTCTGTGTTGGTCACAGATAGGAACAGGGAGTGAAATTAATAATAATACTGTAACTTCAAGGAACTGATCCTGAAGTCCAAAAAGTTCTAAGTTCAGACAATTCCCAAGGCTTGTAAGGAAAAAGGGTAAGATCAGAACACAGATCTTCTCAGGGACAGACAAGGGAATAGAACCAGTGAAATATACTTAAGAGCACAGGAAGTCAGAGAAGAGAGATCCTAATACTGCCTAAGTGTGTCGGGGAAGCTTCCCAAGTTTGGAGACCAAAGCTGAGTACTCAACAGGGATTCCTGATGCAAATAGTTTGGTGCTCCAGTCAGAGTCCTTGGCTATCTTCCTTTGCTGATGGTCTTTTGGTTGCAAGTACTTAGACTTTCTGTTTCAAGGTCCTCCCTATCCACAGAAGCAAGCATGATCCTCACACTGGATGAGTACAGGGGAATTAGAGCTGTGAGAAGTGGAGAAGTTACAACAGGGGGACAGTGGAAGCTGGTGGGTAGGTCACAGAAGAATGGAGAGCTGAAGCTCCAAACCTGGGTTTTTGTGTTCCGTCGAAAGAAAATTTAGTCAGGCACCAGAAGTCATGCAAGAGAACTTGATTCTAAAGTGATGGTAGAATAAAAGTAAAGTAAAAGCAAAGTATATCTCAAGCAGAGATCACTCTAAAGAGCGAGAGGGTCACCTCTGAGCAGAGAATGACAAAGGAAGCAAGGGTGCTTCCAAATTTATTGCTGTTTTATGGTTGCTTTGAGAACTGGGGTCTACCTTCTCCATTCTTTGCCAGTCTGGTGTTCAACTCTTCCTTCATGTTGGGTGGTGGAGTTTTTGACCCTAGTTGGTCCTCTCTAGAAACTGTCATGGTGGCCATCCTATTCAGGGGGGTGCTTCATCTACAAGGCAATCCTATGTTAATGTGGGTACTGGGGTCAATGGTCATTCAGAAGTTACTTTAGTGTGCCTGCCCTACTGAAGAAACCTCCCTTCTAATATATATGGAGGCACTTATGGTCATAACTTCTACTCTGGCCCCAGTGGACTCTGCCATACTGGAATTAGTTTAAAGAGTTAGTTCTTTACAAGAGTTAGTTCTTTCTTCGAGCTAGGGTTGTAGCTCAGTGGTAGAGCACTTGCCTAGCATGTGTGAGGCACTAGATTCGATTCTCAGCACTGCATATAACTAATATGAACAAAATAAAAGCCCATCAACATCTAAAAAATATTTTAAAAGAAAGAGTTAGTTCTTTCTTGACACATTTACCCAATTAGCTAATTTCTATTTGCTTATTCTTAAGTCTGTGCATCTGATGTTTTTCCACAAGTTATCCCCTAGTTGGCCTTGGCAGTAATTTAAAGAAAAATTTAAGAATAATTTCAAAGAAAACATGTGACCTTGCTATGCACTCCATTGTTTATTACCATTACCTAACAGATACATGTTCCAGCCTCTTCGCCCTTGGCTGTAAGGATGCTCTTGAAGCTCCTTGAGGAATCAAGCCAGTTATCCACAGGAACAACCTGCTCATTCATGCATCTCACGTTAATTCCCTTTCTTTCCTGTCTCACTTCCTTTTGCCCCACCATTGCTTCCTGAGTTTCTCCCCAAATAAATCACTTGTACTCAAATCCTTGCCTCATAGCTTTCTTTTGGAGGGTCCAACTTAAGACAGTAACCAAAGCAATTGGGGTATCTATTCATAAGCTAAAAATGGTGGCGTTTTAAGCCATTAAGTTTTGGAATGGATTTTTATGTAGTAAAATCTACCTGAGACAAAAAAAATTTTTAAGAATTGGGAATAAACTATAATTGAGGTAAGAGGAAAATCAGTAGAACAGTGATGCTCAAAGTTTGTCTTGGATCAGGATCAGCTGGAGGACTTGCCAAAACACAGATTTTTGGGCCTCACTCCCAGAGTTTCTGATTTAGTTGATCAGAATTAAGGTTTAGGTTTTTTTTTTTCTTTTCTTTACTTTTTCATTGAATTGCTGGGGACTAAACCTAGAGCCTTACACAAGCTAAGCAAGTGCTCTGTCACTGAGTTTCAACCCAGTTCCCCCAGATTTTCATTTCTAGTAAGTTTCCAAATGATGCTATTGTTGCTAGTCCTGGGACCACATCTTTAGAATGATTGCAGTTGAGTGTAAATTCATAGAGGCCAAAAGTATCTTTTTTTCAAAAAAATATTTATTTATTTGCTTTAGTTGTACACAATGCGTTGTTATTTTTACATGGTGTTTGGATCGAATCTGGGCTGCGCATGTGCTAGCAAGCTCTCTACCATTGGAGCCACAACCCCAACCCCCAAAAGTGTCTTTTAAAATAGAACAGTATTCAACTCTTTATGATGCTATTGAGAAATCTAATAAATTAAAACCAAAGAATGCCAAGTGCAGTGGTGCATGCCTATAATCCCAACAACTCAGGAGGCAGAGGTTCGAGGCCAGCCTGGGCAACTTAGTGTCTCAAAATTTAAAAGGGGGAAAAGCGGGGCTGGGGTTGTGGCTCAGTGGTAGCACGCTTGTCTAGCACCTGTGAGACACTGGGTTTTATCCTCAGCACCACATAAAAAACAAATAAAATAGAGTTATTATGTCCATCTGCAACTAAAAATGTTTTAAAAAATAGAAAATAAAAAGGGTATGAAGACACAAATGGTGTAACTCTACTTTGTGTACAACCAGAGATATGAAAAATTGTGCTCTATATGTGTAATATGAATTGTAATGCATTCTGCTGTCATATATAACGAATTAGAATAAATAAAAATGAAATTAAAAAATAAAATAAAAAAGGGGGCTGGGGTCGTGGCTCAGTGGTAGAGCACTTGCCTAGCACATGTGAGGCACTGGGTTCAATCCTCAGCATCACATAAAAATAAATAAATAAAATAAAGGTATTGTGTCCAACTACAACTAAAAAATAAATATTTTTTAAAATTAAAAAATAAAAAGGGCTGGGGTTGTAGCTCAGTGGTAAAGCACCCCTGGGTTCAATCCAGAGTACAGACAAAAAACAAACAAAAAAAAACCAGGATGATGATTGTATTTTAAAAATATGACCAATGGTTAGGTTGATACATAAAGTCAGCTCTTACAACAAAATTGCCAGGAATGAGGAATAGAGAGGTATAGAGTCAAGAAGGTGTTAATTTGAGGGAAATCAGGAATACTAGATTGAGTTTGTATTCTCAGAATAGTAATCTAGTAGAGGAGAAAAAAAAGTGATGTAGGAAAGAGAAAGGACAATGACAGAAGAAAAGTTTTTGGGAACAGAACCAATGCACCATAGATTAAAAAAAAAAAAAAAAAAAAAAAGACTTCTATTGAAGCAGGGCAAAAGGTGGCAACATGTGGAAAAGAAACTTCCTGTCTAGTGACTTCAGCTTTCTCAATTAAAAGTATGAGATGTCATCATCTGACAGTGGGGACAGGGGGTTAAAAGGACAGAGGTACTAGAGAAAAATGAATGAGACTGTCATCTCCTGAATGGGAAACAAATCTACTTTCTCCCTGAAGTTAGTGTCAATCAATATAGATATCATTTAGGGATGAAGACATAGGACATTGACATGGGACATTTATGCCATGCAAATGATTTGTATACTTTGCACTAGGACAAAGGGGGAGATGAGTATATATGTTAGCATGTTGGCATTCAATGATTTTCCAGCTTTGTTTGGCTTTGAAAAAATTCTAGATGTTTTCTAGAAGTGCACAGGAATTATTTATAACCAAGCACAGCTAGGAATTCTTTGTGATGGTGTAGGGGAGAAAAAGTAATATCTTTTCCTTCTCCCTAGCAAGGTTCATAGCTGAGACCCCCTACAACAAAATACAGATTAACAAGAGAACAGCATATGAATTGATTTAATAAGCTTTATGTGGCATGGGAACTTTCAGAAATGAAGACTTAAAGAAATGGAAACATTACTCAGTGGTACAGCATTTGCCCACCATGCATGAGACCCTGGGTTTGATCCTCAGAACTGAAAAAAGGAAAAAAGGATGGTATGTTCAGATTCTTCATGGCATCCCTGAGTGACATTCCTTCCTTCTTGGTATAGGGCAGTACACACGACACATGAGGGTCTACAAGGAAGAAGGGGTAGGAAGATCAGAGAGTAACCTTCCTAGGTTTAGGGCCTGCCTCAGGGAAGAAGGGCAAAGGCCAGGTGAGAGTGGCCTTCCTGCTTCTGCTGTTTTCTCAAATGCCAAATTTCCATATTTTGAGGCAGCATGTCTTAAACCCTGCAATGGTATGAGATGATTTCTGGAATATCACCCGAAGGTGAAATTGAAGTCTACTGTGTCCAGTGGACTGTACTAGTACCCAGATTGCAATTGCATTACAAATTTTCATTCTAGAAAGAACAAGCTTTCAGTTTTGGCTTTAACAGAATTTTAAGATCTAACTCTTAGTGATCCATGAAATATGAGTGTTATGAAGATGATCCTATAAAAGTTGTCCATCCAAAACTGTTTGTGTGAGAGCTGCCTAAATGTAATGTCTGGTATATTTTCACTGGGTGATTTTTATATTTGCTTTGGTTTTATTTTATTACTTGGAGAATATTGTGTTTCCTGGTTATCCCTGATTGGCCATTTTAGTTTGCTGAAGCTTTGGAGAGTGCTGGGTAAGATACTATAATTATATTTTAAATCCACCAATGAGATTAAAGCCAAGTTAAAAATTTGTAAATCTATACTCAGATTCATGAAAAAGTTCTTCTTGTCACTAGTCAGATTTAAAGATGAGTAGTACAACACCTCTCAGAAGAAGATACACGATTAATTAACAAATACATGAAAAAATGTTCAACATCGCTGGCAATTAGAGAAATGCAAATCAAAACTACTCTAAGATTTCACTTCACTCCAGTCAGAATGGCAGCTATCAAGAACACAAGCAACAATAAATGTTGGAGAGGATGTGGGGAAAAAGGCACACTCATACATTGCTGGTGGGAATGCAAAATGGTGCAACCATTATGGAAAGCAGTATGGAGATTTCTTGGAAAACTGGGAATGGAGCCACCCTATGACCCAGCCATCCCACTCCTGGGTCTATTCCCAAAGGACTTAAAAACAGCATATTACAGTGACACAGCTCTCTCAATGTTTGTAGCTGCGCAATTCACAATAGCTAGGTTGTGGAACCAACCTAGATGTCCCTCAGTAAATGAGTGGATTAAGAAAATGTGGTATATAAGCACAATGGAATTTTACTCAGCAATAAAAGAAAATAAATTAATGGCATTTGCAGGTAAATGGATGAAGTTGGAAGACATAATGCTAAGTGAAGTTAGTCAGTCTCAAAAATCCAAGTACCAAATGTTCTCTCTTATATAAGGAGGCTAGTTCATAGTATTGTTGGATGAGAGGGTACATACGAGGACTAGAAGAACACTAGAATGGTCAAAGGGAAGGGAGAGTAAGGGAGGGAGAGGGAGAAAAGGAAAAAGAAAAGAAAAGGTGTTTGAATGAGATGGATATCATTTTCCTAAATGCATGATTGAAGACCTGAAGTGTACAAATATACTCTGTATGCAAACAATTGTATGTTAAAAGATGCTAAATACATGCACTATGAGTTGTACATATTAAAAATTATAAATAAAAAAAATTAAAAAAAAAAGATGAGTAGTACAGTGGTCTGTTCTTTTTCATTGGATAATTCCTGTGAAGCCAATGATTTTTTTAAATGTTGCATCCCATGGATTATGGCCTTCATATCTTTCCTTCCAAAAGCAATAAAGGGCTTCTTTGAAATGAGGTAGTGCCAAGTCCTATGTGTGGGGTAGGAGATAGGAGTATGGTTAAGAGAGAAAGCAGATGAGCCAGAAGGCCCTTACTATAATAACCAGAGTTTCTCAATGGGTTTAGAAGTTTCCAAGGAAGTGTAAGAGAACACCACAGAACTGGCCATTTGAGAATGAAAAACCAAAAATGAGAGTTATGTTCTCATCCCTTCTTTGGAGCATCTATGACAAATGATAATCAATGAAGTGATTATGTAATGCTCATTTTATGCCTCTAAACCAAGAATTCTATGATGGCAGAACAATTTCTGTTTTGCCACCACTATGTCCTCAGGCTCTAGGATGGTGTCTGGCATATAGTAAATGCTATGATTTGGAATGAGGTGTCCCCCAAAAGCTCATGTGTGAGCTAATATAACAATGTTCAGAGGTGAGATGATTAGATTATGAGAGCTGTAACCTCATCAGTGGATTTATCCATTTGATGGATTAATAATTTGAAAGGATTACTATACTGGTTGTTAATTGTAGGCAGGTGGGGCACGGCTGGAGGAAGGAGATAAGCAATGAAGCTAGTCTGATACAAAGGACAGAAGATGTCTAAGCAGACACCAAATGAAAGACCAACAGTAGTGTTTGGAAGAAGGCTAGGAATGCACCAACTGTCTTCAAATTAATGACATGATCACATTTAGTTAGCATGAAGGTAGGCTGGGAGAGTCTTCATTCTGGGAGGCCACATGACTGGTTAAATGGCAAGGGTAGATTCTCCCCATTTGAAAGGGAAGACTAAACATTGAGTGAATATCTCTGCCATGTTACTGTCTTTTCTCTCCCAAACTAGCTCAAATTTCACACCCTCCATGAAGCAAATGAAAGAAGATGTGGAAGAGAGAAACAGAGAATAATAAGCTTGTTTTCACTGAAGCTGAGTGTAAGGTGTTGGCCAACATGATTCAGATACCTAAAAATTAAGATTCTAGGGACAGTAAAATAAAAATCAAATGACAAATTCTGAAAGCCTTTAAATATAATGTTGATCCTTTTTATATACTTAATTTTAGTTGTAGTTGGACACAATACCTTTATTTTATTTATTTATTTTTATGTGGTGCTGAGGATCAAACCCAGGGCCGCACACATGCTAGGCAAGTACTCTATCGCTGAGCCACAACCCCAGCCCCTATAATGTTGATCTGATATGTTTCTAAATGCCTTTCCTTACTTCTAATGGATGACAGCACAAAGGCATGGCTTTGCCCGACACATACCCTCAAAGTTCCCTTCAGCTCCCAAATTCCATGAGCCTTGATTTGTGACATAGGGAAACTTCAAAGAACTCTGATCTAACACAGATCAAAGTCTGTTGGTTATGACAAAAAAAAAATTGAGGTCCTCCGTTTTAAGTAAAAGTGCATATTGAACAAGGTAGTGTTCCATTCTCTTGCCCAGAGTTTAGAACAAGTTCATTGACTTTCTCCCATTTGTGGCTTTTCTTTTGTTCCCAAGATTGAAAAACAGCCATTACCTCCCTTCTGGCCTCTGGATTCCTGTGTTTCCTTCACCAGTCTTCTAGAAGTGCCTTGAAGAAGCCAAGCAGCCTCCTGGGCATTCATAAATTTATGTAGATAAATAGAGAAACCTCATGGTGACCATCAGGTCAATTGCCTTAAGTATACTTATTTAGAGTTGATTTAAAACACCATTAAAATACCCCTAAGATTCATCAACACTATAAGAAATTTGTATTAGTCATTAGGATCAAAATAAATTCAGTGAATTACTTCCAAAGGGTTTTTAAAACAAACAAATGACAATGTTTCCCATGTTTCTTCCAAACCACATAGAAATTGAAAATGCAGTATTCTCACAAAACTCAGACCATCACATGAGCTTCAAACAGATGGCCCAATTGAATCTCTGAAGGGAAGTGGCAGAGAGAAAAGGTGCAAAAAATATGCCAGTTTGTGTATGAGCAAACAAAGGTTATGGTAGCCGATCTTAGTATAAAGACAGGACCATGGTAAATTGTTTCCTTGAGCCTATCCCCAAAATATGCTCAAATGCTGACCCTTTATTTCTGTGCTCAGAGTCTTGAGTCTAGATGACAGCCTTGCCTGAGTAAGGGGAAATGTTCACTAAATCTTCATGGACTGTGCACATGAGAAAGGGCTGTTCCAAATAAACTTGTAAGCCAAGAAGTTAATAATTAAAACCAACAAATAAGACAATTAAAATAGGGACAAGTAAAACGTATTAAATGATTGTCAGGGCTCATGTAATAAGCACTCTGAAAAAATTCAAAATAATGAAAAACAGAGGCTTATCATTGTTAAATGGTTTTGTCTAAGAAATATACTTGTTGCTGATATGGGCAACAAGGGGGATGATTTTCATTTAAGAACAATGAAGGCTCAGTTTTGGACAGTGACTACAGGTCAATTAGTAAGAGATGACATCACAGAAGAAAAGTGGTAGTATGGTGTATTCATCTCCCTCTTTTAGAAATGAAAAGAACTTAAGACAAATTTTTACATGATGGTGGAAGTTCTGGACATTGTTGAGCTGTTTATTAGAATGGCCAGTTTAGGGTGTAGACTAACTAGTGCTGTGTCTTCTAGAAGATGTATCTAAGTCATGCTTCTTTATTTAGTAGTTCTGACTTTATTTAGTAGTTCATGGACTTCATCCCGCTCTTTGTGGGAATCTCCTGTGTTCCTGATTTCTCTCAATTCCCAGGACCAGCTGATTCCTGCAGACTTAAGATTAGAATTCCACGCTTCCCATTAGCAAATTTCAGGTTCTGGTCAATGTGTTAAAACTATGGAGAACTATGTTTTTCATTTGTTGTTAGTGACCCAACTCACCCCAAAACAGAATATCATTTTGGTGCTGGATGAAAAGTAAGCAGTAAAAGGTAATGAACTTCAGGGTTAGGTGTGTAGTGCAATGGTAGAGCTCTTTAGTAGCATGCAAGAGGCCTTGGGTTCTATCCCTAGCACTCCCACTCACCCATACATGAAGAAGATGGTGAACATTTTTGTCAACTTCTTTCTTTCCACCAAAACTCTCTTCATACACTCCTCTTAAGTCTAGGGAAATGTGAATTTAATATTATAGTTTCATTCATTGTACTATGAACGTATTGTACTAAGAATGTATTAATTTGGGTGGGGGATGGCATATCCCTAACAGCTACAATTAAAAGACTAAAAAAGATGAGGGCTTATGTAAGGACACGACATTTAAATTTTAGTGCCATGACATTTAAATTTTAGTCTAGTCTAGGAAGATAACCCAAATGTCATAGAGCTGAGATACATAGTTTCTTCAAATGAGAAGGAATCTTGAAGATTTTTCATGTCAACCTCACTACCACTGCCACTTTGTAACATATTCATTTTTGAACCACTAAACTTTTATTCTTGTTATAAAACAGTATAAAGAGGTAGAATTTCCTAAGCTGTTACACAATTAATAAACTTTACATTAAAGAGCATAGTCATATTTAGAAATTCACAAGGAAGGGGCTGGAGATATAGCTCAGTTGGTAGAGTGCCTGCCTCACATGCACAAGGCCCTGGGTTCAATCCCAGCACCTCAAAAATAAATAAATAAATTCACAAGGAAAAAGATACCACAGAAGGTGTTCAGTATCTCAATGATACCGCTGGTTATTGGTGACAAGTTCTGCTCCCTCACATGTTGAAGTATAACATTACAGAAGCACACGGAGGCAAGCATATAAAGCAGGGTTTATTTAAAAAGGGGTAACAGACTTTACCTGGGAGGGAGAAGGGGGCCATAGCTGGTACCCTGGTAAGGTGGTCAGGGACACATCTCTGAAGGCATAAGTCTTGGCCTTGCAAAGACCAGGATGAAGAGAGGAGTGAATGTGGTGATGGCCACTTCAGCAAAAGAGTGTTACAGAGAAAGGGATAATATTGTCTAAAGGAAAAGTTGACCTCCTATCACAAATAAAGTAATGGAGAAGTGAGGTGTTCTGCCCTTTTTCTGTCTTAGGCTTCTTTTGTTCTCCTGTCCTCTTCCCCTTTCTCCTTCCTTCATATATGACTAGGCATAGGAAATACTGCTTGGTGGGCTGGCCAAAAGGTGGGAAACAGGTGGGCTGAAGGGGGAAGGGCAGAATGGAGCAGCCCAGGACACACTAATTAACAACACTATAGCTCTCTGAAGGGAGTGGCAATTCCTGGGGCAGGTTACCTTGGTAACAGGTTGGAGTAGTGCCAGGTTCTTGATAAGGGTGGAGGAAGGGTTCTGAAGGAATGAACATTTCAATCCCCCTGGGGACAGTCTCCAATTTCCTGGGACTCACTCAAAATAGGCCTCCTCGATCTGACCTGACTTGATTTACCTATCTATACTGACTGCCTGTCTAATTCTGGCTTCAACAAGATGTGCTGAATGACATGGAGTGAATTATTAATAAGATTGCATTATACTCACTTCAACAAAACACACACACAAGTCCTCTCATAGTTTAAATTTCCTTAACTTAAGGTGAAAGTAATTGGTGGATTATTTCCATATCAAATAAGTAAAACTGGAAGAGGAAGTGGAATTTAACAAAATAGAACTGACTAGATTTTACATCTTTTGGAAGGAGGGTAAATGAAATTGAATTATGGACATCTTAAAAAGTGTGTGTATATGTGTTTGGGAACTTTAAAAAAAAACCTATTTAAAAAGTCACTATGTAAAACAATTCCCTATAGTCAATTTTTCATGCCGAGCTTCAAACTTTGTTTTTAAAAGATACAAAAAGAAAATGGTGTTTTTATAAAAGTCAAGGTGATTTATGCCCAAACTTCTAAAGGAAACAAAGAAGGAAGTTCTCCTGCCTGTTTCAGCCTGTACCTGTTGTGACCTGGTGTCTGCCTTTGAGTCTCTCTCTGGGTCTCCATTACTTCATCTGTGATAGGAGGTCAATTTTTCCTTTAGTCACTTTTATTCCTTTCTCTGTAACATTGTTTTGCTGCTGTGGCCATCACCACACTCACTCCTCTCTTCATCCTGATCTCTGCAAGTGCCAAGACTTATGCCTTCAGAGATGTGCCCTGACCACCTTACCAAACTAGTTATGCATTCAATGCCCATTTCTCCCTGCCTTCCCCCACCCCCATATCACTTGTCATTACCTCACCTTATATAATTATGGTTGTTTTTCTTCTTGACATTTCTAAAATCACTACATTTTCTATTGCAAAGCTTTAATTTTAACAGCTTAGAAAAGTCTACCTCTTTTTGATGTTTGCTAAAATGAATAAGTTTCATGGTTCCAATAAGAGTTTGAAGTACATAATTGGTCTCAGTTTCTTTCATCTTTATAAGAGCAGTGCTAGTGGTGAGGTTGGTTTGAAAAATTTCATTATCTGTCCCCAGTAGAATGCAAATTCACTGAGGCCATGGTCTTTGACTGCTTTGTCTACTGCTATATCTCCAGCACATAGAAGTGTCCAGCACAACGAGAATGTTTAATAAGTATTGGTGGAATTAATTAGTAAACAACTATGCATATATTTTCATGTGCACCAACCTTGGGGCAGCTGAAAAAACTGGGTTCACTACCTCTGGCCATGTCCACTTAAAAACGTTCCATGCAAATATTACCAGACTAGTTTAAATGGCCTCAAGTAAAGAACTATTAAAACACAAGGACCCTGCCATGAGAAGGATGCCCCAGCATGTATAGGAACAACACACGGCAGATGCATAACTCAGGCTGGGTGTATACGATATGAAAAGAAGAGAAGGGGATCATAGACTTTTCTGAGATCTTCTAGATGGTACCAGAGTCAGCCAACTGAAGCAAAGTTGGAAGCAGATCCCAGCATATGAGAGAGAAAGCAGATCAACTGACAACCAAGTCAGTCACTGCCTGGTGAAATCTCTCCCCAAACTGAGAGTAAATGAAGAAAAGCAGGTTTGAAGGGAAAGAGGAAACATTTAATTTTGATCATTTTTCCTGCCTTCATTTAATAGACCTGGTCAGTGGTGCAGCCAGCTGCAGCTCTGGAGGATGAAACCCAACAAAAATATTTCGTAGTCCTTTATGTGGTAGTCATCCAACTTGTACCATGGCTTGGGACAATGCCTTATCACACAAGATTTGTTTATTTTCTTTCATTGAATTTTACCAAATCCCTAATATATGCATTTTCATAGGCATTTTGGTAAAGTTGTCATTAATTCCAAATCAACAACAGTTATTACTTTTCTCTCCATCTCTTTACAGACCTCTAATATCTCTCTGAGTTCCTTTTTTCAAGCTTCTATACATTCTTACCTCCATATCAATAAAGGCCTTCCTTGCCTGGAATATGATCCATAAATAGATACTTTTCTAAGAACATTTATACTCTTATGATTCAAACATATGCAAAAATTCAAAGATCTGTAGGGACAAGGATCTATAAATGCTTTTCTGTAAAGGGCATATGGTCTCTGCCAAAACTGCTCACCTCTGTTGTTGAAGTACAAAAGCAGTCACAGACAACACATATACAAATGGGCATGGCTGTGTTCCAATAAAACTTTATTTACCAAAACACGTGGCAGGCTGCATTTAGTCCTCTGATTCTAATTTGCCAATCTCTGCTCTAAATTAATATAAATACAAACTTGCATATACATATCAATATGTGCATGCAAATAATATATAGATATATAAAAATTATAAAACTGCTGGTCAGCAATTTTGAAGAACAAAAGATCTAGATCATATTCTTATAAGATCGAAAGAAAATCTTTTCAAAAGCATACGACATTCTTTTCTCTTTTATATTTAAGAACATCAAATTCAAAGCACGTCCTGTGAGAAAAGATCAGAGGATCACTTCTGACCTTCCTCACTGCCAACATCCTCTGATGTTATTGAGAAGTGTTCTCCTTTCAAAAAGCTGCAGCCCAAATGAATACATTCAGGCTCATTGTCATGGAGAAAGTTAATACCTAATTAAAATGTCAACCCAATTAAAGATAAAAATCTCAAGTCCGTAATGATACCATTGAAAAAACAAGCTAACTTCTCAGATTTAAATGATTTTTATAGTTTTAGAGAAATCAAAATCTAACGTTGTTTGTATTCTGCTCACCAACCAGGGACAGGAGTGAGTCACTCTCTCTGCTATAAAAAGGATCTTAATGTTCTGGTCAGGAACCATTGAAACTTGGTATTGATTTTCCGTGCTCAATTTCTTTCCTAAGTCTTGGACTTTCACTTGAAGATAATTTTATTACTATCGAGAAGCTTGGACTACATGGGATAAACAGCAGGAAACTGAGTTCTGTAAATGGATTCAACCTCTTCCCTCCAGTTGCTAGCTTAGCCAGGCTGGTTTCCTCAGTTAGCACCTGGTATCTTCCCTTCCTCTAGAACAGGATAAGTTTGAATGTATGCAGTGGTTGGAAGAATTTTAAATTACCTCTCATGTTAAGTAGTTAACTTAACATCCAAGGGCAAATTGATGATATTTCAGATCTTGCATCCAGTGTTTGAACAGCCTTCTCTCCACTAAAGTATTTGATTTGTTGATATCTGAAGCTCTTCCCAATTATTGTCAGAATCTAATGAGCTCAATGACAATTCAATCTTCTGTTTTTTGAGTGTGATAAGAACTCTTGAACAAATATGCTCTTAATCACATCTCTCTTTAAGAAGGCTGGAATTAGCTTGGAAATCACAGGGATAGACTCAGTAGGAGAATAGCAATTGGGAAAGTGATAGCAAAATCAGAAAGAGAAACCAGAGTTGGTCTCTTCCTTCTGGGTTTTCAATGTGCCATTATTATTATTATTATTATTATTATTATTATTATTATTATTATTATAAATAGTCAATATGAATTCCCATGTCATTAGACAAACTTGCATTCAAATAAGAAACAAAGAAAAAATGGAAAAATATTATAATTAGTGATAACTTATAAAATATATTCCAGACTTCATAAAAAATATGCAACATCAGTGGGCATTAACCAAGTGAAAACTGAGCAGTGTATTCACTCTCATACGCTATAGGCAGTGAATATTCACACAACTGTTTTGAGGGGTATTTGGATAACATGAATCAGAGCCTTAAAATTACTCAACTCTCTTCATCTAGTAATTAATCCACTAATGGGAATTTATATTAAGCAACGTAACCAGAAATAAACAAAAAGGTTAACTTATGATAAATCCATATGGAGTATTCACTCACTATTCATTCAACAAATATTTACTAAGCACCTGCTATGTGCCAAATACTTTTCAAATACAGGGGGCAGGAGTAACTGAACAAGACAAATAAGATCCCTGCCTTCATGAAACTTACACTGAAAGGAGAAAAGTATCAAAAGCCAAGCAAATAGGTAAATGAATAAAAATAATTTCACACCTCTAAGTGCTCAGAGGGAAAAAAATGTGATATGTTGGAGACATTAGAAAGCAAAGAAACATCTTTCCATAGCATATTTGGTGGTAAAAGTTAGAAAACATTCATATCCAAACTATATAAAATTACAGATTAAAAGAAGTCCTTGAAGAACATTTTAAATACAAATGATATTTGTTTCTGGGTTGTGGGATTCTAGATATTGTTTCAGACAGAATAGGTTAGGCCCTGCTATAGTAACACATAGCTTCATTATTCAGGGGCTTTAAACAACAGTCTTATTCTTGCCATGCAGGTTATGGTGGCAGTTCTAAGTGTCTCTCTTGGCCAGCTATGCTCCATCTGAAGGTTCAGTGTTAATGGCTATAGCAGCAGAGGATCATGTGGCAGGGGTAGAGAGAGGTGGGGATTCAGGTACTGGCAATTAAATGATTTTACCTATCAGTGAAGCCCGAACTTTTTACTCATATTTCATTGGCGACCACAAACCACATGACCATGCCTAACTCCAAGGGATGGAGGACAAATACCAAGTTCTTGGAAGAAGAGAAGCAGTGACTGGTACACAGGGGAATGTGAGCCACAAACATTTTTTCTTTTCTTTTTTTTTTTTTTCTTTTCACCTTTCTATATTCTTCACATTGTCTTTAGTGAACATGTCTATGTTTGTAAACAAGAAGAAAAAGGGTTTTCTTTGAAAGAATGCTGATTCAGATTAAAAGCAAGATATTCAGAGCTGGAGATATAGCTCAGTGGTAGAATGCTTGCTTAGCATGAGTGATGCCCTGGATTCAACCCCCAGCACGCAAAAACTAACAAACAAACAACAACAGGGGAAAAAAGGCAAGTTATTCCGTGACTTGGTAATTTCTTGCAGATCACTGTCCTCAGACTTTGAAACTGTGGCCACACCCCTGTGCAAGCCTGGGGCTTTCTGATCAATTCTATCAAGTCCTTGCAGGGACAGGAATTAAGCATATACTGAGTGCTCCTTTCCTTTAAATGTAAGTATAATTATCAGATATAGCAGTTATTAAATATGTAGTTATTAAGTATAATTTTATTTTACTAACAGGACCAAAACAGGTCACAATAGGATCATTAATTTCTACATTTTGGTCCCTGACCTCTGTAGGTCAGTATTTATATCTCTGCTTTGACTATCCAATTAAATTATGGCAGAAGAGAGAAACTTGAATATCTGTGCCCTGTAGTTAGTTCTAGATGAGAAGAAAGTGAGGACAGACCCTCTTCCCAGGAGGTGGTATAGTTCTGGGCACTTGCTCATGGCCAGTGCTTAATCCGTTTTGGTTAAACTGACTTGAAGAAATTCAGAAAATAGAGACATTGAGGGAAAAAAAACCCTAAATGCTAGTTTTCTTAATTTAGATCAGTGTTTCTCAGCTGGAAGTGTTTTTTCCCCCAGAGATATTTAACAATGGATGGAGACGTTTTGAGGTGTCACAACTTGGGAGACTGTGCTACTATGATTTAATGGGTAGAGGGCAAGAATGCTGTTGAACATCCCAACAGTGCACAGAACAGTCCCCTGCCCCACCAATTAAAAAGCACACACACATACACCAAAGAACTACTTAACCATACAAGTCAGGACCACTGAGGTTGAAAATGGTTGCCTCAAAACATCTCTGAGACACAAAATCACCTCAGGAACTGAAGTTTTCTGCCCACTTGTCCATCAACCAATATGGAACCCACTCTGCCTCCTGCATTCTTACCATATTCCTACTAACTTTCTGAAATGAGGTGGGGTGACTTTCTTCCCTCCTTCAGCATTCTGGAGTATATACACATTGATGTCATTATATCCATCTGCATGGAAGCCTGGTGTTGACATGCAGCATTAGTCATAGAATTTCATAGAAGCTCATCAGTTCCTCCAGCCAAATCTTTCTTTTTGTTCTGATTTAAATAAAGCCTTTCTTTAAGAGCTCTTCTAAAATCAATTCAATGAGATGCTCCAAAATATGCCAAATCCAATTACTTTCTGCATTCTTGGCTATTATTTGGAAAAACCAATTCTCCCTAAGCCACTAAAATCATTCAAAACACATGCCAAGGTGACCACATTAAAGGAAGTGGAATCTTAATGAAGGTCCTGACACCCACAAAGTACTAATGAGAGGGCAGGGTTGGTCTCTTAGTCAAGAATCTCAAGCGTGCCCAGAATATTAACATTGTTCATCTTGAGGCAAATGACTCTCTTACAATGACAGACACGGTCTATTAATGCCTGATCTAGATGCTTTGTCACAGAATGAATCAGCAGGGCTGTTAATAAGTATTACAACAGTATACTACACAGATGGTACTGGTTTTCACTGAGTCCTTTTGTTTTCATGGAGGTAGTTTTCTTCCAGTCAGGAGCAGCTGCTCTGTGGTGCACTATAATGATGTTTTCTGCCTCTCACCAATCCAAGTTCACTGACCTGGTGGACAAGGAGAATCAGGGATGGGATGGGAACACAGGTGAGAGGTGAAAGAGGGAGTCTCAAATAAATGGTGCTCTCTTCCTGTACAGTCTGACTATCGTACTCAAAACACAGAGGGTAACATGGATGTACAACATATTACCACAAACAGCAGCTTAAAATAACATATATTTACCATCTCACAATTTTTGTGGGTCTAATGACGGGTCCACTGTAATCAGGGAAGAAGCAATGGTCTCATCTGAGACTCAAGGACTTTCTCCAAACTCATTCGGGTGGTTGGCAGAATTTAATTCCTTGAAGAATCAAGCAACCATACTGCAAACAGCCCTCTAGACTGAGAGCCTCTAGATTGGGCAGGGGACTGTTCTGTGCACTGTTGGGATGTTCAACAGCATTCGTGCTCTCTATACATTAAATCACAGTAGCACAGTCTCCCAAGTTGTGACACCTCAGAATGTCTCCATCCATTGTCAAATGTCTCTGGGGGCAAAATACTTCCAGCTGAGAACCACTGATCTAAATTGATTCTTGAAGGCCTTTAGGAGACACATCCCACTTCAAGTCTCTTCCTTTAGGAAAGATCTGGACTTTATTTTAAAAGTTTTCCCTGGTTCTGCAAGGCTCACCCAGGAGAATTTCTCATTTGATTAACTCAAAGACAACTGTTTAGGGACCTTTACTACATCTGCAAGATCCCTTCACCTTTACCATACTCTGTTATTGAGAAGCAAGTCCCAGGTTCTACTCCCCACTCAAGGGGAGAAGATCACAGCAAAGTGTGAATACCAGGGGGTGGAAATCATTTTAGAATTCTGCCTCCCACTACAGCATCTTGTATGTTGACATCAATAGCACTGACAGAAAAGGAGAATAAATATGTTGGATGTCAGAATCCATTTCCTATCCAATAAGATGACAGCTTGAAATAATAAGCTGAAACTAGCAAAGAAAAACAGAAGATCCATACTTTTAATGTGAGAGTGCTGGCTTAAAAGTAGTTCTGGGGGGAAAGACTTGGGGGTTTTAATTGTTGTTAAGCACAATAAGTAATGTTTGTATAGTTTGATTTTTTTAAAGGCTCATGATGCAATTTATAGAGTAATAATAATTATATAGTATCCAGATCAAGAAAGAAAACATAAAACACTGGACTTGGTGCTGCATATGCCAAGCCATGTCTGGAAAAATTTTTGGCAGTTCTGGACTTGACATTTGAAGTTGAACATTGCTCAGATGAAATTTTGAAATCAAATCATATGAAAAATGTTTGAAGGAACTATGGATGTTTATAAAAGAAACTGAAGAGGAAACAGGATTGCAGCCATGTAAGAGTTGAGGAGGCAGAAGTAAAATGAGAAACACAAGGAAACATATTTCCTCTCAGTCTAAGAAATTTAGTTCTAATATTTAGAGTCTTCCGCAAAAGAAATGACTTAGCGGTAAGGGAATTCACATTCAAAGCCATTCCAATCCATGAATGTTCTTGACTCCTTTTCTACTTCTAAGAATTATGCCTTTTCTCACCTTTATTTTTACCTAACCTCATTTTCTCATTGATAATCATGAATAGGTTTGTCCTAACACATACATAAAGCAAAATCCCTCTGCCTCACATTCCACCAAGCTACTGCCTCTTTCTCCCATCCTCTTTGAAGAATGACTTTCTGAGAGAATAGCATACACTGGTGACCTGTGCACCATGGCCTTCACTCACCTGTCATTCAAACCAATCTGGTTTCTGCTCCCATCAAGACACCCAAATGATGCTCATTAAATCACTGTGGATAAGTCCAGGTGATGCTCTTTTAAGTTTCTTTCACATGACACTGTTGACCACACTGTCCTTTTGACAATCATCTCTTTCCTTGGCCTCTCTGACACTGCATTCTCTTGACACCCCTCTGGATCCTCTGTCTAAGTCTCTTTTTAGATCTTTATTGCCGGGCCCAGTGGTGCACGCCTGTAATCCCAGCACTTGGGAGGCTGAGGCAGGAGGATTGCGAGTTCAAAGCCAGCCTCAGCAATGGTGAGGCACTTAGCAACTCAGTAAGACCCCTGTCTCTAAATATATACAAAAAAGGGCTGGGGATGTGACCCAGTGGTCAAGTGTCCCTGAGTTCAATCCCCGGTACCACAAAAAAAAAAAAAAATCCAAAGAGATCTTTATTATCTATGATTCACATTGTTAATGCTCCACCAGACTCTGTCCTGAGTCTAGTTATTCACATTCTACATGATATCTTTTCTACATGGTGTGATTTTAGTGACTCTCATTGCTCAAACTGCTGTTAATACAATGTGGGACCTCACCTGTAGTGTAGATCTCTTTCTTTTCAAATCTGTGACTCTTTCTCCAAAGACCAACCAGAGGGCTTCATTGGGAAACCTCAGAGAAACATGAAACTCGGTAAGGTCAAACCTTAACTTAGAATCCCCCACCATGGTCCACCCCCAAAATTTTCCTCCTTCAGATTTCTCATGTCAGAGAATGGTTGGCAGGATGTCATCTTTGTTCCCACCCTCATCCTCACCAGTTCTCCTTACTCCATCAGTCTTCAAGTCCTGAAGGTACTCCTACCAGATCCACTGAATTTTTTCCATTTTTATTGACACTAACTTGATTTAAGCCATCAACTTCTGCCTGGATTAACACAATATATTTGATTCCAACTGGTATTCTCTTGCTTCTCTGCACTAGTTTCTGTATTTATTACAGTCAGAGTGTTCTTTTGAAAACTTTTTTTTTTTTTTTTTTTTTTTTTTGGTATCGGGGATTGAACTCAGGGGCACTCGACCACTGGGCCACATCCCCAGGGCCACATCCCCAGCCCTTTTTTGTATTTTATTAGACACAGGGTCTCACTGAGTTGCTAAGGGCTTCACCATTGCTGAGGCTGGCTTTGAACTCGTGATCCTCCTGCCTCAGCCTCCCAAGTGCTGGGATTACGGCCCTGCACCACTGCACCTGGCTCTTTGAAAACTTTTAGAAACCAGATTGTGTGCTTGTTCTCTACTCCTCTATCATATTTATAATATGTCTACCCTCCTGTGTATGTCAGCTTTCTGCCATTATAACAAATACCTGAGATAATCAACTTATAAAAAGAATAGGCTTATTTTGACTTACAGCTTTAGAGATTTTGGTTTATAATGAGTTATCCTTGTTGCTTTGGGCCTATGGTGATACATCATAGTGGGAGTGCAAGGTAGAGAAACTGCTCATCTCGTGGCAAATCAGGGAGTAAAGAGAAAGAAAGAGACTGGGGTCTCACAATCCCTTTCAAGGGCATGTCCCTAGTGACATGAAGACCACCCACTAGACTTGACCTCTTAAAATTTACACCACCTCCCAATAGCATCATGCTACAGATTAAACATTTAACACATAGGCCTTTGGGGGACATTTTAGATCTAAACTATAGCACTCCTTAATCTAGCCTTCAAGATCTTTTATGAAATCAGGTGCAGTGGGGTACGCCTGTAATCCCAGCACTTGGGAGGCTGAGGCAGGAGGATCGTGAGTTCCAAGCCAGCCTCAGCAATGGCGAGGCACTTAGCAACTCAGTGAGACCCTGTCTCTAAATAAAATACAGAAAAGGGCTAGGGATGTGGCCGGGTGGTCAAGTAACCCTGAGTTCAATCCCCAGTACCGAAAAAAAACAAAGGATCTTTTATGATACTTGTCTTTCCAGGCTTGTCTTTTGTCCTCCCTTTCCCCCATGTTGTGGTCTCCACCAATTTTATACCATTAACAGATCCCTGTGGCAGCAATCCCTGTCTACCCTGAAAAATTCATCAATTCTTCCCCATTTCATGGGCATATGTCATCCCAAAAGAGTCAGAAAACCTGGGCCCCTAAACTACCATGAGGAATGCCACTGATCTAATCATTTGATTGGACCATGATATGAACAAAAAATAAATATTTTATTGTCTTTTGTCTCTTAGATTTTGGAATTGTCTGTTGTATGAATCAGCCTACATTACTACAACTGTCCACTTCAAAACTATTGGGTAAAAGAGAAATAAACTTCTATAGTCTTTAACTCACTGTATTTGAGTTCTATTTGTTATAGTAGGTTAGCTTTGCACAAATTAACTAAGAGTATGGTTCAGAATACATCCTACAATAATATATAAATGATGACCTCATTCACGTGGCAATCTTTCCAATGTGGTACATGCATTGTATAAAATACAGTCAGCCTTCCATGTCCATGGGTTCTGCATTTGTAGATTCAACCCATCCCAGATCAAAAATATTTGGGGAAAAATTTGCATCTATACTGAATATGTATGGATTTTCTTTCTTGACGTTATTCCCTAAACAATACAGTATAACAACTATTTACATATAATTTACATTGTATTAGGTATAAGTAATCTGGAGATGATTTAAAATATGCAGGAGGATGTGTATAGGTTATATGCAAATACAATGCAATATTATGTAAGAGAATTGAGCATCTGAAAATTTTGATATCTGTAGGGAGTACTGGAACAAATCCCTCAAGGATACTGAGAAACAAACTATACTTTGAAACAGTTGGGGGAGTTTGTTGTTTTGTTGTTTTGTTTTGTTTTGTTTTGTTTTGTTTTTTTCAGTGCTGGGCATCAAACCCAGGGTCTTATGCATGCAAGGTGAATGCTCCACCACTGAGCTACATCCCCTGCCTTAAAACAGTTTTTTTTGTTCTGTTTAAAATTGAGAATGATACATATATACTGAAATTGAAATACATACAAAAAATTGAAGTGGAAAAAAAGCAGCCTGGTGATAGCCAACCTGTGTAAATGCTATTGCCAATTACTAATTATATATCCAATAAGGAACTTGTATGTGTAATACATGAAGTTTTGCAACTCATTTACAAAAAGACAAATATCCCAATTTGTTAAAATTTGCCAGGGATTTAAATAGAAGTTTCTCCAAAGGAGATATAAAAATGGCTGATGAGCACATGAAAACACAGTCAACATCATTAGTCATTAAGGAAATGCAATTCCAAAGTATAAGCCAGGTGTGGTGACACACACCTGTAATTCCAGTGGCTGAGGAGGCTGATGCAGGAGGATTGAATGTTCAAAGCCAGCTTCAGCAGCGGGGGCGGGGGGGGGATGCTGGGGAGTGATATTGGCCAAATTATGTGATTATATTGTGTGCAAGCATGAATATGTAACAAATCCCATCAGTATGTACAACTATAATGTACCAATAAAAATAAATGTGGGGGGAAAAACAGCCAGCTTCAGCAACTTAGTGAGGCCCTAAGCTACTGAGCAAGACCCTGTCTCTAAATAAAATATAAAGGGATGGGGATGTGACTCAGTGGTTAAGTGTCTCTGGATTCAATCCCCAGTATCAAACAAACAAACAAAAAAGATGCTGAATGCAGAGTTATCATATGATCTAGCAATTCCACTCCTAGATACATGCAAGAGAAATTAAAACATACCTCTACACAACTATTCCTAGCAACACTACTTAAATTGACAAAAAGTAGAAACAACCCTAATGTCCATTATTTGATGAGTAGAAAAACACAATGCAGTATATTCATGCAACAGACTGTAATTCTGCAATAAAATGAAATGAAGTAACAGATACATCTACAATTGAATGAGCCTTGAAAGCAACATGTTAAATGAAAGAATCCAGACACAAAGGACCACATGTTGTATGATTCCATTTATATGAAATGTCCAGAATAAGCAAACCCAGACATTCAGAAAATAGATTAGTGGTTGCCTACAGCAAGGGAGTGGAGGGAATGGGGAGTGACTGCTAAAGGGTTCAGGGTATCTTTAGGGGATGATGAAAGTGTTCTAAAATTAGATTGTGGTGGTTGTTGCATCGCTTGGAATATATTAAAAACTGTTGAATTGTACAATTTAAAGTGATAAAATGTATGTATGTGAATTGTATCTCAATAAAGCTGTTAAAATAATTGCTATTGCCAGTTCCTTGAAGCAATTCAGAGCAGATATGAGGGACTATTGATCTTTCAAAATAATTTCCATGTTTTTCTATATCTCTAAATTTAAGCCATGCTCCATTGTCCACCAATTCCATCAGCATTACAAAAAGTAAAGAATTCAAAGTGAGAGTGAGTTTATCTGCTGAAGCACAGCTTAGTGAAATGCCCCAGAAAAAGTAGAACAGGCTGAGGCAAGACAATCTTTTATTAAGACAACAACTTACCATTTAAAATACAAATTCTCTCCTGCTTCTGTAAATTAACAGCTATTCAACTATGTGCATTTCAGAACCAAAGTGTTTTGGCAGTTCCTAATTATGAGATAGATAGCCTATCTCTAGAAAACTTTTTATTTTGGTAGTGCTGGTGCTCAAACCCAGGGTCTTGCACATGATAGGCAAGTATTCTACCACTGACCTACACCCTCCACCCCCCTCCGCCTTTTTCTGAGACAGGATCTCACTAAGTCGCTTAGGGCTCACTTAGTTGCCAAGGTTGGCCTCAAACTTGTGATCCTCCTGCTTGAGACTCCCAAGAACTGAGATTACACGTGTGCCACCACGTGGGGCTCCTGGAAAACCCCTTAGAAAAGAACCATTCCCTAAAATTCTATAACCAGAACTCACCTCAAGCAGTCAACAGGTTGAACTCAGCTCCATGTCCAACACATGAATGTAAGACAAAACTATTCCAGGCCTCTCCATGCTCTTGAAACCAAGACATGGTCTTCAACTTTTAGTTGAAATAATTTCAATTTTAGAAAAATTTGCCAAAATAGTAAAAAAGAATTCCCATGGGCTTGTTATTCATGTTTATTTTCACTAATTTTTTATAATCTGCCACATTTGCTTTATCACAGTCTCTCTCAGTACACACACTAATGCATGTGCAAACATGAACATGCATACACATACTTTTTTCTGAACCATTTTCAGGAGCAGATGCATTTATCCCATAATCCTGTAATGTGTATTTCCTATGTTTTCTAACATAATAATTTATATATTTCCAATACATAATGTTACATAACTATGGTGCAGTTACTGAAGTTGGAAAAATTACCATTGATGCATGATTTTGCTCTAATCTCTAGTCCATATTCCATTACTGATTGCTCCAACAATGTACTTTAAAGCAATTTTTTATTCTAATTTGTTATACATGACAGCAGAATGCATTTCAATTCATAGTACACATATAGAACACAATTTTTCATGTCTCTGGTTGTACACAAAGTAGTGTCACACCATTCGTGTCTTCATACATGAACTTAGGGTAATGATGTCCATCTCATTCCACCATCTTTCCTACCCCCATGCCTCCTCCCTTGCCCTCCCTCCCTTTGCCCTATCTAAAGTTCCTCCATTCCTCCCATGCTCCCCCTGACCACCATTATGGATCAGCATCCTCATATCAGAGAAAACATTTGGCATTTGGTTTTTTAGGATTGGCTTACTTCACTTAGCATTAAATTCTCCAACTCCATCCATTTACCTGCAAATGCCATGATTTTATTCTCTTTTAATGCTGAGTAATATTCCATTGTGTATATATACCACAGTTTCTTTATCCATTCATCTACTGAATGTCATCTAGGTTGGTTCCACAGTTTATCTATTGTGAATTGAGCTGCTATAAACATTGATGTGGCTGAGTCACTGTAGTATGCTATTTTTAAGTTCTTTGGTATAAACTGAGGAGTGGGATAGCTGGGTCTAATGGTGGTTCCATTCCCAGTTTTCCAAGGAATCTTCATACTGCTTTCCAGATTGGTTACACCAATTTGCAGTCCCACCAGCAATGTATGAGTGTGCCTTTTCTCCCACATCCTCACCAACACTTATTCTTGTTTGTATTCTTAATAGCTGCCATTCTGACTGGAGTGAGATGAAATCTTAGAGTGGTTTTGATTTGCATTTCTGTAATTCTAGAGATGTTGAACATTTTTTCATATATTTGTTGATTGATTGTATATAATCTTCTGAGAAGTGTCTGTGTAGTTCCTTGGCCCATTTATTGATTGGGTTATTTGTTTTTGTTTGTTTGCTTTAATTGTACACAATGTGTTTATTTTTATGTGGTGCTGAGAATCGAACCCGGGCCGCGCACGTGTTAGGTGAGTGCTCTACCGCTGATCCACAATCCCAGCCCCTTATTTGGTTTTTTTTATAGCAATTTTTTGTAGTACAGGATCCTGTCCAGGATCACACACTGCATTTAGGCATCATGTATATTAATCCACTCTACTCAGGAACAGTTCCCAAGCCTTTTTTTTCCCCCTTTGACCAATATTTTATTTCATTCATTATTTTTTAAGCATATGGACTATTTATTTTATAGAATGTCATTTCATGATATTTTCTCATTAGTTAATTCAAATAATACATATCTGGCCCAAAATGCTATATATGTGATGTTGTACTTTCTCTGGGTCTCATAGCTAGAAGTACATAATGCCATTTGGCTTTATTGGTGATGTTACTGTTTGTCATTTGGTTAAAGTCTGGCTTCTTCACTGCATAAGTTTTACTTTTATTGATAATAAATAATTGATGAGTAGGTACTTCAAGACAATGTAAATATCCTGTTCTTCATTAATTTCCTTTCCTCTATGATTGGGGGAAATAATTTTTTTTAAATACTCAGAACTCTTGATACATGAAGACCATGCATTTTTGGTACATGTTTGTGTCAATGTTATCTTAGATTAGAGACCTCGCTGGGTAGGAATTAGTCCATGAAGCTTATCTGGTGTGGAATGCAGTTGTGATATGTGTTCATAATAACTATGAAAAATTCTTAGCAGCAGTGAAAGAGGGGCTTAGGTTGGATGTTTCAAATATGATATATCCATTCTATGAATTTTGTGCAACATGTTTAAAATGGAAACAGTTTCATACATACTGAAATCAAAATGTCTCCAAGAAACTGTAAAATGAAAAAAGCAAGGTATAGAAAAATACACACAGTATAATCCCATTTATACTTTTAAAAACTATATTTGTACCTTTCCATATTAATGTATGTAAATGTATAGAAACCAACCTGGAAGAATACACAGCAAACATTTAACAGCAATGATCACTCTGGAGGCAAATAGGAAATTGGAAAGGGGCCAGCACTTGGTATATGGGGAATAAGACATTCACTTTTCAATTTAGACACCTCTATTTTTAGGAATGGAGTAGGAATGTATTTGCACCAATAGCATCCATGATATGTAACTGTTATACATATACTGTAGTATATATGTTTACGTATATGTGATATGTGTATTGTGCTCCCCCCAAATAAAAAACAGAAAGGTCATTTTGATTTGCATTTCTCTAATTCTAGAAATGTTGAACATTTTTTCATATATTTGCCCAATATTCCTAATTTTCACAGTTGGTAGTTATCAAACTGGTAGAGATTTGAATCAATCATACGGAACTTGCCAATATTCTAGCAAGCCATAACATAATCAGCCTCCAAGAACATTTACTGAGTAGACCCTGGATATTTTCTCAGTGAAATAAAGATGTAAGATGGTAGAGAGTTAGAGTTGAGTTAACATTGTTTCTTTGGGTCTACTTTATTGTGGTTTGTATTTTTGCATCCAGTCACTATTATTTTTTTAAACTTATTACTCATGGAAATTTCAAAAATATACAAAAGCAGATTGTACCTCAATGTATCCACCACTCAGCTTTAATCATTATCAACTCACATATGTGTGTGTGTGCGTGTGTGTGTGTATGTGTGTATATCTCCAGTATATCCATCACTCATTTTTAATCATATCAACTCACAGATAAATATATTGATTTCTCCCACCCCACCACCACCACTGTTGGAAGACTATTCTCCATGGGTATCTTGCATTTATGCCTACCTGTCTTCTGAGCACAGGGGCTGACTACCTTTGTTATGGACTGTGTTTTCAAAAATGTGTGTATAGCGAACAGTCTTGCATGAAAAATAGTCTGTTTTCACAGCTGAAGGCAGATTTGTTGACTGACAATATTATAATAAAGACAATATCTCCTTCCAAGGCAATGTCAGGCAGGTTTGCTTAATGTCTAGAATAAAATATTTAGGATCACAAATCTCAGAGTTTCCCAGCTGTGATGCAAACCTACTGTTTGGACAACACCCACTTGGGCCACTTCACATCACTCCCATAGGACCTGAGTGAACATAAAACTCATGCTGCTTTCTGGTCTGTGAATAATAAAGTCCTTCATGCTGACCCAAGAGTATTGTGTCTTGCCAACATCCATGAAACTAGCAGACTACCATGTGAGATTGCAAGAAGGGCAAATATTGAGGCCCTTCAAAGTTCTTGACACCCACTTCCTCTCTTCTATATTATTTTGAACAAATCCCAGCCATTACATTACTTCATGCATTAGTATTTTTGTAGGTAGAAACTGAATATTCCTTAAAACCAATTAAAAATGAAACTTAATTCCACACAGTAACACCTCTGGGATCTCTTGGGACTAAGTATGTTTCAAAACCCAGACTTCTCAGATTTTAAGGTTAGAAGGGATGGGGATGTAGCTCAGTGGTTGAGTGCCCCTGAATTCAATCCCTAGTACAAAAAAAAAAAAAAAAAAAAAAAAAAAAAAAAACCAGAAGAAGAAGGTTAGAGAGAACATAAACTATATTAAGTAATTTTTGCAATAGGGCCTGGGGCACCAAGCAGTAATCAAATATTGATATATTTTCCATAAAACGTTTATCCCAAGTAGGATAAAGAGAGACAATAAATAACCTCTCTTTAGTTCAGCTGGAATTTTGTCATTGATTAAGATACAAAACAACTTTTGTTAATGTCAGAGTTTGGAGAATTTCAAAACTGCAGACAAGGAACAATGGACTTGAATTCTTTAATCAAGTTCAAGATTTAGTCCCTCAGCATCCTGATAAGCAAAATCATTCTAAAAAAAAATCACAGACCTTTTATTAATGAGTCTGACCTTTTAAAAATAGGACCAAAATGAAGTTATTTAATGCATTGATAAGATTTCAAATTGCATGTGCTAATTTGACTGTATTAGTGACATGTAATATTTTATCATGTTTCCATTTTGTAAGCATTAAAGATTTCTGAGCTTCCCTGATCAAAGTAGAAAATGAGTAATAAAGTTCTTTGATGAACTCAGATGCAAAAAAGGGCACATACAGCAATTAGAAGAGAGAATGTTTAACCAAGGATGAATAAAAAAGGGGCCTGGACCAGAACAAATAAGGTAGAGGTTATTTACAGCTCTGTTCACCCAGCAAGAGTAACAAGGCTTCCTGTAGTCTGTACACAAATCACGTCCATATAATACACAGAAAGCAGAAGGCTGCAGAAAGCTTTTTCCTGCTGTTCCCCAGCCAAGAATGGGGATGTATAGACAGGTAAACTTGAAACTGACACAGATGAGTTTAAAACAGATGAGGACATGGTTCCAGAATACTCATCTTCCTTAGATAATATCTACTTCTTTGGTTTGATGAGTTGCATCTCTGAGAAGGGGGAAGGAATATCATATCATTTATTGAGTATCTACTATGTATCTGATAATTTTCCAGGTGCTTTCTGTATTGCTATCCTAATAAAAAATAAAGAAAGCAAAATTCAGGGAGATTGAATAACGTGTGCAAATGAATGAATGAATAACATTATGTGGCCAAGCATTTGTGGGCAATTTGCTAGGAGCAGGCACTGCTATATGTATTTCAGTACATAAATGAATGGCTCAGGACTTCGACCTTCAGGGAGTTCCCAATTTAGTCAGAGAAACAGATATATAAGCACATAATTATAGTGTAATTTTAGACAGGCTGCTGTTGTGGTTTAGAATTTAACAATCAGACTATGTCACTTATAAAAACTGCTTTGCAGGAAAAAAGAAGGGAATTTTTTTCTTTAACAGAGACTGAGGATAATTTATTCCAGTTCCAGGAAATGATGACATTTAAGACCTTATTTTATATTAAAAAAAAAAAAAGTAAGATCTGAAAACGGCCGTGTGATCCAAAGAGGGTCTTTATGACTCTGGATAGGTGAAGGGAAAGTACATCTTACGTCAAAAATAGACAAATTCAGAAAGCTACAGAAAGGAGTATCAGTAAATGCTTTAGAAAGCTGTCATAGTGGCGATTTTTGTTTTGTATGTTTTCACACATAAATGAAGAAGCTATCATTTTGTTGAGACTTTAACTCTCTAGCATATGATGCTTATGCTTTCTTATTCAAGGGCTCACTTTTCTCTTACTAGAGACATGAATCAGGAGCTGGGGTACAGGGGATCAGAAAGGCAATGTTGTTTCCTTGTAGAAGCTCTCCTGGCTCATCTTCCTTATCTACTCATTCCAAGGATGAAAGCATGCTAATCAACCCATGGGGCAAAGAATGCTCTTCCTTACTGAAAAAGAGGAAAACCATTTACCCAGCTTTCACTACCCAGAAGCTCTCCTGACATTGCAGATTCCTCAAGGATGCTACACCACAATATCATCTACTGGCTCATTTGCTTGGTTTGGTACAAAGAACACAATGCAGGCTTTGGGTTCGAATGTGGGCTCTGTCACCATCTCTGAACTACAGTTCTCCTCTAGCACCTGGATTTATTTATTTATTTATTTATTTATTTATTTATTTATTTTGGTACCGGGGATTGAACTCAGGGGCACTCAACCACTGGGCCACATCCCCAGCCTCCCCCCACCTTTTTTTGTATTGTATTAGAGACAGGGTCTCACTGAGTTGCTATGTGCCTTGCCATTGCTGAGGCTGGCTTTGAACTTGCGATCCTCCTGCCTCAGCCTCCCAAGTGCTGGGATGACAGGTGTGTGCCACCACGCCTGGCTGGGATTTATTTTTAATATACCCCTAACACTTAGAAAAACAAGTACCTAAATAGGACACAATTGCTTGGCAGAGCAGAGAACTTTTCAATCATTACATAATGACATACTATTGTCATTATTTTGAAGAATGTGAAATTGAAGGATGCCCAAAAAAATTAAACTCAGAAATAAGTATATGCTCCTGTCACAAAAAGAGGAAATATATTTGTGAAGACATAACTGAGGTGATAGCAAAGCCAAAAAAATAAGATCATTAGAAGTAAAATATGCAATCATATTCCATAATCATGCACACACACACATGTACCCTGTCATGTCACTATCAATAATTTTTGTGAGCCAGGCGTGGTGGCATACGCCTGTAATCCCAGCAGTTGGGAGGCTGAGGCAGGAGGATCGCAAGTTCAAAGCCAGCCTCAGCAATGGCGAGGCACTTAGCAACTCAGTGAGACCCTGTCTCTAATACAATACAAAAAAGGGCTGGGGATGGGGCCCAGTGGTCGAATGCCCCTGAGTTCAATCCCTGGTACCAAAATAACAATAAATAATAATAATAATAATAATAATAATAATAATGATTTTTGTGGCTACAATAGACTCTGGCCTTAAAATTGGGTGACATATGTATCAGTATCTCTGCTAGTCTAGATGCTGAACCCAAGTCACTTCCTACACTTCTGTCTGATGGATGAGAGGAGAGAGATATTTCCAGAGGTGCTTGGTGGGGACATTGTCAATTAAGGTAGTCGGCCCAGTAGAGCCTCAAGTAGCAAGAAGGCATCCAGAACTAACCACGTTCCTAGGGTTAGAAAAATACAGAGGAGAAGAGAGGCTTCAACTACATTCCTAATGACAATATGTGCATATTTCAAAATTTCATCAAGGACAGTCATAGAATTCAGATAAATCCACCCCACCCACCCCAGCTAAGGAGACGTGAGCAGTTTCCTAAGTTATCTTTCCTTTGTCATCCCTACTTACTGTGGAAATTGACTTCCTCTGCTTCCTTTTGGCATTGAGATTGATACTTGGTGACAGTTAAAATAGCTTCTTTTCAGGGCTGGGGTTGTAGCTCAGTAGTAGAGCACTTGCCTAGCACGTGTGAGGCACTGGGTTTGATCCTCATCACAGCATAAAAATAAACAAAGATGTTGTGTCCATGTACAACTAAAAATACATTAAAAAAAAAAACAGCTTCTTTTCCACCTGCTTAATGATTTTTCTGTAAATTTATGTGATCAGCAAAATCCTGGTTTCATAAATCCCAAATAAGCAAAACTTCTTCCTTTCCACAGGCTTTTCTTCTTCCCATCACTCTCTGCTTAAGAAATGCTTTCTCATGGCTCACTTCCCTGCACAACTTTCAGCAATTCAAAGAAAAATTTCCTGACACTCACTCTACCACCCTATTCCAAAAACAGTATTGAATCCTTTGTATTATGACATTTCCATACTGATTTTTCCTCATGTTTATTTCCTTCATTAATCTGTAAACGGCTTCATTCATGAATAAAGTTTGATTCCTCCCTAGGGTACTGAGTCTATCATAATCCTTGGCACCAAATAGACAGACAGTGAATATTGATGGATTAAAGAATAAAGTATTAAAGAATTTGGGCTTAAACTCTACTCTCTCTCATACATATCCATTCTGTTTGTTGCTCAATCACACCAGTATGTTTTGTTTTTGTACCTCCAAGTATTATGTAATCCATTTTGACTTTTTTCTTGATTTCTTTTCTTTTTTTTAGGCAACTTCTGACATGGCTCTTAATGATCCTCACCTCCTGGCATTCACACTCTTATGTAATCCTTTCCCCTTAGGTATAGGCTGGACCTAGTAACCAAGAGAATATATCAAAAGTAGTGGCATCTCATTTTCAAGATTAGATTACAAAACAGTGGGACTTAGGTCTTGCTAGTGTTGATCCATGATGCAAAGAAAAGACCACCAACTCCAATTTTAAATCAAATTAAAGCAAGCTTTTATTGTGTACACAAAAAGAGCTGGCCAGTGGCTGCCTCTCCCAAACACTGGGCTCGGGATCAGTCCTGCTTTCTGGGAAGATAAGGTTTTTATAGCACAGAAAGTTACAAAAAAAGGGGGGGATGTCTTGGGAACTTGCACTAGCAGGGTTTTGGCAAATGTGATACAAAGGCAGATAGCAGGCTTAACATTTCAAGGTAGGGAGTAAATTAAGATTCTTGTTGGAATTGATGAGGCTCCATGAGGTTTTAGGGAGGGTTGTTATCTGGTCAAGGAGAGCCAGGCCTGTGTGAGTTCAGAGCACAGGCAGGAATTCCAAACAAGATTTTCCCTCAGAGTAGGGTCAGGCCAAATAATATCTTAGTAAAACAGAAATGAACTTTTTTAAAAAAAACTGTATGGCTCCCAATCTTAGGATAGACTTAGTCTGGCTTCATCACTAGCATGCTCTCTCTTGCTAGCTCTCTTCTTCCTCTTGCTTGCTTTTTTCCATCAAGCCAGAATCCATGTTTTGAGCTGTCCTATGGAGGGGCCCACGTGGCAAGGAACTGGGGATAGCTAACAAACAGCTTGTAAGGTGCCAAGGTCTCGATCCAACAGTCCACAAGGAACTTAATCCTGCCAATAATTCACTTCCCAGTCTGCTGGGAAGTGGATTCTTCCCAATCTTTCAGAGACCCTGAAGCAGAGGACCCAGCTAAGCCACATCCAGATCCCAGAACCATGCAAACGGTTAAGTGTGTTGAAAGGGTGTTGTTTGAAGACATTAAGTTTTGGGTAGTTTGTTACACAGCAATAGAAGGATAAAGATAATTTATCACTCAGATAAAGTCCACGATAAGGTAGAAAAAGGCCCAATTTGGTTGTTTATTCAGTTTAGCCTATAGCATAATTACTGGTTTGCAATATGCATAGCAAGGTATCCTTCAGAATTCAAAACTGTGTATTTAATTCATCAAAGTGGCTCATACTCATTTTATCAAGTCAGCTTTGCATGTATTTGGGTTTTGGAAAGCCACCAGTTAAAAATCGTGCATTTTGGAGTGTAATACTCATGTGTATTAGGCATATAATACATTTTATAGGTTCTTTTCTCTGCTGAAAAATAATTAAGACATTTGTACATATTTATTCTGTGAACATTATTGGGTGCATCCAGGTGCCCTGAATTTGGGGTGCAATTTCTCCCTTGCATTTATTATTTTCTTTGAGTATGGTATGTACACTGTTGAGTAAGAAATTTCCTATCCTCAGAAAGCTCATATCTCATGGGGAGACAGATATCTCAAGAGATAATTACTTGATTTCATTTCAATCGATAGGAATCATAAAGGGAAGAAGAAAAAATAAAAATTTCTAAATTTCAAAAATATTTAAAAAAAAATCATAATGGAATGTGTTCGCAGCAGGCAACTAAGCCAACTGGAATAGTGGAGATGTCTATCAGGGCCTAAGTAAGATCTTCAAGGATGCACAAAAGTCATAGAGATGTAGAGGTTCAGGAAGAAGATTCCAGCTTGAGAGAACAGGTTAAACTAAGGGATTTATCTAAATCAATTTTACAGAAGGGAATGTTTGGAATAGCACTAAAGATTCTCTTAATAAGTTAAATAACCTTAATGAGAAACGTGTGTCTCATTTTTCTTGTGGTAAAAGCAAAAATAAATGGAGCTAATCCACACAACTGGATCCAGGCAATTAAAACTGGGCATAGAATAATTTGCTTAAGTGGTTGAAACCAGTGCCTTGGTTCATACAAATGGCCATGTCATCTCTCTTTTATTTATGACTCTGAGATGAAAACTCCCAAAATAAGAAGATAATCAGAGACCTTACAACTTAATGGCCACATAATTTCATCTCTTGAACACTTAGACCTGGCTTCTCTCAACTAACTTAATAATTACCACACAAATTAACTCAAAGAAAAGCATCCAAGTTACCTTAAAACTAGACAAACACAAGCTTTGACTGCATATGAGTAAATAAAACAAGCTTCTAGTACTGAATGTACAAAGTAATTTTAGTTGGATATTAAAAGAGTTAATAAAATATGTGTATAATATATTTGAACTCAGGCTGGGGTTGTAGCTCAGTGGTAGAGTGCTTGCCTAGCATGTGTGAGGCACTGGGTTCAATTCTCAGCACCACATATAAATAAATAAAAAATAAGGGTCCATCAACAACTAAAAAAATGTTTTATTTGAAATTGTTGTATATATAACAGCAGCATGCATTACAATTCATAATACACATTAGAGCACCTTTTAACATATCACTGTTTGTATACAAAGTATATTCATACTATTCATGTCTTCAATCATGCATTTAGGGTAATGATATCCATCTCACTCTACCATCTTTTTTTTCCCCTTCATACCCCCTTTCCCCCTCTCCTTTCCCTTCCCTCCCCCTCCCTCCCCATTGACCTTTCTAGTGTTCTAATCCTCTCAAGGTTCAATTCGCCTATCATAACGCCTATTTTTCTTAAAATTCTGGAAAAAAAGCCTTCCTCATCTTCCAAAATTAGACTTAGGATTTCTTACTTGATCCTGTGTGTTTTTACATTTACAGTAACTGTATTTTTTTAACCAATTCACAGGAAACAAGATACCCTCCTACATTTAAGTTGAGCTAAGTTCATAGGCCTTAAAGGCAAGGCTATAGATGCATAGTTACCACCAAGGAAGACGCATGGCCTTCTCTAAGATATGCTCTATTACTGCTGTGCAACTTGGTGGTTAGACTTTCTCCCTTGGAGATGATCAAAGAAATGAGAGCCACACCAAAACCTCAGTTACAAAGAAACTAGAAGTGGAGAGACACATGACCTCATGACTTTTTTTTTTCCCTCTCTCTATAGCCAGGATCAAGGGGAGGATGCTGAAAATCATAGGACTGTTTACACATCCAAACATTCACTCAGCACACCTCTGCACTGTCTGGTCCCACAGGTCAGCCTTATGTATTTAACTATAGGGACAATAATATTTTTCCCTGTAATCTGCTTGCCCAAAATTGCAAACTCAAAATCTCTTTGAATAAACATTAGTAAAAAAAAAATAGTCATTACTATTATTAGACTCTACTATGTATCTTAGACCTTTTAAATATCATCTCTTGAAATAATCTTTTTTTTTTTTTTTTTTTTTTTTGGTACCAGGGATTGAACCCAGGGCCTCTTAACCACTGAGCCACATCCCCAGCTCTTTTTTTTTTTTTTATTCTTTTTTAGTTGTAGATGGACACAATACCTTTATTTGATTTGTTTGTTTTTATGTGGTGCTGGGGATCGAACCCAGTGCCTCACACGTGCTGGGCAAGCGCTCTACCAGTGAGCTACAGCACCAGGCGCTTGGGACACCTTTTTTGAGAGCTTTCCCCCATATTAGAAGTCCAGCTTCCCTGCAGTTGCCATGTTATGCCACACAGAGATAGAATTGCCCAGGGAGCCCTATCTGTTCCAACTCCTGGCTGTTTGGGTCTCCCCAGCCCAACTACCAGACATAAGAGTGAATGAGACTTTGACATGGCCCCAGCCTCTACCACTGTCTAACTGAAGCTATCGCTATCTGAAAGATCTCAAGACAAATTGCCAGGCTGAGCCCAGTCAAGCCTCATATTAGTGAATGAAATAAACTATTTTTATTTTCTAAGCTCCTGCTGGGGGGTGGCTTGACAACCATGTATAGATAACCAGAATGGTCTTTGAATAAGAACATCTGGTTAGGTGCAGCGGTGCATACCTGTAATCTCAGAAGCTTGGGAGGCTGAGGCAGGAGGATCACAAGTTCTAAGCCAGCCTCAGCAACTTAGCAAGGCCCTAAGGAAATTAGCAAGACCCTGTCTCAAACTAAAACGAGCTGGGGATGTGGTTCAGTGGTTAAGCTCCCCTGGGTTCAATCCCTGGGAGAAAGTATAAGAATGAGAAGGAGGAGAAGGAGGGGAAAGAAGGATGAGAAAAAAGGAGGAGGAGGAAGGAAGGAGGAAAAGAAGGAGGGGTGGAGGAGGAGGGAGAGGGAGAGGAGAAGGAGGAGGAGAAGGAGGAAAAGCAGAAGGAGAAGGAGAAAGAGAAGATGATGATTATCATCTGACTGCTTCTTTTCCCACCACACATTACTCCCATGGACATCCCAAAGATATGAATTGTTCAGCAGTCGCAGCCACATGTCACCCCAGCTCTCACCATATATTCCTACTTTGGCTGCACATTGAGCACACCAGGACTACATTGGCCAAAGGAGAAGGAATGTTCTCAGGTTAAAGATCAGTGAAGCTGCATTCATCTGCCCAAATGTATTGTTGCCTGTGTTCATCCAACATGGCATGTCATGAGTATAGCTTTTTTTTTTTTTTTTTTTTTTTTTTTTTTTTTGGTACTGGGGATTGAACTCAGGGGCACTCGACCACTGGGGCCACATCCCCAGCCCTTTTTTGTATTTTATTAGAGACAGGGTCTCACTGAGTTGCTAAGTGCCTCGCCATTGCTGAGGCTGGCTTTGAACTCGTGATCCTCCTGCCTCAGCCTCCCAAGTGCTGGGATTACAGGCGTGCGCCACCGCACCCAGCGGGATGAGTACAGCTTTTACTTCACCTCTGATTCTAAGATTTGGCTCCTAGACATACATCTGTTCCCAAATACCTTCTAGTTATAACCCTCCCAGCCCCATGCTCTTAGCAGAAATATACACTGTCAATTGCTTTGCCAGATTTGAATTGGCAAAGCAATTTAAGAACAAATTCTAAAACTATTACTTCATCAAAAATGCAGAATATTTGATCCTTTAAGAAAATAATCCAAATTGAAACTAATCAGCTAGCTCCAGGAGGTATATTTCTCAGTTTCAAAAAAGAGTTGATTTATGCTATAAGACTTTAAGGTTACACTTATCCATGAACAATTTTCTCTAAAGAAGAGTTTCTGAGCCAGCTGATGGCACACAATTGTAATCCTAGTGATTGGAGATTTGGGGGCAGGAGGATCACAAGTTTGAGGACAGCCTTGGCAACTTAGTGAGGCCCTACACAACTTAAGGAGATCCTGCCTCAAAATAAAACACAAAAAGCACTGGAGATGGGGCTGGGGCTATAATCTCACATGTGTGAGGCCCTGGGTTTGATCCTCAGCACCACATAAATAAAATAAAGGTATTCTGTCCACCTACAGCTAAAAAATATTAAAAAAAAAAAAGCACTGGGGATGTAGCTCAATGGTAAAGTACCCCTGTTCAACCCCCAGGACCAAAAAAAAAAAAAAAAAAAAAAAAAAAAAGCAGAATTAAAAAAGAATTTCTACTATAAACCAGGGATTAATAAGCATGCACACATGTGCACGCACATGCGTGCACACACACACACACACACACACACACACAGAGGAATACAGTTGTAGACAAAACTTTACAAAAATGAAAAGTTGTGTTACGGTTTAGATCTGGAATGTCCCCCAAAGTCTAGTACTTAAAGATTTGAACTCCAGTGAAGTAATGCCCAGGGGTGCATCTTTTAGGAAATGATTGGAAATGATTGGATCATAAGGGCTTTAGCTTCATCATTGGATTAATCCATTTGGTAGATTAATCATTTAAATGGATTTATGGATGGGAACTGTAGGTAGGTGGGGCATGGTTGAAGCAAGTATAGGTCATTGGGGGAGTGCCCTTGGAAACTATATCTTGTTCCAGGCCCCTTTCTCTCCCCACCCTCTACCTTCCCAACTTCCATGAGCTAAACAGCTTTCCAACTACCACACTCTTCCACCATAGTGGTCTGCCTTACCTCAGGCCCCGGTAAAGCCAGCCTACCATGGTCTGAAACCACTGAAACTGAGCAAAAATAAAACTATCTTGCTTCAAGTTGTTATTGTCAGGTATTTTGGTCATAGGGATGAAAAGCTGACACAACTTGCTTTCCTATAAGGCAAATAGAAGCTATGTCAAATTTCTTTCCCATAGACCACATAAATGAATAAGACACACATTAACCAAATTGATAGATGGAGGGTTATCAGTGGAGCAATCAACCCTTGATCAGTAAATTTTCCCAGCAGGACCAATGCAATGTGGCACAGCAGGAATCCTGTAAGATCAAGGGAATGTTGCAGCTGCATGAAGCTAACTGCTGTAAATGGCAGGCTGTTTTCCTGTATAGGTGTCTCTATGCCGAGATGGTAGAGAGGTACAAAAAGAAGCACTATGGTTTAAGAGGAAGGTCTCATTTTTTCTGCTTAGTGATTTTTACAAAGTATTTTTAAATTAAGCAAATGTTTCTCCCGTTGGGGTACAAGCTGAGCCTGATAATGCCATGTTTATAAAGGCAGTTTGGCATGTGGAGAAGAGTAGGCTTTGAAGACAGAAGAGCCTTGTTCAAATTCCAGCGTCTGCTACCTACTAGCTGTGTGAACTGGCACAAATTACATAACCCCTCTTATACTTGATTCTTTTTTGGTAAAACGGAGATCACAATTTATATGATGTTGGTAGAGGTTAAATTAGATCCTACTGGCCAGACACAGTGGTGCACACTTGTATTCCCAGCTACTCGGAAGGCTAAAACAGGAGGATTACAAGTTTGAAGCCAGCTTGGACAATTTAGTGACACACTGTCTCAAAATAAAAAGTAAAACCAGTAGGGGATGTGGCTCAGTGGTAGAGCACCCCGGGTCCAATCTTCAGTACTACAAATAACAACAACAACAACAACAACAAAATTAGATAACTTTGTCACTTGCCAGTTCTGTGCCTAGAACATAGTAGGTATTCAATCATTAATTATATATATTAAATTTACAAATTCTCCTTGACTTATAATGGGATCACATCCAAAGAAGTCCATTGTAAACTGAAAATATCACAACTCAAAAATGTATGTGAAGCTGGGTGTAGTGGTGGCACACACCTGTAATCCCAGCAGCTCAGGAGCCTGAGGCAGGAGGATCACAAGTTCAAAGCCAGACTCAATGAAATACCAAGCAACTCAGCAAGACCCTGCCTCTAAATAAAATATTTTTTAAAGGGGCTGGGTGTGGCATCTCTCACACTATGTTGGAATTGAGCCCAGGTATCCCCCCCACTCCTGTTAGCTCAGGTCGAAGCCGAGTTCTTCCTCATTTATGCAAATGAGTTAAGCCCAAGTTCCTTCCCATTAATTTGGGGAGTCGAACTTGGTTCCTCTTTGCTTGAGAAATGCTACTCTTGTGCAGCGCTATAAGAGTTAACTTTGTATATGCTCTTGCCACTCCTTATTCTTACTGTTTCACCTTTTGTTCTCACATGTGGCCACCAAATGTCACTATCTTAATAGAATGAAACTGATTTGGAAACTTAAAGCCTTGTGGAATCCGTGGCTGGAATTTTATTAACATTCCTTTTTTTATTATTATTATTATTATTATTATTATTACTACTATTACTAATATTAATTACTATAGAGAAGCAGCTTAATCAATGCCAATTATATTAACCTCTTTTGCTATAATCATTATGCACCAAAAAGAGGCTATTAGAGCCTCTTTGTAATTGAAAGGGACTTCTTTTGTTTTCAGGATAACTTAGAATAGTTACTTAGAAGTTAATCAAGACAAAGTCCTTCAGGACTAGCATCTGGCTTGCCTCCCTTTTTTTCCTGCCCCTAGACTGTAAACAGGACCATGATAGAAAGTGCTTTGTATTCCAGGCAGTTGTGCAGGTGTGCAGGGGAATGGCTAAAAGGAATTCTTAAGAAAGACAAATTTGAACCCAGACTACTGCAGACAAACGTAATGAAATCGCAGAAGATTCAAAACAGTATGTTTGTACAAAACCTTGAGAAGTTGGGAAAATGATAAGAATGTTGCTGCTTCCCTGGGTCTTGTGACTGTATGTAAAAAAAAAAAAATAGAATGTGTGCTGCCTGGAAGTGTGTTTTATATACTTGCAAGAAAGAAAAATAAAGCAGAGGGATTTTTGCAACCTGACTCGTGTACATCCCTTTCATCCAATCTGCTGACTCTCCCCACCAGCATCGTTCGGGACTCACCCTTTCCCTGCTGCTGCTGAATCTGGCCTTCAGCAGCTGGGGGTGTGACTCAGTGGTTAAGTGGCCCTGGGTTCAATCCCCAGTGCCAAAAAAAGAAAAAGAAGAAAAGAAAGAGATTCACATGATTGGTTCTCATGGAGCTGACCCCAACACACCACTTTGCCAAACTCAGTAGATGCCAACATTCACCCCTCAACTCATATTCAGTTCTTTAACATCTGTTACATCATATAGAAAATCATCTCTGGGTATTAGAATACTCTCAATTTTCAGCTTCCAGTTAAGACAGAGACATAAATAAGCTGCTGTTAACCACAGAAAATGTACTGCTAAATTAATTTGTCATTTTGGAAAAAAAGGAAAAAAATGGTCTTGGAGAAAATGAAACACCGAATGCAAACTTAGTCTCCTTTTCTTATACTCCATTCTATTTCTTCACCACTTTAAATTTTTCCCAAATCTCAGACTATAAAAGCAACATTTTTAAAGGTTTTAAGTCAGAAAATTAATAAAAGCAATCTTTTTCAATTTCTTAACACCTCTAAGGATGAAATTTGTCCAGTCAACTATTTCTCTCATCTGAATTGTCAATTCTTTATTAATTAATAAAGAATAGATTCTAGCCAGGTGCGGTGGCACACACCTATAATCCCAGCAGCTCGGGAAGCTAAGGCAGGAGGACAGGAAGTTCAAAGCCAGCCTCAGCAATTTAGTGAGGCCCTAAGCAACTCAGCCAGACCCTGTCTGAAAATAAAATACAAAAAAGGGCTGGGGATGTAGCTCAGTAGTTAAGCCCCCCTGGGTTCAATCCCCAGTGCTAAAAAAAAAAAAAAAACATAGATTCTGAATACATTGTTCCCACAGTTGCTAAAGTTTAGAGCACCCCAGGGTGCAGAACAAGGCCACAAATGAGAACCAAGCACAAGAGTGTTTTAGCACCTAATACATCATCTGTTGATTACCAAAGCATTAAGGCCCTGTAATCCACTCTAGGAGAGGTCCTTGGGACATAACTTGGAGCTTATTTTCTCACCAACCTGACACCTTTAATCATCAGACTTCTCAGACTACAGAGATTTGAAGTTGAAGAAACTTGCAAGAAGTCAATGCACTATTAAGAGCTGTGACAGCTGAGAGCTGACAGCCCAGCATGCTGTCTTGTACAATGGCTCCCAAAATTCACCTGAAGATTTAGAAAGCATAATCCTACTGATTTGCACCCCAGCAAAGTATTTAAGGTTCCTAAATTGCTGCCCTGAGTCATCATGGAAAAATCATTTTGATCTTATCTTCTCTGTGCTGTATAAGGATAATACGTGACACATTTTAGAAACACTCATCAAAAAGCATTTACAAATGCAATCTTCAATACATAACAGAATGTACCCATATGAGATAATTTGTTCCTTGGAAATGTGATACTGTGGAAGTTCTACACTGTAAAGCACTCACGTGCAGAATACATACCAAGTTGAAGGCATTTGGGAGATAAAGACTCGTAAAATAATATAGGAGATGTCATTCTGCCCAGATCCCTTTTCTCAGCCCCTTCAGACGCTATGAGTGTTGACTGCTAATGACTCACAGCTGTCCTCCTCTCTAGAAAATTGTCATTGTCTAATTGGGAGTTGTCACCAGAGAGGTCATACCCTATAAGGGGAAGCTTATATTCATTAATGTAGTAACAAGTTTGTACAAAAGCTCTCGCATCCCTACCCTTGCCTAAAGGTAGAACCAACTTTGTATTGCAACTGCACTCCAGAGCTCCACCACAAGATCTGGTCGAGCTGGTCCCCAGCTGAAATCACACCCTGCTTGCCTCCTTCCCTGTCTTGTCCTGCTTCCCTCAATCCCCTTTGCCTGAAAATAGTCCCTCCATAAGGCATTTGCAAAAGAATCTACATCTCAAGGTGTATTTCTAAAGTAGCCAACCTAAGACATAGAGCCTTTTCTCAAGCATATAAACCATATATAAAAGTCAACTCAACTATTAATTGATTGCATGCAGAAATTTTAAAGCAAAAGGAGATTTAGATTAATCTAAAATAGAAAAATAGGCACCTGTTTTAGTCAGCTTTTTTACCTCTGCAACTAAAAGGCTGAACTAGAACAACTGTAGAGGAGAAAAAGTTTATTTGGGGGCTTGTGGTTTCAGAGGTCTCAATCCACAGACAGCAGGCTCCATTCCTCAGGGCTCAAGGTGAAACACCATGGCGGAAGAGTGTGGCAAAAGGAAGCTGCTCACATGATGATCAGAAAGCAGAAATATTCCACTCTCCAGATACAAATATATACCCCATAGCCATGCCTCCAATGAACCACTTCCTCCAGCCCCACCCCACCTGCCTCCAGTTACCACTTACTGATAAGGTTAAGGCTATAGCCCAGTCATTTCCCCTCCAAACCTTCTTCCATTGTCTCACACATGAGCTTTTGAGGGATACGACATCTAAACCATAACAGCACCAGATTTGCTTTCTTGCTAGAAATGCCTAAAAATGGACAAAATATATGAAAACCAGTTTCATGACATTGGATACCATGCAAGGAATGACAATGATCTCAGATGAAATAAGTCCTATGATAGTCTCAGTTTCCTGTGTGGAGAAAAAAAAGCCAGGATGTTCCTGGTAGACTCCTGAATTGAAAATATAGAGCTGGGAAGCCAGGGAGGTCACAACAGCAAAAGTGGAACAGAATACTAAAGAGGAGAAACTTGCACAGAAAGAAAATTCTAGAGATCTAAACGTCCACTTTCAATTCAGCTGAGTACAGACCAGCGCATGCACATCAGAGAAGTTTAAAGGGAAAACTTCCTGGAGATCACACAGGGCCAAGAGCAGTGCCATTCCTAAAAGGCCAAGTGGAAAACATAAGTCATAGGACATTGGGCAGAATACGAAAATGAATTTTGTCCCAGTAATTGGAAAAATAATACTAGATCATACAATGTTCTGATCAAACAACACTTAAAATCAAAACTCAAAAGCATCAAACTACTTCTAAGTAATTTAATTGCACCCCAGAACAAAGTTTAAGAATACTTACAGGAATTCAAAATATGTAACATCCTACAAAGTAAGTTTCACAATGTCTGGCATCTAGTAAAATAATTTACCAGGTGCCAGGTATGGTGGCACATGACTGTAATCCCAGTGATTCAGGAGGCTGAGGCATGAGGATTGCAAATTTAGACCAACCTCAGTAGCTTACGTGACCCTGTCTAAAAATAAAAAATAAAAGGACTGGGGATGTAGCTCAGTTGCAAAATATACCTGGGTTCCAACCCAGTCCAAAAAAAAAAAAAAAAAAAAAAATCCTAGGCATTCAAAGAAGCAGGAAAGTGACTCAAAATGAGAAGAAAGCCAATAAATTAAAACTAATCCAGAAATGACACAAATGCAAGGATTAAAAAGAATTGTGTTCCACCAAATGTTTAATGTAGAGGAAATGTAGAGGAAAGATTAAACATGTTAAATAGAAGATTTGAAAAATATCCAATGTAAACAATTACAGATTAAAATTACAGCATCTGAGATTTTTTAAAAACTCAATTGAATTAATGGCAGGGTAGATACTGCAAAATAAAATTTTAGTAAGCCTGAAGATTTAGCAATAGGAAACTATCAGAAACTAAACAAACAGAAGAGAGGGAAAGATAGAGCATCAGTGTGTTGTGTTTTGTTGTTGTTGTTTGTTTTTTGCACTGGAGATCTAACCCAGGGGTGCTTTACCACTGAGCCACAATCCCCAGCTCTTTTTATTTTGAGACAGGCCTTGATAAGTTGATTAGGGCCTTGCTAAGTTGCTGAGGCTGGCCTCCAACATGCTATCCTCCTGCCTCAGCCTCCTGAGCTACCGTGATGACAGGTGTACATCACCACACCCAGCAAGCATCAGTGTTCTATGAAACAACTTCAAGTGTATGAATAATATGCAACAGTCATTTCCAAATAGGAGGGAAGATGGGGAGGACAGAAAAGACATTTGAAGAAATTATGGGCAACATTTTTCAAAACTGATGAAAACTATTAAGCCTACAGATTCACGAAGCATAACAAATACAAAGTACAAGAAACATAAAGAAAAGAGCAAGACACCACATAATCAAAATGTTTAAAATCAGTGCTAAACAGAAAACAATAAAAGCAGCCAGAAGAAAAAAAATTACATATTAAATAAAGGGGAATAAAAATAACAATAATAGCAAGTTTCACATCAGAAACAATGCAAGCCAGAGCAATGGAGTAACATCCCTAACACACTGGAAAAAAACATTGTCAACCTAGAATTCCATACACAGAAAATGAAATAAATGGAGGAATAATACTTTTTTAATCATACAAAATATGAAAAAAAGCAGACCAGTATACAACAAAATATTAAAGAAAGAAAATTATAACAAAAAATCTTTTTTTTTATAATTTTTAATATGTACAACTCATAGTGCATATATTTAGTATCTTTTTACATACAACTGTTTGTATACAAAGTATAATCGTACAATTCAGGTCTTCAATCATGCAATAAGGAAAATGATATCCGTCTCATTCAACCACCTTCTTTTTTTTTTCTTTTCTCCCTCTCCCTCCCCTCTTGCTCCCTCCCTTACCCTCCCTTCCCTTGACCATTCTAGTGTTCCTCTAATCCTCCTATGTACCCCCATCCAACATTACTTTGAAATAGCCTCCTTATATAAGAGAGAACATTTGGTACTTGGATTTTTGAGACTGACTAACTTCACTTAGCATTATGTCTTCCAACTTCATCCATTTACCTGCAAATGCCATTAATTTATTTTTTTTTTTTATTGCTGAGTAAAATTCCATTGTGCATATATACCACATTTTCTTAATCCACTCATTTACTGAGGGACATCTAGGTTGGTTCCACAACCTAGCTATTGTGAATTGTGCAGCTACAGACATTGAGATAGCTGTGTCACTGTAATATGCTGTTTTTAAGTCCTTTGGGAATAGACCCAGGAGTGGGATGGCTAGGTCATAGGGTGGTTCCATTCCCAGTTTTCCAAGAAATCTCCATACTGCTTTCCATAACGGTTGCACCATTTTGCAGTCCCACCAGCAATGTATGAGTGTGCCTTTTTCCCCACATCCTCTCCAACATTTATTGTTGCTTGTGTTCTTGATGGCTGCCATTCTGACTGGAGTGAAGTGAAATCTTAGAGTAGTTTTGATTTCCATTTCTCTAATTGCCAGAGATGTTGAACATTTTTTCATGTATTTGTTGATTAAACGTGTATCTTCTTCTGAGAGGTGTCTTCTCAATTCCTTAGCCCATTTATTGATTGGGTTATTTGTTTTTTTAGAGTAAAGTTTTTATAACAAAAAATCTTGATCCAAACAAAAAATCATCACAGGAAATGATAACTATATGGGTAAATTTAAAGATATTTTTCCACTAATCAAGTCTTTTTTAGAAGATAATTAGCCACTTAAAGAAAAAATAAGAAGAAGCCAGGTGCGGTGGCACATACCTGTAATCCCAGCAGCTCGGGAGGCTGAGGCAGGAGAATCACAAGTTCAAAGCCAGCCTCAGCAATTGCACTAGGCAACTCAGTAAGACCCTGTCTCTAAATAAAATACAAAATAGGGCTGAGGATGTGGCTCAGTGGTCGAGTGCCCCTGAGTTCAATCCCAGGTACAAAAAAAAAAAAAAAAAAAAAAAAAGAAGAAGAAGAAGAAGAAGAATGTATCATGAGGTTAATAATATATGTGGCAATAAAATTTACAACAATAGTTCAAGGGCCAGAAAGGGAGAAACAATATAGTGTTGTAAGGTCCTTATACTCTGTACAAAGTAGTACAATATCATTTGAAGTACATCGTGATAAATTAAAGATATATACTAGAAATTGTAAAGTCACCACCACAATTACACAACAAAATTTATAGATAAAAAGCTACAAAGGAGATAAAATGGAATCATAAAAATTATCGAACTAATCCAAGCAATAGAAACAAACAAAAAAAAAAACAGGAAAAAATAACAGATGGGAAATGCGAAATAACTAACAAAATGGTAGATATGATCTCAACCATATCTATAACATGTGTGGGAGATACTCCAAGATGACCCCCAATTATCTCTATCTCCTTGTATTTATGTCCTTGTGTGATAGTTTCTTTCTGAGCGTAGGTGAGACTTTTGACTTACTTCTAACTAATAGAATATTTTAATTGCAATAGATTGTCACATAAGAATGTAACTTCCGTTTTGATGATGGATTGTTACATTAAAACGCAACTTTCATTTTGCAAGTGGACCTTCTCTATTGACACGCTCCCTTACCAGTTCCAATGAAGTAAGCTGCTATATGAAAAAGTCCATGGGGCAAGAACTAAGGGTGGCTCTCATTCTGATGCATGCAAAAAATGGAATCCTGCCAACAACCACACTAGCTTGGAAATGAATTCTATCTCCACTGAGCTTCACTCCTGCCTAACACTTTTGTGGAAACCTGGTGACATTATGAAGCAGAAGACCCATCTAAACTATGCCTGAATTCCTGACACCCCCCCCCCAACAAAACAGTGAGATAATAAATGCGTGTTGTTTTTAGGTATTGTTTGTGGTGATATTATTCTGCTGCAATAAATAACCAATAAAACATTAAATTTAAATGATTTTAGTGTTTGCATGCAACTAATATGGAAATTGTCCAACTGGATAAGAAAAACAAGACCCAACTATATACTACTTTTAAGAAACCTACAGCCAGGTACAGTGGTGCATGCCTATAATTCCAGTTATTTGGGAGGCTGAGGCGGGAGGGTTGCCAATTTCAAGGCCAGCCTCAGCAATTTAGCAAGGCCCAAAGCAATTGAGCGAAGCCCTGTCTCAAAATAAAAAGTAAAAAACGTGGGGGCCCAGGGATGTAGTACAGCACCCTGGGTTCAATCTCCACTACCAAAATAGTTAATAAAAAGATGAGAAAAGAAATATTATGCTAATTCTAATTTTAAAAGGGAAACAGGAATTCCTATATTTTAAGATAAGACAAAGTAGATTCCATTGCAAATAATATTAATATCAGTAAACAGAGTAATTTCATAGAGTTGAATTCAATAAGAGGACATGATAATCATAAAGTTGTATGCACCTAATAACAGAATTATTACATTAAAAACTGATAGAAACCAGGCGCGGTAATCCCAGCACTTGGGAGACTGAGGCAGGAGGATGGTGAGTTCAAAGCCAGCCTCAGCAATGGCGAGGCACTTAGCAACTCAGTGAGACCCTGTCTCTAATAAAATACAAAAAAGGGCTGGGGATGTGGCCGAGTGGTTGAGTGCCCCTGAGTTCAATCCCTGGTACAAAAAAAAAAAAAAAAAAAAAAAAACTGATAGAAGTATAAGGAGTAATAAACAAATCTATATTAATACTCAGAAAATTTCCCCACCCTTTTCTCAACAATTTAAAGAATTAAAAGAAAACCAATAAGGATACAGAAAACTTGAACAACTCTATCATCCAAATTGACCTAATTTACATTAATGCAACACTTGAAAAATTTGCAAAAGACACATTCCTTTCCAAGTGGGCAGAGAAGACTTACCAAAATTGCCAGTGCTGGCCCATTAAGCAAATCTTTTGTCTCTTTTTCTCTGTGGTATTCTTCTTAAAAGTACTAAAACCCCAATCTCTACCCTTCATCTCCCTGAAATTGTCAATGGGATTTCACAGGGAAGAGATACAATCAGGGAGAAGTTCTACTCCAAAGTGTGTCAAATGCTTGCTCTGGGAAAGACAATTTCAAAGAGGCAGAAGAGATGGGAGAGTGATGAAAGACACTAGTTCACTTTCTCAAGAGATCTAAGAGTCAGTCGAGTTAGAGGCTTTAAACATGGTGCATTCAAAATGGTACCCCATGGGCCTGAACTAAGGGATGCTCAGAAGAGATTGTCTATTTCTATCAGAAAGATTGAGGTCATTATGTTTGGCTCAAAGACATTATTTATACTTTTAAAGTTTGTGGTATTTAGATCATTAGTCATACTATAGGGTAGGTTTTTTGTTTTGTTTTGTTTTTAAAGCCAAGGAACCCAGTATCTCATGAGGGGAGGTAATCCTGTCAATACGTTTTATGGTAACATTACTACGTGGGGGGGGGGGGGGGCGAAAAACTCAGCCTGCAAGAGAATTTAAGATGATGCTAACGTTCCTTGCTCACCCCATGTGAAATCAATCAATAGTCCAATTCAACACAGCTACAATGTTGAATCAATGATTAGCTGTAAAACTAAAGCTATTAATGGGGAGATAACTCCCACAGAGTTGTATTGATAGTAAGCAAACAAGAAACTCCACAAAAAGGGAAAAGACTGTTTTTATGTTGGGTTGCCTTAGAGAATCCTCAGGTATGTGCAGAGCATAAGTGATTGGGTAACTTCCTATGATAGGTTATGAAGGTCCTAAAAAAACTCTAGTTTATTCAAATTCACATTAGTGCTCATTACCATTGGACAATTTGGTAAGGAAGAGAGAAAGATATAGGTAACTATAGCAAGAATTCTTTTTAAAGAGCTAAATCTCTTGCAAATTGGTTTAACCATTCTGGAGGAGAATGTCTGTCCCAATGTAAAATGTGCATACCTTTTAGTCCCCAAATATTCACTGCTTGAATATGCCCACAAAACATATATATCATTTAGGACCGTTTTTCTAGCAAATAAAAGAAAATCAATGCAATCTGGCTTAAACAATAGAGGTTTGTTTACAGACTTGAAAATTCAGGCATAAAATGGTTCATAATTTGGGCTGTTTTGGGGGAGATGAAGAAAATGCTGATGAGAGAGAAGAAAAGTGAGATAAGGATAAGAAGATAGTCGACATAGGGCACATTATTTCCACTGTGCACCAGTAGACTTGAAATCCACTAGAGAGACCCTAAAACCAGTGTAAACACATGTCACAGAGGTGCTCCATCTTAGTGGTACAGGGTTGAGAGTTGCCCTTGAGGGACATTAATTCCATTCTGATGAGTGTGTGACAAAAGAAGACTCCAATGGTGTGGCCCCACCACCACCCCCAGGCAACAGATTCAGTACTGACAGGAGTCAGGCCAATGTGCGCTGGAATGGAAGAGACAGTGGATATGGGTGGGCCTTGACAACCTCTGCCTTAGCTGGACTTTAGGGTTGGGTGATCCAGTGACCCAGCAATGTCATCAAGATTCTCTCCTCTCTACTGAGTTCCAGGGCTCATTTTATCCAAACAAAGTTTTCCATAACAGTCATTAGAGTCCTAGTCTCAATTGGGGCTACCTATATTGTAGGATATAGAAATCACTATTTAGTGTTAATGTTTCAAGCAAAAATAATTAGACCCTGATTGGACTGGACTGAAGTGTAGGTGTATCTCTGAGCCAATCATTTTGTCACAGAGCTTAACTCAATCAGGATCTGCCCCCTGAGATAAAGATGGGATATCTTTCCCAGGGGCACATAGAAAACCTGGGTACTGTTGAGAAAAGAGAAGCTGGGGTGGATGTTGGATAGTTCAACCCCAAATGATGTATAGGGACATATGTGTAAAGATATTAACTACCACCTTCTTTGCAATAGCAAAAATCTAGGAACATCCAAAGTGGATATCAGTAAGTTGGTAGAGTGCTTGCCTCGCGTCCACAAGGCCCTGGGTTTAATCCCCAGCACCACAAAAAAAAAAAAAAAGAGAAAGAAACTTATACCTGAACAAATAATGGTACAGTCCCATTGGGGACACAAATCTGTAGTAGATCTTTATGTTTGGATATAGATGGATCTCCAAAATATTTATATATGTATACTTAACATATTTTTGTGTGTTAAATCAAAAAGGCATATGCAATTATGTAATTAAAAATCAGTGTAAAGCAAATCAATTCTGTAAATTAAAAAGCCAAACCCAGTGCACACTTGTAGTCCCAGTTGGGGATTGAACACAGGGCCTTGTGCATGTGAGGCAAGCACTCTACCAACTGAGCTATATCCCCATGCCACCTAGTCCTTGCTACTCAGGAGGCTGAGACAGGAGGATCACTTGAGCCCAGGAGTTTGAGAACATCCTGGGTAGCAAACAGTGAGACTCCATCTCAGCAACAACAAAAAAATCTAAATACATCCAACTAAGTCACTCCTAAATTTCTGTCCCCCAGGATCTTTTAGAATAATAAATATTTGTTGCTTTAGGTCAATGTAATTGTTGTAAAGAAATAAATAGCTAATACAATGGCCTACCAGGAAATGCACCACTACAAAGAACAGTACAATATGATTTCCTCTTTAAGTACACAAGGACAATTTCCAAATAAATTTAGAAATAAAGGGGAGCTTTGATTTGGAGGCTTACAATAAAATTCTGTCAAAACTTCCACATATTGTGGGTTACAAGGCACTTGGAGGAAGCAGAAATTTTCCATCAGTTATGATGAATATTCTGTATTGCAAAGAAGATCCAATGAGGGAACATGAAGCAAGTCACTCTGTAGAGACTGGTGGCACATGTAGGAACACTTCATAGGCACCCCTAACTGCAGGCTCCAGCATCATTTTGGATGTGAAGAAAAGCTTAGGCAAGTTTACAGTAATTAAAAATCTATATCCTAAATAGTCTTTCCCCTCCACTAAATTCATGTTTACCAACATAATTAAGAAAACTGACATTGCAGATAAATGGATTTAAAACTGTAGTAGAAATCTTAAAACTGGAGTTAGACATTTGAAGGCTTTCCAGTGGGTACATGGCCATAAGTAGTTTTGAAGAATCTATTTCAACTCAGCATTTACATATGTGCAATCTCTCCTTAGAGGAATCTGCCTGAGATGTGCATGGTCTTTGTCTACATGTGCTGCTAGAACAAAATATCTCAGACTGTGTACTTTATAAAGAACAGAAAATGATTTCTTATAGTTCTGGAGGTTAGTGACTCTAAGATCAAGGTGGTATCAGATTCAATATCTAGTGACGGTGAAGCCAGAATTAGACGGGCAGTCAGTATAGATAGGTAAATCCAGTCAGGTTGGATCCACCCACCGGCAGACACCAGTCTCTGCCCGAGATCACCTCAAGAAAGCCAATTTTGAGTGAGTCCTGGGAAATTGGAGGCTGTCCCCTGAGGGATTGAAATGTTAATTCCTTCAGAGCCCTTCCTGCACCCTTATCAAGAACCTGCCCCTGCTCCAACCTGTTGCTAAGGTAACCTGTCCCAGGAATAGCCCCTCCTTACAGGGAGCTATAGGGTTGTTAATTAATGTGTCCTGGGCTGCTCCATCCTGCCCTTCAGCCCACCTGTTTCCCACTTTTGGCCATCACACCAAGCTTTCCTGGACCTGGTCACCTATGCAGGAAGGAGAAAGATAAGGGGAAGAGAGTGGGAGAACAAAAGGAAGCCTAGGACATACAAAAAGGGCTGAACGCCTTGCTTCTGGGGGAGAACAGGATACCAGCTGTGGCTCCCTTCTCCCTCCTGGGAGAAGTCTATGTTACACCTTTTAAATAATATGCTTGCCTCGGCGTGCTTCTCTAATGTTCAAACTTCAACATTTGGGGGAGCAGAACTCGTCACCAATAACCGGCGGTATCAAAGGCTTGTTCTTCATAGAGAACCTTCTTGCTGTGTCCTCACATGGCAGAGCAGGAAGAGATATATGTCATGTTCTCTCATGGCAGAAGCGTTGAAAAGCAAAGGGCTTAATATTCCCTTCAAGCTCTTCTATAAGAGCTGTAATCCCTTCCTGAAAGGCCTCACCTCTTAATATCATCACCTTGAGGTTGAAGTTCCACCATTTGCATTTTGGAGGGACACATACATTCAAACCATGATAGGCATTCTGCCTGTTCTTCTTTCCTACCTTTCCTTTAATTGTATGTGTGTGTGTGTGTGTGTGTGTGTGTGTGTGTGTGTTGTAGATGGACATAATACATTTATTTATGTATTTGTTTGTTTGTTTGTTTGTTTTTATGTGGTGCTGAGAATCAAACCCAGTGCCTCACACATGCCAGGCAAGTGCTCTACAATGGAGCCACAATCCCAGTCCCCTACCTTTCCTTCTACAAATATCCTTTCCCATGTTTTGAAGGAAGCCATATTTCTCTGGATTCCCAAATCTTACACTGCCTTGCCCCAGAGTGTGAAAACTTCAAGGGCACCAAGAAAGGGATGGTTGAAACTATTTGTATTTGCAAGTTTCATTCATTCATATGACCTCGAGACTCAGAACCACTCTCTTTCCTATCTTATACATATTTTTATTAAATGAGAAGCATAGAACTAGGGATATAGTTGGGATGTACTATATGCAAACTATTATAGTATGGGGGAAGGGAATGTTGGGATTGGTAACAATTTTCATTTAGCAACCCCTCCTATCAGTTCTGCCAAAGGTTGTAAAATAACATATTGCTCCGCACGATAAGGCCCTGAAGACTTTTCTAAACAGTAGTATGAAAATTACTGTCTTCTGGTATTATTCATTTACAAAAGATCCAGACCAAAACCAAAACAAAATGCTGAAAAAAAAAACCTCATTTTTTAAATGAGGAAAGTGAGGGTATCAGTGAAAACATATTATCATCAAAGTTGGTTCCAGAAGCGTTACATGTATGTTTTCCTGTCTTGAAAATACTGATTCTAGATGTATAGTTTTTTCTTTTCCCAAGTATTTATTGAGTGGCTTCTGTTTACCAAGCACTGTTTATATTCTCAGATGCAAAGGTAAATAAAATGAACAAAAATCCATGCTCTCTTATCACTTGTTGGAATGAGAGATAAATTAAGTAAACAAGTATATAGTATATTACCAAGTCACAAATGCATAGAGAATAAGGGAAAAAGGGGAAAGGACAGGGGACATTTGGAATTTTAAATAAGGTATTCAGTGATGGCTTCACTTAGAAGATGGCATTTGTGCAAAACTTGAAAGAGATAAAAGAGCAAGACTTACAGATATTTGGAGGAATGTATGCAAAGGAGATGAAAAAGCATGTGCAAAGGCCCTGGGACAAAGTATGGTTGACCTGGTCAGAGAACAGCAAGGAGGACAATGTGGGGAGTATCAAGTAAGATGGAAAATGGAAGAATGTGGGATGAGAGGGTCAGAGCAATGCTAGATCATGAAGAAATTTATAGACCATTGCAAAGATTTTTTTACTTTTAGTCCAGTAATGGTCTTGTGTAATGACACAATCTGACCTTTATTAAGAGGCACACTATCCACTCTAATGAGAATAGACTATAAGGAGAAAAGGCAGAAGAAAAAAGTCCAGTAAGGTGGTTACTGCAGTAAAAAAAGTAACTGTGGTGCTTGGTCCAAGATGGCTGCCAAGGAAGTGATAAGAAGAGATGAGATTCTTGGATATATCTTGAAGGTCAAGCCTGTAGGATTTGTGAGAGTGACTAGCCCTATATCTCAGAGGAACTAAATAGATTTAAATAGTTCAAAATTTTAAAAACAATAATTTTTCCAAAAAAAGGAAGCTCCAGACTCAGATGATTTCATTTGTAAATTCTATCACATTTGTGGAACAAATCACACCGAACTTACAAAAACATTGTCATAAAATAAAAGACAAAAGAAAATCCAAAAAATAAATTTATACATACACATCCCTGATGAACACACACACACACACACACACACACACACACACACACACACTACCTCTTAACAAAATATTAGCAAATTAAATTCAACAAAAATATCAAAAGTATAATACACATGACCAAACAGGGTTTATCTCAGAAGTAAATCGTGGTTTAACATTTAAAGAGCCATCAATGTGACTTACCATATAAACAGAACAAAGGAGAAAAACTACATGATAATTTAAACAGATGCAGAAAATTATTTAATATCATTTATCATGCAAACTCTCAGCAAATTAGGAATAAAAGGGAAACTCTTCAACCTGATAAATGACATCTTTTAAAAACCTGCCACTATTATCATATTTAATGGTGAAAGTCTAAATGTTTTCTCATTAAGACTATTAAAAAGCAAGGTTGCTCACCATCATTAATTCTAATCAATATTGTCCAGGAGGTCCTAACCAGTTCAACAAGGTAAAATTAAAAAATAAAAATGAATAAAAGGAAGAAAGATTGGGGAAAAGCAGATTTGTCTATACTTGCTGGTAACATGATTATTGATGTATAAAAGCCAGAAGAATCTACAAAACAAATGCTATAACTGATAAGTGAAATTAGTAAAGTCACAGGGTGAAAAAATTAATATAAAAAATCAATTAGGGTCACAAATAATTGGAAAATGAAATTTAAAAATCGATTTAATTTATAGCACCAAAACCATGGAATAATTCTAACATACAATGAAATACATAAAGTGTAACATAGACCACATAGCCTATAATATATGTCTATATAGCATATGTTCTATGTTCTGTGGTATATATAACATAATGACTATATCTATAATATAACATAATAAACATAATAGACTCCCAAAGCCTCTGCACTAAAAAATAAAAATAAATAAGCATTGTTGGGAGAAATTAAAGAAGATCTAAATAAATATAGTGCTATACCATTTCACAGACTGGAAGATTTAATTATCACTAAGATGTCAATTCTCCTGAAATTGATTTAGAGAGGCAATACAATTCTAATCAAACTCTGCATTGATTTTGCAGAAATTGAAAAGCTAAGTCTGAAATTACATGAAAAATCAAGGAACAGACAGTAGACAGAACAACTTTTCAAAAAAAGAAAAGAGTAGCCAGGTGCAGTGGTGCACACCTGTAATCCCAGGGACTCAGGAGGCTGAAGCAGGAGGACTGCAAGTTCAAAGCCAGCCTCAGCAACTTAGTGAGGCCCTAAGCAACTCAGGGAGACCCTGACTCACAATAAAAAATAAAAAGGGCTGAGGATGTGGCTCAGTGGTAGAGTGGCCCTAGGTTCAATCCCCAGTACAAAAAAAAAAAAAAAGGAACAAAGTTTAAAACATACTACCTGACTTCATGACTTATTACAATGCCAAACTCTCAAGATAGTTTAGTACGGGCATAATGATTGACAAGTAGATTGATTAACACAATAAAGTCTAGAAGTTGAATCTCCCCCAGCATATGGTCATCTGATTTTTTAAAATAATGATGACATGAATTCAATAGGAAAAGAATAGTCTTTTTAATAAATGGAGCTGAAATAATTACATATTGATATGAAAAGAAAAAAGAAGAACATCAGCCCCTACCTCAGACCACACATAAAAATTAATTTGGAATGAATTCAAGATCTTAATATAAAAGTGAAAGCCCCAGAGCTTCAGAAACATATACCTGACAAAGGACTGGTCTCCAGGATATATAAAGATCTCCTAATGTTTAATAATAAAATGTGACTGGGTGTGGTGGCACACACCCACAATCCCAGTGGCTTGGGAGGCTAAGACAGAAGCATCACAAGTTCGAAGCCAGCCTCAGCAACTTAGCAAGGCCCTAAGAAATTTAACAGGATCCTGTCTCAAAGTAAAATTTTTTAAAAAAGGGGAGGGGGACGGGACTGGGGATGTGGCTCAGTGGTTAAGCACCACTGGGTTCAATCCCTGGTACCAAAAACAATAATAATAAGAAGAACATGTATGTATATGTGTGTGTGCACAATGTGTGTGTAAATATTTGCATAGGCACTTCACAGAAGAACATATACTAATGACCATAAAGCACAAGAAAAACACTCGACATCACTAGTCACCAGGGAAATCCAAATTTTAAAAACAACGCAACATATACACCCACCAATATGGAAAAAAAAATGACAAAGACTGACAACACCAGTTGTTAGCTAGATTTGGGGCAATGGGAACTGTCATATATTATTACTATAAGATTGTACAACCTCTTCAGCAAAAAGCCTGGCAGTTTCTTACTAAACTAAATGTACCCCATCCCTGTGATCTAACAATTCCTCATAGATACTACTTAAGAGAAATAAAAATGTATGTCCACAAAAAGACAAATACACAAAGATTATCTTTAATAGTTGAAACTAGAAACAGCCCAGGTGTCCATCAATAAGAGAATGGATAAGCAAACTATATTTACATAATTGAATACAACTCAACAATAGGAGGAATGAGCTTCCAAGACACACCACAAAGTGTGTGAATCTCTAAGACAGCATGCTAAGTAAAAGAACCCTCACATAAAAGTGTATCTATTGTATGATTCCACTTAAATAAATTTTAGAATGGGGAAAGCTCATCTATAATGGAAAATAATCAGAACTGTGGTTTCCTACTGTAAGGGAGGGTATGAAATAGGGGAGGGTTTGTCCAGGAAAGAGCCCAAAGGAACTTTCTGAAGTGATGACAATGTTCTATATTTTGATAGGGGTTTGTATTTATCAAAACTTAATGACTGATTAGAACAAATAAATTAAAAATTTAAAAAAACTTAGTGAATGCATACCTAAGATTTGTGCATTTCACTGTACGTAAATTTTATTTGAAGAGAAAATCTGAATTCTAATTGGTAATATGCATGCTGAAATCTATGTCTTCGATTTACTTTGAAATGCATCAAAAAATAAGATGGATTGATATAGATGATAAAACAAGTATAGTGAAATATAAATGGTAGAAGCTAGGCAATACCATATAAATATTCACCATAAAATTCTTTCAAGTGGGCGTGGTGGCACATACCTGTAATCCCAGTTGCTGGGAAGGCTGAGGCAGGAGGATTGTGAGTTCACAGCCAGCCTCAGCAAAAAGCAAGACACTAAGCAACTCAGTGATACCCTGTCTATAAATAAAATACAAAATAGGGATGGGAATGTGGCTCAGTGGTCGAGTGCCCCTGAGTTCAATCCCCAGTTCCAAAAAAAAATTCTTTCAATGTTGCTGTGTTTGAAATTTTTCATAATAAAGCAATTTAAAAATGAAAACCATACATAGCAATCTTGCTATCCCTTCAAGATAATTGAAAGGTATTTTCTTTCCAATAAATACAAAACTTGTATGTTGACCTGGAGCTCAATATAAAACAATCAGGCAGATCTGATTCATCAGACACTCATTAATTCATTCAAACACTTAACCGTTATTTAATGAGAATCCACTACTTGCCAGATACTTGAAAGAAAGAGAAAATGCAGAACCATCTACTCAGTAAATAGTCATGTACTTGCACCCACAGTAACCTACTTAAGAAAGGGACACTTTGGATAAACAACATATGAGACAGCACTTTATCCATATTTATTTTTTATGTTATATTTTGCCCATTAAAGAAGCCATTTTCAACATGGAAAATTAACAGGTTAAATCAGAAATAATTGCATAAATGCTAGTGTCATTTTGAAATTGTTCCTTGAATATATTTTCTGGCTCAAAAGCAGAAAAATTCCGACTTCAAGAAAGAGAGGGCCTCACTAACATAACATGTGATTTTTAAAACGTGGATATTATGCTGACAGATCGAGAGAGCTCTAAATGTCATTCCTCCCAAGAAGCTATTATGCACAGTGCTTGAACAGGGCTGGAGGACCTAGCAACAGAAGAGGAAAAAAAAGGGGTTTCCAAAGCTAAAGAACTGCTTATTTCAGAGCTAAACTTTAAATTGCCATGCCTGGAGGTCTTGACCAGAAAAACCAATAGCCAGCCAATGCATTAGCCTAATAACAGTTCTTGTTTCCCTGAATGACAACGGATTTATTAGAGGCATATTTTTAAACATGTGGCTTTCCAGTGTAATTCAAGTGACATCTTGAGGTGGAGCACAAAGGCTGACTATTTTTGTATATAAATATATTCTGGTCTATGAATCTGTTGCATCCTTCAGATACAAAAGCAAAGTTATAAAATGAGAATCAAAAATAATCCTGGTTATATACTGCTCAAATTCACATGACACCACTGAATGTGACTCTGAGTAATTTAGGATGTTAGGAAACAGGTTGAACAGTGAGGCAGAGGCTGAGAATTTGCCCACCAGAATTTGACGTCCTGCATGACGCTCCACTCCCCACTCCTTTTCCCCTGGGTGTTGTCTTATTTCCTGTTTTGTCCAAATTAGCTATCAACACTTATTTTATTTGAAAGCCTCACTAAAACATCTCCTTTATTTTCAAGGGCCTGGAGGAATAGTCTCTTGAAATTTATCTTCTTCATCTTTCCTTTAATCTCTCCCCTTTCAAGGGAAAATGTCACAAAAGGGGCTATTTTATACATAGAAATGAAACTGAGGAGACACAGTTGTCAGCATTTTCTTCCAAGGTGAAGCAGGCATAGGAGGATTAAGATTTGTGGGTGTTCTAAACTTGAACTTTGAGTATTTGCATCTCATAGGTGAAGGGCAAAAACCACACTGGAGACCAGCATGCAGCCAAGAGTTTTATTAACCGGCCTTGGCAGCCAGTCGGGTCCTAAAGGGGTGCGAGGGAAGGAAGGGCCAAAAGAAGGGGTGAGTTCTAGACAAGCGGAAGCTTAAGTAGTGATTTCTGGTAGAGGTGTCTCCAAATGGATTGGTGGTCTGAGCGACCTTTGAATCTATAGGTTGCAGAGGGGCGGAAGGAGGACTTGTATGCCCATGATTGGCCCAGAAAGGGCAAGCCCGCCCAGGGATGGATTCTCACGAGAGACAAGTATTCCCCGGGAAGTTGAAACTTGGGCTTGCTCAAGAAATGGGAATTTAAGGCACCTGGAGTGTGGCCTGTCAGCCTAAGCCCTTCTATCATTCCCCCCTTTTGTTTTCTTAATGAGTGGGGCATCGTGTGTTGGTCTGGCTGCTTCCTGCTGAAACAGGGCGATGTGGGGTGTAATGGGGGGCTGTGGGCATGTAAGACAGGTATGTCAGGCTTGAGGGCGAAAGGATTCCCAGGAGGCAGGCGCCAAACAGATGTCTCTCTGCAGGTGTAAAATGGATGAAGGGTCCCTGAAACCATAGGTCAGCAAGGGTGTCAAACTAAGCTTCAGCAGAGGTCACTGGGGAAATTAGCCAGCTATCCTCCCAAAGAGCATGTAGAAATTGTAGCCATCATGAATTTACAGGCAGCATCTTAACTCTATTATGAAGACAACAAAGAGAAAGAAGGAGAGAAGGATTATTGTCCTTTGGCCTGTGTTCCACCAGGTGGGACTTACGGTGAAGAGGCCAATGAAGAATAGGAGGCTCATGAGCAAGGTCATCATAATGAACATAGGGTAGCAGATTAAAGGCCCCTCAGAGTGAGCTACTGAGGGGTCATCCAGAGTGTAGTTGATCCCTCTAGAGATTGGTAAGTCCACCCCAAGGTGATGAGAAGTCATCTCAGGTTGAAAAGTCATCCATGGTTTTTAAGTGCATCAAAGGTGAGCAGGACAGATGGGCAGTTATCAAAGGGGCAGGATGACTGATTAAGGAGGCACATCTTTTGTCCATTGTTATCTAGTTGCCAAACTTCACAAAAGTAACGGCATGGAGGAGTAGAGCAATAGGACACACAACCTTCCGGAGGCAAGCGAGGAGAGAGTTAGAGGCAAAACAAAAAAGATGGAAAACATCATTTGGGGTCAGTATCGGAGACACAAGAGAAGTTGATTTTTAGCGGATCGGTGGGAAGGAAAGAACAAGTATACTGGGGTAGGTGTCTGTCATCCTTTTGTAGATCCTCAGCTGGTTGAGCAGCTGGTTTCAGTCCGGAGATATGAATCCAAGATGTCAAGTTCCCTGAGGTTTTGTGAAGCTTAGTAGCCGTGGGTATGCACAGCACAACCTGGAAGGGGCCTGTCCACTTCAGGGCAAGTGAGACTGCTCCGTGTCCTGGGGAAGGGAGAAATATACCTAAGAACCAGGTGTTAATGGGAATAAAACGGAGAGTCTACCCGGGTCAAGCAGGATGTAATCTTGGCATGTCCATAGCTGATGTCTGATGAAGGACAAGAGGGGGAGAGAGAGGTCTTTGGGTAAAGGCCCTTGAATTGAGAAAACTCAGGGTGGAAGAGCTGGTCACCCAAACAGAACCTCAAAAGGGGATAGTGAGGAAGGTTTCTTTGGGAGGACGTGGAGCCTAAAGAGGGTGAGGGGAAGTTGCTTGACCCAGTCCAAGTGAAGCCCCAAGGAGAGTTTGGTCAGAATGTCCTTAAGGGACCCATTAGTCTTCTCTACCTTCCCTGAAGACGTGGGATGATATGGGATGAGAAAATGCTAAGAAATATTGAGAGAAGTAGATATATTTTGGGTGACATGAGAGACAAATTCAGACCCGTTGTCAGACTGGATGGACGTGGGCAACCCGAAGTGGGGAAGGATTTCTGAGGCTAAAATAGAAGCTACTGTGGAGGCCCTTTTGTTGGAAGTAGGAAAGGCATTCACCCATCCAGAGAAGGTGTCTACCAAGACCAGGAGATATTTGTGTTTCCAGACAGTTGGCATATTGGTGAAATCTATTTGCCATTCAGCTCCTGGAAACTAACCTCAAGCTTGGTGAGAGGGAAATGTTCCAGGTTTAAGGGGAGCATATGGGTTGGCGCACTGACATGCAGTGCACGTGGAGGTGAGTTGATGGAGAAACTGTGTGTCCTCTGAAGTCAGGGTGAGGAAGAAGGTAGTGAACATTTTGAGAGCCTAGGGTTAGGAAGGAAAAGAGAGTGGAGATAGGAGAGGATTGATTATATGGAAGCAGATGTGGGGATCTGGGTAGTGGATTGGACTGAGGCCAGGAGAGAAGGAGAAGATAGTGCTGCCTCCCTTGCTGCCTATCAGCCTTTGTGTTTCCCTGAACACAAAGGCAGACTGACCATTTTGGTGTGTGGGACAATGAGAAATCCCTATTAGTTTGGGCAGAAGAGAGGCCTGCAGGAGCTTTGATATTAGTTTGGAATTAGTAACTGCGGAGCCTTTTGTGGTCAGGAGACCCTGTTCTTTCCATATCGCCAAGTGAGAAAGTAAAATATGATAGGCATATTTTGAGTCTGTGTGGAGGGTGAGGTTTTGGTCAGCGACTAATTCAAAGGCACGAATAATGGCTGTTAGTTTGGCCTGTTGGTTTGTGGTGTTGGGGGGAAGGGATGCCACCTCTCGATAACCTCTGATGGGGAGATGACAGCGTAGCCGGCAAAGCGTTGCCCATCCTTAAGGAAAGAGCTGCCATCCATGAACCAGATTAGGGAAGAATCAGGAAGTGGTCCTTCTTGAATGTGGGAAGGGTGGGGCATTAAAGTCTCAAGCATCTCTACACAATCATGTTCTGGGGGCTCGGTGGAGACTGGGAGGAGGGTAGGCGGGTGTAAAGAGGAGAAGGGTTGGAAAGAGATTGAGAAGTTGTGTAGAAAAGAAAGAAGGAAAGAGAGAATGCTACAAGGCAGGAGGGTTTGAAGGCTCTTACAGGTCAGTAGATCTTTTAAATGGTGAGGAAAGGCAACAATGATATGGCACCAAAGGTCAGCTTTATTGATTCTTGTAGAAGTTGGTAAGCAGCAGCCAGAGCCTGAAGACAGGGGGCCCATCCATGAACAGTGGGATCAAGTTGTTTAGAAAGGTAGGCAAACAGAACAAAAGTGGAGGCCTTATATTGGCCTAAAACACCTAAAGCCAGACCCATTATTTCATGGACATAAAGGGTGAATGGCTGAAGAAGGTCCAGGAAATGAAGAGCTGGAGCCTGTAATAGTGCCTGCTGCAGATACCTAAAATCAGCCCAAATGCTTCTGTGGAAATATTTTCTCTGACCCACCCATTCCCCTTATAATATTCCCATATTGGTGGTTCAGAAGTCCAGTGAGTCATACCCGCGAGGTCAGGATCTTCGTCTCATCAACGAGGCTGTCAGGCCCATACACCCTCTGGTCCCAAATCCTTATACCATTCTCTCCATAATTCCTTCCTTATTTACCCATTTATTGGTCATTAGCAGCCTCATATAGGGGCTTTGCATAAAGAGAAAAATTGGGAATCCAAGCACGGAAGTATCCCACTATCCCCAGGAAGGAAAGAATCTCTTCCTTTGTCTTGGGACATGGGAGAGCCTTGATGAGAGCCTTTCAGTCTAGAGTAATGGCCTTTGACTGATGGGAGATCTGAACTAAATAAACCACCTGGGTCTGGGCAAGCTGCACCTTAGAGGGGGAGACATGACACCCGCAAGAAGCAAGAAAATAAAAGGGTATAAGAGTCTTCACGAGCTGTAGAAAAGGAAGGGCTGCAAAGCCGGGCGCGGTGGCGCACGCCTGTAATCCCAGCACTTTGGGAGGCTGAGGCAGGAGGATCGCGAGTTCAAAGCCAGCCTCAGCAGTGGCGAGGCACTTAGCAACTCAGTGAGACCCTGTCTCTAAATAAAATACAAAAAAGGGCTGGGGATGTGACCCAGTGGTCAAGTGCCCCTGAGTTCAATCCCCGGTACCACAAAAAAAAAAAAAAAAAAAAAAAGAAAAAGAAAAGGAAGGGCTTCAAAGGAGAAGGTCATCTACATATTGCAGGAGAGTGGAGTCAGAGAATTCAAGGTCTTTGAGGTCACCAGCCAATGTCTGTCCAAAGATACGAGGGCTGTCTCGAAAACCCTGAGGGAGGACTGTCCAGGTTAATTGTTGGGACCATTCAGTGTTGGGGTCAGTCCAGGTAAAGGCAAAAAGGTCTTGCGATTCCTGAAGTAAAGGGACAGTAAAGAAGGCACCCTTGAGATCAATAACCAATAAATGGGTGAATAAGGAAGGAATTATGGAGAGAATGGTATAAGGATTTGGGACCAGAGGGTGTATGGGCCTGACAGCCTCGTTGATGAGACGAAGATCCTGACCTCGCGGGTATGACTCATTGGACTTCTGAACTGCCAATATGGGAATATAAGGGGAATGGGTGGGTCAGAGAAAATATTTCCACAGAAGGTCTGAGATAATAGGTTGGAGACCCCTGAGGCTAGTGGCCAGAAGTGGGTACTAGGCTCTGTTGGGGAAATGCTGGGGATCTTTAAGGTGTATTTGTAGGGGGTTGCAAGGGAGGGAGTCTCAGTGTCCCAAACTTTGGGGTCTACCACATGGGTGGGGGCAGGGTAACAGAAGGTTTCTGCACAGGTAGAGCATTGAGAGGTCTTTTCAGGGCTATCAACTGTAAGAGCCTTGTATGAGGAAGTAGCTAAGATGGTGGCTGGCTGAGAGCCAAAGAGGAGGCGTTTAATTGTTTACACCCGACCTTAATGTAATTAACTCAGAATCTGTCTGTGCCCGTGAACACTGTGCAACGCACCTGTAAGTTGAGCTTGTGACACATGTATACTTGTTAAGGTAAAGAGTATTTAAAGAGACTGCGGGGGAAACACCGGGGATGGAGATACAAAAGAGAGAGCAGAGAAGAAGCAAGAATAAAGGAACCACTCATTCCCAGTCTGCCTCCGATTTCTTTCCCACAGTATCGTTGCTGTAGGCAGCAACAATCAACCTCTAAGACAGTGAGGAGAAAGACGGAGTAGGAGATGGAGTGAAACGAGTCAGGGAGCACAACTGAGGCCTGAAATTGGCTAGTATTTCTTGGCCCAACAAAGGCACAGGACATTGAGGGATTCTAGGAACTGGTGGGTGAAGGGATGGAGGTGGAGGTGGCAAGACAGCATGGGAGTCTTGCGGGTATGAATGGTGTGTCCCTCTACCCTGACAATAGGGGGTGGTGCTATGGTGGTGGGCCCCCAAAACTCCCTCCAGACCGAGAAGGTGGCTCCAGTATCTAGTAGGAAATTTATGGGGGTGGCCATCAACAAGAAGGGTGACCCAAGGCTCCTGTAAGGTGATGTCAAACACTTGGGAGAGGAACCCCAGGGACCCATCAATCTTCCGCAGCCAGTCCCAGCAGGCCAGGTTTCATGACTGGTCCAGCTCCCATGTGGGAACTGGGGCAGTCGGCACCCCAGTGGCCCATCTTGGAGAATTTAGGGCATGGGTGCGTAGGAGGCCTGGGGTTGGGGCAAGTTTTAGCCCAGTGTCCATTGTTCCCACACCTGAAACAGGGTCCTTGGAGGTCCCATCTGTGTGGGATCACGGCCCCCTGTTTGTGAGGCCCGAGCGTCGAAGCCCCGTAAGGCCTGCGCAAGCATTTGAAATTTTGTTCATTCGGCCTTTACATATTTCTGAAACTTGCGTTGCTCAGCATCCTCATCTCTGTTATGATAAACCTTAAAGGCCGTGGCCAAGATCTCGGTCTGAGGTATCGCAGGCCCTTGTTCTAATTTTTTTAATTTAGCCCAAATGTTGGGGTAACCTTGGGACAGAAAGTTAGTCATAAGGACCTGATGTCCCCTGGAGATTCGGGATCTAAATTGATGTATTGTTGGAGAGCTTTTGTCAGCCGATCAAGAAATTCAGAGGGGGTCTCTTCTCTTTTTTTGTATGATTTCCTGTAGCTTCTCAAAATTGATGGCTTTTTGTGCCGCACGTTTAAGGCCAGCTACTATACAAGTGACAAACTGATCTCTCAAGGTCATGCCCCCTGGGGAATTATAGTCCCAGTTAGGGTCTCTTTTGGGGGTGGCCTGAAGTCCAATAGGTTGGCTAGGGTTAGTTCTATGGTTCTCATCAGTATAGGCCCTCACCTGCTCCCAGACTCACCTACGCTCATCAGGAAGGATAGTATTTTCCAGAATCATATATATATATATATATATATATATATATATATATATATATATATATGATGAAAGGTGAGGCTAAAAGCTTGGAGGACCCACTGAAATTCCCTGAGGTAAGTAGTGGGGTCAGTGGCATAGGAACCAAACCATTTCTCCATCTGCAATAGATCCATCATGGAGAATGGAACATGGACTCTAACGATCCCTTTGGCTCCCACCACCTCCCTCAAAGGGGCCATAATTTGGGTAGACTGTGGGTGGGCAGCCTGTGTTCCAGAATGGGTAACAGGAGGGCTAAAAGAGGAAGTGGGCGGGGGAGTTGAAGAGGAGGAGCAGAAGGCAGAGTAGGCAGGAGTCGAAGAGGAAGGAGGGGGAAGAGCCAAAGGTGGAGTCGGAGTCAGCTCCAGAGTGGGTAGATGTGGGGCTGGCAGTAGAAGTGGGGCCTGAGGGGCCGAGGGAGGGGGAGGGGTTTCAGGTTGAGTACAGTATGGGGGCAGCTCATCCATGGGATAGAAATCAATTAGGGAGGCAGATGGTAGGGGAGCAGTCGGTCGACAGGCAAGGAGGACATTTTTGGAGCTGCAGTGAGTACAGCATGAGGGATTTGAACGGAGGAGGAAGAAGACCTCAATATAAGGCATCTTTGCCCATTTTTTTGACTAGTTGAAGAAGTTGAAAAGATCTCTCAGTATAGAGGGATCCAGGGTCCCAGAAGCAGGCCATTTACTTTGGTTATCTAAGGGATAAGTAGGCCAATCTTGAGTGCAAAACTTGATGAGTCTCTTTGGCTTTATATCAGGCATTAGGCCGAGAGTGGCTAGGTTGTTTAAGAGGCATTTCAGAGGGGAGTCAGCCGGGGGAGAGATGAAGAAGCCCCCATATTTTACCCATTCTGAATGGGGAGAGATAATGGGAGCTAATATATTACCTTGAGGAGCATCCCCCTCAAGATAACTATCAGAGAAAGCCAAGTCTGTGAGACCCAGTCGTCACTGGAATCAGGCGGACAAGGGGTCCAAGGGGACCGAAGGACAATGGGCCACCCTGCGCAGGGCTTTTTTCCTGTTCCGAACTGGAGAGATGAGACCCAAGTCCAGACAAGGCCAGAAGCTGGAAAAGGGCTTTCTTCCACCACTCACAGCCACGAACCCGGGAGACAGAGGCTTTAGGCTGGACAGGAAGATGGAAAGAGAGAGAGAGAGAGAGAGAGAGAGAGAGAGCACTCCCTGAGGCCCACTGTGACTGTGAAGGCCTAGGTGGGGTGTGGTACTCCCTATACGGGCCACCAGCAAGGCTGTAGGATGATCAACTGTCAGGTCCCACCATGGAAGGCTCACCAGGTTTAGGAGCTCTGGGGATGGGGGGACTTACCAATCCAATGGCTGGTGATGGATGTGTTAGAGTGGTGGTGGAAAAAATGGGCGAAGGCTGAGGCAGTTCCGGGAGGTTATGCCTTCCGGCTCTGGACAGGGTCCTGGGGGTTTCGGCACCAAATGAAGGGCAAAATCCACACTGGAGACCTCCGTGCAGCCAAGAGATTTATTAACCGGCCTTGGTGGCCACTTGGGACATGAAGAGGTGCAAGGGAAGGAAGTGTGGCAAGAAGGGGTGAGTTCCAGACAAGTGGAAACTTAAGTAGCAATTTCCAGTAGGGGCGTCTTCAAATGGACTGGTGGTCTAAGCGACCTTTGGATCTATAGGTTGCAGAGGGACAAAAGCGGACTTGTAAGTCCGTGATTGGCACAGAAAGGGCGAGCCCGCCCAGGGACGGATTCCTGCGAGAGGCTAGTATTCCCCGGAAGTTGAAACTCAGGCTTGCTCAAGAAACAGGAATTTAAGGCACCTGGGCCTGTCAGCCTAAGCCCTTCTATCAATAGGCAGGTGAAGTCACCTCCTTTTCCTGGTTGCTTCTGGGAAACACTGACTGGTTTATAATGTAGGAACCCAGAAATTTGCTTCTCTCCCTCTCTCAGTTTATTGAAGTGCCTGACAACAAATAGACTAATAATTAAAAGTACACTATAAATAGTTCCTAGGACCTAACTACCCTCCAATAGAACTACAGAGAGAGAGAGAGAGAGAGAGAGAGAGAGAGAGAGAGAGAGAGAGATGCTTTCTTTCCCTATGTGTTATTGTTTGGATATGAGGTGTTCTCCCAAAAGCTCATGTGTGAGACAATGCAAGAACTTTCAGAGGTGAAATGATTGGGTTATCAGATCCTTAACCTAATCAGTGGATTAATCTACTGATATGGATTAACTGGGTTCTAACTGTAGGCAGGTGGGGAGTGGCTGGAGGAGGTGGGTCACTGGAATGTGCCTTTGGGGTTTATATTTTGTTCTTGGTGAGCAGAGTGCTCTCTCGCGTGCTCTCTCTCTGCTTCCTGGTGTCATGTCCTGAGCTGTTTTCCTCGAACACGCCCTTCTGCCATGATGTTCTGCCTCACTTTGGGCCAGAGCCATGGAGTCGGCCAACCACGGATTGAACCTCTGAAACTGTGAGCCAAAATACACTTTTTCCCCTACAATGTTCTTCTCAGGTCTCTTGCTCACAGTAATGAAAAAGCTGACTAAAACACTATGCTTCCCCCAAGGCCCTCACCATATCTCTGGCTCTAGCATTTGACTGGAAACCATAAACTTAAGTAGATGATGCTCCATGAGACAAAAGCAAAAATCAGGCTCAGAACTTAAAAATTTCCTTTTATTTTAATGTAGTTCGTACAGTTCTCTCTGGTCTAGGAATTAACAAAGTCTTGAGACTTTGTGTCTGAACTCATAGGACAATAAGATATAGGACAAAGTTATAGAACAAATGCCTTTCATCCCAACTATCCTGACCCTAAAATTCCTGTCCTAAAGTTGACCCAGGAAAGTGTTCCTTACTCTATACACAGCTCTCATTTCAACAAATGGCATTCTTTTTTTTAAATATTTTTTTAGTTGTCAATGGACCTTTATTTATTTATTTTTGTGTGGTGCTGAGAATCGAACCCAGTGTCTCACACATGCTAGGCAAGTGCTCTACCACTAAGCTAAAACCTCAGCCCTCCAAATGCTACTCTTGAAATTCCCTTAACAAGGAAAAACACTTTATAATTATTCACTGTTGGTCCTTGGTTTCTCCGCAGTCTTTCCTCCCAAACCGTTCTTAGCTTCTTTCAAATTTCCATATATAATCTTATATCTATTCTTTTAAGATCACCTAAAAAAATCCATACTAGGAACTGACTTTGGAATTCTATGGGGTTTTTTTCCAGTCACTGACTAATGAAGAATATGATCAAATTATTTTCTCACAACTGGTGGAAAATTTAAGAGATAACATTTGGTTTTACAAACAAAACTTTCATCTCATAATAGTGCTTTAGTAGGATTACTTGAGGTCTCAAGTGACCAAACATTAATTCAAATTTACTTAGGGCTGGGGATATAGCTCAGTTGGTAGAGTGCTTGCCTCACATGCACAAGACCCTGGGTTCAGTCCCCAGAACCACAAAAAGAAAAAAAAAAAGTAGAAAATTTTCTTGAATACAAGAAGGGAGAAATATTTATTTATTTTTATTTCATTGATAAATCTAAGAGTCACCTGGCAGGAGCCCAGAAATGAGTCTCTTCCAATTTACAGACTTTTTCTTCTATATTGGATTATTCTCCAGCAGTTACACAAGTGGTGACAAAGATGACCGACCACAAACAGCTTTGGCATCAAATACTACCTGTTTAGTCTTTCCATCCTACAGAGATATTTGTTTCTAAGAGTTCAGCAGAAGACTCAAGGAAGGTAGTGGAGATGAGCATGCCATGGACAATAAATAGCCCAGTCCTCTGGATTCTTTGCTGAGTCCCAACAGAGTGGCCAAGCTTTGGGTCAGGCTGGGGAGGCCACTGCAGCTAGGATAGAAGATCCAAAGACAGCAGCTCTGATTTCTTCCACCAGCCTATTTCAGGGAAGGCACAGGAAGATCCTGTTGCTCCAGCAATTGGCAGGCTCCAGTTGAGGAGTCTAGGGATGAACCCTTACGCTGCTGAGACCTAGGTGACATTTGGTGCAAACAATTGTGACCTTCTGAAAAAAAATGCCCCCTTCCTTTGTTCTCTAACCCAGGGGAGTGGGTAGCCACGAACATGTCAAAGTAAAAATGGAGCCTGGCACAGTGGCACAGGCCTATAATCCCAGTGGCTGGGGAGGCTGAGGCAGGAGGACCACAAGTTCAAAGCCAGCCTCAGCAAAAACGAGGAGCTAAGCAACTCAGTGAGACCCTGCCTCTAAATAAAATACAAAATAGAGCTGGGGATGTGGCTCAGTGGTTGAGTGCCCTGCTTCAATCCCTGGTACCAAAAAAATAAAATTAAATTAATAAAAGAATCTAGCACATAATTTATATAAAAAAAGAAGAAATAAAAAGAAAGTGAAAATGGTCCTATGAAGGTCCCTAGGCACTTGCAATTCTCCCAGATTACACCATATGAGCAGTGAGAGAGAGAAACGACCCACACAGATTATCTCGAGTGAGGTTTGGTGGTGGCCGCAGCCACTTATTTAATTCAAATTTTAAAAAATATATTAAATAGATTCTGGCAACTTTCGTGCTTTAAGTTAGAACATTCTACATCAAATTTTTGTGATTTTTTATTTAAACACAGGATGATGGTTTTAAAATAATTACCCCCGAACTTTTACTAAAACAATGCCACTATGAGTAAGGAGCGCTACTTTTAAGACCTCCATTTGAAACCAAATGTACACTTTCTAGATTTTAACACATCCTAAGCCACCAATTTCATAAAATTGCATCCACTTTTCAAAGCTTCTATTGCCCTATGGAAGCAGCCCTTTGAAAAGGAAGAGGTATATTTGATTCTCTAATGTCTCCATTTAGACAATTACAGGCAGGTTTCCATACATCATCCCCTTGAAAATATCATAAAAGCACTTTCCAGGAGGGTTCTAGTATGGATGGGAATGTTAAAGGCATTAATTTCATGAAACTACAGGAAAATTTTCAGATTAGAAAATGATAAGAAACAATGAAACATTTTCCTGGTGCTTAATGTGGGCTCAATTGCATTGAAACAGCTAAAATTTTTACTAATATTTTTAATTTACTGAATTTTTAAATTTACTAAATTTTTACTACAATTTTTCCTTTTCTTTAGGAAAAGCTACCTATAAAATGAAGACAATTGTTGTAAGGATGGAGGGCAGTTTGCATTTCAAATGAGACACCAAGTTACAGATATATTGAGATATTCAAACCAGAGTGGTCATTAACAACAATATTTCTAGACAATCAGAGTATACAAACGTCTAAATATCACCCGTTTTCATAACTTCCAAATGGTTCCAGACTTAATCAAGAAAAGGTAGAAATTGGGGGAAAGTAAAAATGTTGACATAAACAAGAATTGTTATTATATAAGAGAAGGAAAATGAAAATATAAGATTTGCAATTCTTTTATTTTCTAAAATCATTTCCTCTATGCTTTCTTTTCTTTTTTTCTTTTTCTTTTTCTTTTCCTTTTTTTTTTTTTTTTTTTTTTTTTTTTTTTTTTTTTTTTTTGCTGGGCAGAGGGATACCAGGGATTGAACTCAGGGCACTTGACCACTGAGCCACATCCCCAGCCCTATTTTGCATTTTATTGATAGACAGGGTCTCACTGAGTTGCTTAGCACCTTGCTTTTGCTGAGGCTGGCTTTGAACTCTCAGCCTCCTGAGCCGCTGGGATTACAGGCATGTGCCACTGCACCCAGCTTCCTCTATGCTTTCTAAATACTAGCTTGATGTTCTTATTTGAGAATGTGGTAGCCAATCTCCAAAATGATCTCCCAGTAATTCCAATCTCCTAGCTCATGCCAAATAAGACTGACCTGTATAACCAATAAGATAATGCAGAAATGACGGACTATGACATTAAAGGGCTGAGTCACAAAGACTTTGTTGCTTCTTTCTTATTCTCTCTTGCATTGCTCATTCTGGGTAACACAAATGCCATGTCATCGTGCTAAGAGGTTCTAATCACAGAATGCAGAAAACGTCAACCCCAAATATAAAGGATTGTTGATTTAAAGGCAATTAAGAAGAAGCAGATTCAGGTAAAGATCTCTGCCCTGCCTGTTTTGGCCTGAAAGCAGGACAGAGATTTACAAAGACAAAAGCTCTCCTGCCACCCCTATCAGAGACAACAAGTTAACCACTGAAGACAACTCTACACTTCTATTGGATTAGAGGTAGTGCCAGGGGAATCTACACTAATGAGCTTCATTAACTCGCCTTTATCTAGTGGTCATTTGCCTTTCCCCGACTTTCTCACCCTAGACTCAAAGTTCTTTTCCTTTCTCTTGTCACTTCTGTAAAAATTTACCGGGCTTTGTTGGAGATGCCATAGAAGTTAGAATTCAAAGCCAGGACTTTGAGAACTACTCATTTCCTGAATGTCTCACATGTATGTGTGAAAATTACATTTAAAGAACTTCTGTTTGTTTTTCCCTTGTTGATCTGTCTTTTGTTACAGGAGTATATTCCAACTAAGAACCTATGAATGTTGAAGATGAATTATTCTTCTTCCCCTGCGTGGACATTTGTTAAGATTTAAAAGTAGAGCTTTGGAATCTAGAGAAAGAGAAGGTTAAAAGAACATAGGGTGTATGGCCAGCCCTCTCTGTTTTGACCCTAGTTTTGACACGGGTAAGTTCTTGTATCTCAGTCATGTCATTGATCTTCTCTGGTCCCTGGGCATTTTTCTGCCAACTAGATGATTACCATGGCAACCTCAATGAGTCCAACAATAGCTTGCATACTTGCACTGAATTAAATCAAAATTAGTAATATTTTTAACAGAGTCTGGGCAGATTTACCATTTAAAATACAAGAGGAATGGCTTTGTTGAGAAATAAATAAGATTGCAGAGACATAAATAGCTTTAAAGTTGCTGTGCTAATTTAAAAACAATTCTTACTATAAATAAGTCAATTATCATTATTATATGTGCATTACAATAAAAGGAAATTGTATGTGACAGCCTTGGAGCCTAATTCTAATTATTATTTATATTTTAAAGAAATAATAGATGCATATCTGAAAATTTTCAAATGTTCAGACTCTCCACTATAATTAGCCAAAATATATGTAGCTAGGCAGTACTGCAAATTATTTATTTTGCTTTGTTTATTATTTCACAAATCTTCCATTAAATATAAAGAAGGCAAACTCAGACAAACCTTTAAATGAATATAAAATAACTAGTTGGACATAAAACCTGAGATTACCTTGGTGAATTAGCTTTCAAAATTAAAATGGAAATGAAAACACAATTTGTTGATCCTATTTCCTTATTAAACATTAAGATGATGACTTTTTCCATAAAGATTATCCCCAGGTTTCTCAACAAAAACAAGAAAGCAACAGAATTAGGTACAAGTCGCAAGTTGAAAGAGACGTATAGATTTGCCTTTTGCAAACTTCTTAGATCCACCCATTAACCCTTGACTTTCTGTATCATAGAGATTAAAAAGCTAAAGTTGATTTAACTTCCAGTATTGTTAGAGTTGACCATATGACCTGGTTCTGACAATGACATAAAGGCAAAAATTTCTGAGCAGAGTTATTTTCCCCAAATAAAACATAGGAAAAACCCTTTGTCCTTGCCTCTTTACTGCCTGGAACATAGAAATAATGCCTGGAGGTTTATCAGCCATCTTTCAATTCTTGACAAAAGCTACTTCCTAAGAAGAAAAGACTAGAAAGCTAGAAAGAATGGGGATCCCTAGATATCATGTTTGACCCCTAGTCAATAGCATGGACTGCCTTCCTTGGTATTTCTTTTGCAAGAATAACAAAAATTCTTTCTGACTTACAAGGCCACCATTTGCTGGGTTTTCTGGAGGTTTGGTTTCTGCTTTATTTTGTTTTGTTTTGTTTCTCTTCTTCTTTTTTTTTTTTTTTTTGGTTCTTCTTTTGCAGCTGATTATATTTGTAATTGATAAACAAGCAAAACAAGAGGATTTATTTATATCTATTACACACCAGTGGTTCTCAAACCAAACCATGGATCAGAATCACCTGGAAGACATCATCTCCAGAGTTTCTGGTTCAGTAGGTCCTGGGTGGCTCACTTTCTTCTTCTTCTTCTTCTTTTTTTTTTTTTTTTTTTTTTTTTTTGGCAAGTGCTGGGGATTGAACCCAGGGCCTCACACATGGTAGGCAAGTACTCTACCACTAAGCTACACCCTCAGCCCCAAAATTTCACTTTTAACAAGTGCCCAAGTGATATAGCTGCCACTATAGCAGGTGCCTCACTCTAAGAACCATTGAATCACACAACAATATTTCATAATATAAAATATAACATTGCATAATATAGCACAGCATAACACAAACAACAGTCTAAAATGAATATTACACTTTCTAAGTTCCTACCCCCTTTCTGGTTTGCTGTTTTAAAACTAAATTTCTGCCCCAGTTCAGATCTCCAGATCAAATATTCCTTAGTAATTTACGCTTCAAGTATAAAATAAGTTGCTAAAAGATCAGCAGATATTATAGTTCTGCTCCTGCCTGAAGCTAAAAGATAGGGAAGGAGCTGTCTAGCACTTGCCAGGCTAGACTATTTGCCATGTCATTTCCCGGCACATAATTATGCTGCTTGCTGACAACTATTCTACTTTCTATACTTCTGTAAATTGTAAATGACAGTTTGGAAGCTGTTGGCTTAAAATTCTGAAAAAGAAACCTTTACAAAGAGAGGCAAGGATAAAATCACGGTCAATTTAAAGTGGTTGCTGATAAGCTGGCCCTGAGAAGCATCGTCAAGTTAGCATGCTGTGAATGAAATGGAATTTCCTGTCTCTTTCTCCTCCCCACCTTCACTCCTACCACCTAGAGTCTCAAAGCATGTGATCCACTCAAAAATCCAAATTTCAATGGAATGAGCTGGAAAATGTAGAGCTTGGAAGCCTTTTTCTCCCTGCTAGAAAAGCACACAATTGAATTTTTACACACAAGGTGGAAAAGAAAGCTTCTACCATGGTCATGTTGTAGGGACAGACAAGGCAAGGCACCAAAGATCACAGGAAACAGTTTTATTTGGCTGCAGCTGGGTTCAGAAGGTACAGTTCTCACCATAATCAATTAATCCCCTGAACCCGGAGTTCAAGTACTTTCAGAACTTTATACTCAGCATATTAAGGGGAGGGGCTCAGAAGTTCACAGTTTACAGAAGTTCACATAAAAGCAGCTTTTTTTTCTTTCCCTGTTCTGGGCAAGTTAACCTTTCAAGGACAGCACCTGAGAAAGGGAGAGCTCCTTCTCCCCTTTCTTTCCTCCCCCTGCCAGCTGTTACCATGGAGCCCAACTTCTCTTATCTTAGAAATGTAGACATCTCTGTGAAGCTCCAGTTCAAGGCCAGAGGCCTTGTTTAAAGAATTTGTCCTTTTATTATTACACTTTGCATTTGCAAACACACTTCTACAAACTACTAAATTGGATACATGTTTGTGAAAAACAAGTAAAGGGGTGTCCAGCACCTAGAGTGCTGATTTCTTCCAGGCCAGTGGCCAAGCAAAACAGGGCAAAAGGAAAATAGGAAGTTTATCCACATTGAACTCTTTTGTAGAGACTCTTTTGCTGTCAGTCCTAAAATCAGCCATGGTGAAAATTTCTGGAGAAGCTTAGTTAAGATTTTCTGTGGAGGAGGGGGAGCCACTACAGTCAGACTTTGCCCTGTGCCCATAGTCTGCTCCCTCTCTTATCCAGAATGACATGCTTCAAAAGCCCATCAAAGAGTAATCCTTTGAAAAAGCAAATCTGCCATTTTCCAGGTCTAATATTTGGTCTGCTTTGGCTCCCCTCCCATGAACTAGACAAAATAATTCTTCTGTCCTAGTAACTACATGACTTAAGTGGTGTGATGTTAACTTCCTAAAGGAGATGGACCCACCTATTTCACCAATCACTAATCAGCATGGTATCCAGTATCTCAGTGAGTAGAACAAGATAGCTAACCTGAGTTAAATAACCCAAGATAAGCAAGTGAAACGTTAACTCCCAATCTTAGTTGGCTTAACTCAACAAAGGTATGTATCTTCTCAAATTTCAGGTCTAGCATGGGTTTATGGTACTCAGGGATTGAAGTAGATCTAGGTGGCACCATCTTGTGATGCTATGGTTTCAACATAAGATTTCTAGGGTTACAGCAACAGAAAGAGAGAGTAGGGAAGTGATAACAGATGCCCTTACAGCCCTAAGGCTTGGAAGTGGCATACTTCACTGCTGCTCAAATCCTACTGGTCATAATCATGTCTTCAAGGTCTCTGTCTACTGCTGTAATGGCCTACAGACACAATACTGAGAAACAGCTGTAAAGGGCCATGTAAAAAGATTTCATTACAGGGTTCACAGAGTTCTATTCACTGAGAAAACACAGTATACAACACATCTTTAAGAAGAATTCTCTGATTGAAGTTTTCAAGAGGTCTCTGTATACTACTTAGTCTTTACCTAACTTCAAAGGTGGCTGGGAAATGGGGAACACATGCAATGTAGGAAAGCTGATTCCCTGCCTTCCCTTCACTCCCTTCCCTGATGCTGCCATGACCCTACCATCTCCAGAGCCTCCTCAGAGGCTGTAGCACATGGAGGCCACCTCAAAGTTCTTTTTAAGTAAATAAGTCTAGCTCCATTCTGTGGTGTGAATTAATGGCCTCTATCCACTAATTGCCAATAGGAAATCTCTTTCCAGTTGTGACAACCATAAGTAACCTCAGACACACATCCAAGTTTTCTCTGAGGAACAGAATTTCCTTTATCTTGCTACTTCTCTAAAAATCAGACTGTGCTTTGTAGAAGATGATGGAATACAAAGCCACTTTGAGAACTACTCATTCTGGGTGGGGAATCTCACATGTGTATATGAAATACACATATAATAAACTTCTGTTGTTTTTTTACCCCCAGGGTTAATCTCAGTTCTGTTAAAGGAGACCCTTATAACTAAGAAACTATGGAGTTGATTCTTCTAAAATTATTTGAGGTTCCTGTAAGCCATCCAAGGGGGAGGGATCAAGTAAGTAGTTGAGGGGCTGAGGTTGTGGCTCAGCAGTAGAGCACTCGCCTAGCACATGCATGCCCCAGGTTCAATTCTCAGCACCACATAAAAATAAAGACATTCTGTAAAACTAAAACAAATAAATAAATATTTTTTAAAAGTAAGTAGTTGAAGATGCTCAGAAGAATTATTCTGCATAAAAATTCTGGAGTTGTTCCCATTTAGGGGTTTAGTTCTGGTTGTTGACAAAATCATCTATGTAGAATGGAAAAAGAAAAGTGTAATTTACTAATTACTTTTTCTGCTCTTTTTGCTTCTCCTTTTCTCAGATATGATCAGGTTAACTGGCCACACTTCGAGGAGATATAAAGGGCAAGTTTGGTCCTTCAGCCATCCTTTGATATATTATTCAAGACAACACCACTATCTGGCATTTTTCTTTTCAGGAGACCTGTAACTTAGAAAGGTCTGTAGTGTGGGTTTTTTTTTTTTTTTTTTTGTATTCTAGGTCATAAATGACTCTCAAAACTTCTGGTGGCATGAATTATGGTTAGAGTTCCATCTCTGAAATCAGAGTGCAAGGGGTCTGAACCCCAGTTCCATGACATGCACAGGAATAGCAGTTTTATTCACAGTAACACAAAATAAGAAACAAATTAAATGTCCATCTGCAATAGAATAGGAAAATAAAATGTAGTCAATTTATGCCATGGAATACTACACAGCAATGAACATGTAGCAGCATGGATGAATCTGATGTTTTGAATGAAAAAAAAAAACAGATATAAGAATACCTACTCTATGATTCAACTTATATGAAGTTCAAAAACAGGCAGGACTCTTCTAGGGTGACAGAGGTCAGATCGGTGGTAATCCTTAGAGAGGGCAATGCATGGGAGATACTCTTCTGGGGTGCTAAGAATGATCTATATCTTGACCAGGGTAACATAACACAAGTGTATGCATATGTAAAACTTTATTGTTGCACACTTAAGATTTTGCCCTGTGTGTGTGTGTGTGTGCACGTGCTTAATTTTAAAACCTCAGTTACAGAGCTGATGATGTTGCTCAGTGGTAGAGCACTTACCTAGCACACTCAAGGCCCTGGGTTTGATCCCAGTACCACACACACACACAAATTCTCAATTACAAATAAACTTTAAAAGCACCCCCCCCCCACCAAATGATTCTTCTATGTGGCCAAAATTGAGAACCACTTGCCACTAGGCCACCACGTCTACCAGCATATTGCTTTCCTGTCCACACTCAACTTTGCCCTTCAGTAGCAGATTTTGCCATGTCACTCCTTATGTTTATAAACCATCCATGATGCCTCCGAGAGGCCACCAGAGAAAGCACTAAGTGCATCATTTAAAATTCCTAGCAGGGGCTGGGGTTGTGGCTCAGCGGCAGAGCACTCGCCTTGCACGTGCGCGGCCTGGGTTCGATCCTCAGCACCACGTAAACATAAATGCATCACATTGTGTACAACTAAAGTAAATAAATAAATATTTTTAAAAAATAAAATAAAATAAAATTCCTAGCAAGGTGTTTTAGTCAGCTTTTTTGCTGCTGTGACTAAAGGACCTGACCAGAACAACAGTAGAGGAGGAAAAGTTTATTTGAGGGCTCACAGTTTCAGAGGTCTTAGTCCACAGGCAGCCAGTTCCGTTCCTCCCAGTTCAAGATGAAGCTGAACATCATGGCAGAGTGTGTGGCAGAGGGAAGCAGCTCACATGATGATCAGAAAGCAGAAAGTGAGACTCCACTCTCCAGATACAAAATATGTACCCCAATGCCACACCCCCAATGCCCATCTCCTCCAGCCACCCCCACCCCCAGCCTCCAATTACCACTCAGTTAATTCCATCAGAGATTAATTCCCTGTTTGGATAAAGGCTCTCACAACCTAATCATTTCCCTCTGAACCCTCTTATACCATCTCACACGTGAATTTTTGGGTGACACCTCATATACAAACCAAAACACAAGGCTATTATCTTAATTAATTTAGCATTTCTGCACTCTCCAGTTACTAATAGGAACTGAGAATAGGTGAGGTCCCTACATCCAGGAAGAAATCTATAGTAGAAATAACTGACTGCTTAACAATCCCTTGGTTAAAATTTTCTCATCTACACTGCAAGTCAAAGCAAGGATTTATGAACTATAAGAACTACATAAGCTGGGGTTGTGGCTCAGCAGTAGAGCGCTCGCCTAGCACGTGCGCGGCCCGGGTTCAATCCTCAGCACCACGTAAATAAATGCATTGTGTACAACCTAAAGCAAATGAATAAATATTAAAAAAAAAGAACTACATATGAGCCTGAGAAATTATCCACTCTGAGACCAAAACAAGTGAAGGGATTTGTCCTATGTCATCCAACAAATCAATAATCTCCAGATGTTTTCACAACATTGACACTCTGATACTTTGCCATCAACATGCATTTCTGAATAGAAACATTGTCCCCAGTCACCTGGAGAAGCATTGGCAGTGATAGCAGAGGCCTTGGCAGATTTTATTTTTACCCACTTACATTTTTTCCATCAAGGCATTAGCACCTTTTACCTTTAGCATTACCCTCTGTCTTTTGACATGTCATCAATAATCTTGGAGCCCTCATGTGCTCCTGGTCACTCATTGGAGGTTGCTGGATTACACCAAAGCAAGGAAAGCTGAAAAGTGATGAGAGTGAAAGAAGTACAAATGGCACTCAATGGATAAGGGATTCTAGTCCAATTTTACCTCCCAACTGACCTTGCACAAATCGTTGGAACTCTAAGAGCCTCTGTCTGCCAATCTATAAAATGGGAGTATGTGCCATGGTTCAAATATTTCCCACACTATTATAAATATCAAATGAGACAATGTTTATCAAACTATCACAAACTTCTACTCAAACAAACGAGGCCTGCTACTGAATGTACTTGTGAAGTCAAGGGAAGAGAACAAAGCTGGAAACGTGCTGATGGATGATTTCTCTGATGAAATATTTCCTGACAAAAGACATCTTGTTAACAAGCTACTCTATATTACCATAACATGTATTTCACAATTCATCCACTTCCTGCAAGATGTCAAAATAATTGGTCTATAATATTTCTAAAATATAGTCAGCCATCTTTGGATTTATTACACGCATATGCATTTACATAATGATGACTGAATTTACACATCATGCATCTTTCCAGACTTTAGACTTCCCATTACTCTTTTAAAGTCACAAGCCTTGTTATGAAATGCAAAAGTCTCTAAGCATGGTTACTATTTTCTTCAGGACAAAAATAAGTGATAGAATTAATATTGCACTGTTAGCTGGAGATGACAGCTTAGTAACTGTTCATAATAAACTCAGAATTTCTCCTCCACTGGTCACAGGGAGAAGAGATGGTTCCAGATTTGCCGCCTGACTTTGTCATGACAGCTACTACAACCTCAGTAAGGTGACAGAATACTTCATGCTGAAGGATTGCTGCCATTACTACTTTATCAGCTACTGGAGAAGATTTCACCTACTCTAATGCAAGGTGATCAGAAACAGAGAGGAGGTGGCTCAAGTACATTTCAATGGCTGGCACTGCTGATTAGATGCCCCAAAGCCTTTCCCAGCCCCATCCTTCCCTGCTCCCTTATACTACAGAAGACTGGAAAGTCAAATGCTTTTCCATATTCCCTTGTAACTGAGGGTTGCCATAGACCCAGCTCTGGCCCACAAGATACAGCTGAATTTTTTCAGCTTTTTTTTTTTTTCTTTTTGTCCACAGGGTCTATCTCACTAGAAGTATACAGTTAAGCTACTGTGGTTTAAAGTCATTTCTTCTCTCTATGCTTTTGCCACTAACTAACTACATACTTAACTTTGTTTGCTTTATTTGGTGTTTTGATTATTAAGAAATAGGTTGTAAATTGAATTTTGTTTAGAGGTATGAAAAAATGTATGTGATTATAAAGTCAAATCTACAAAACAAGGTGTATCAGAAGGACTAGTTTCTATCTCTATCTCCTCTATTCAATTTCCTCCTTCTTCTAATCTGGGGGTTTTATTTTCCCTTTTCTTGAAATGTATTTTTAAATAATTTTAGATATACAGGAAGTTACAAAGATCCTGCAGAGTTCCCACATACCTTTCACCCAGCTTCTTTGACATCTTACATAACCATGGTTGATTTTTCAAAAGTAATATGTTAACATTAGTATAATGCTATTAACTAAGCTACAAACTTTGCTCAGATTTCATCACCATATTTTCATTGTCCTTTTTCTGAGCTGGAATCCCATTCTAGGATCCCACATGACATGGATTTACAGACTCCTTCATCTCCTACGATCTACACCAGTTGTCAACCTTTGTCTTTCATGATTTTGGCACCAGTGAAAAGTACTGGCCAGTTACACAACATTCCTCAATTTGAGTCTGAAAAATGACTCTTTGTAATTAAATTCAGGTTATGTATTTGGGGAAGGTAAACCATGCAATAGGTACTATGCCCTTCTCAGTGATCATTAATACACTGGGGGAGATATGTTTAAGCTGCGCAAATATCTTAGTTTTGCTTAAACATTCACCCACTAATTTTAACATGCATTAATAATCCTTGACTGGAATAATTATTACTGTAGTGTTTGCCAAATTGGTGATTTTCCATATGGCATCTCCAAAAAAGCCCGGTAAATTTTTACAGAAGTGACAAGAGAAAGGAAAAGAACTTTGAGTCTAGGGTGAGAAAGTCGGGGAAAGGCAAATGACTGCTAGATAAAGGCGAGTTAATGAAGCTCATTAGTGTAGATTCCCCTGGCACTACCTCTAATCCAATAGAAGTGTAGAGTTGTCTTCAGTGGTTAACTTGTCTCTGATAGGGGTGGCAGGAGAGCTTTTGTCTTTGTAAATCTCTGTCCTGCTTTCAGGCCAAAACAGACAGGGCAGAGATCTTTACCTGAATCTGCTTCTTCTTAATTGCCTTTAAATCAACAATCCTTTATATTTGGGGTTGACGTTTTCTGGTTTTCTGCATTCTGTGATTAGAACCTCTTAGCACGATGACATGGCATTTGTGTTACCCAGAATGAGCAATGCAAGAGAGAATAAGAAAGAAGCAACAAAGTCTTTGTGACTCAGCCCTTTAATGTCATAGTCCGTCATTTCTGCATTATCTTATTGGTTATACAGGTCAGTCTTATTTGGCATGAGCTAGGAGATTGGAATTACTGGGAGATCATTTTGGAGATTGGCTACCACATTCTCAAATAAGAACATCAAGCTAGTATTTAGAAAGCATAGAGGAAGCTGGGTGCAGTGGCACATGCCTGTAATCCCAGCGGCTCAGGAGGCAGAGAGTTCAAAGCCAGCCTCAGCAAAAGCAAGGTGCTAAGCAACTCAGTGAGACCCTGTCTATCAATAAAATGCAAAATAGGGCTGGGGATGTGGCTCAGTGGTCAAGTGCCCTGAGTTCAATCCCTGGTATCCCTCTGCCCAGCAAAAAAAAAAAAAAAAAAAAAAAAGGAAAAGAAAAAGAAAAAGAAAAAAAGAAAAGAAAGCATAGAGGAAATGATTTTAGAAAATAAAAGAATTGCAAATCTTATATTTTCATTTTCCTTCTCTTATATAATAACAATTCTTGTTTATGTCAACATTTTTACTTTCCCCCAATTTCTACCTTTTCTTGATTGATTAAGTCTGGAACCATTTGGAAGTTATGAAAACGGGTGATATTTAGACGTTTGTATACTCTGATTGTCTAGAAATATTGTTGTTAATGACCACTCTGGTTTGAATATCTCAATATATCTGTAACTTGGTGTCTCATTTGAAATGCAAACTGCCCTCCATCCTTACAACAATTGTCTTCATTTTATAGGTAGCTTTTCCTAAAGAAAAGGAAAAATTGTAGTAAAAATTTAGTAAATTTAAAAATTCAGTAAATTAAAAATATTAGTAAAAATTTTAGCTGTTTCAATGCAATTGAGCCCACATTAAGCACCAGGAAAATGTTTCATTGTTTCTTATCATTTTCTAATCTGAAAATTTTCCTGTAGTTTCATGAAATTAATGCCTTTAACATTCCCATCCATACTAGAACCCTCCTGGAAAGTGCTTTTATGATATTTTCAAGGGGATGATGTATGGAAACCTGCCTGTAATTGTCTAAATGGAGACATTAGAGAATCAAATATACCTCTTCCTTTTCAAAGGGCTGCTTCCATAGGGCAATAGAAGCTTTGAAAAGTGGATGCAATTTTATGAAATTGGTGGCTTAGGATGTGTTAAAATCTAGAAAGTGTACATTTGGTTTCAAATGGAGGTCTTAAAAGTAGCGCTCCTTACTCATAGTGGCATTGTTTAGTAAAAGTTCGGGGGTAATTATTTTAAAACCATCATCCTGTGTTTAAATAAAAAATCACAAAAATTTGATGTAGAATGTTCTAACTTAAAGCACGAAAGTTGCCAGAATCTATTTAATATATTTTTTAAAATTTGAATTAAATAAGTGGCTGCGGCCACCACCAAACCTCACTCGAGATAATCTGTGTGGGTCGTTTCTCTCTCTCACTGCTCATATGGTGTAATCTGGGAGAATTGCAAGTGCCTAGGGACCTTCATAGGACCATTTTCACTTTCTTTTTATTTCTTCTTTTTTTATATAAATTATGTGCTAGATTCTTTTATTAATTTAATTTTATTTTTTTTTGGTACCAGGGATTGAACTCAGGGCACTCAACCACTGAGCCACATCCCCAGCTCTATTTTGTATTTTATTTAGAGGCAGGGTCTCACTGAGTTGCTTAGCTCCTCGTTTTTGCTGAGGCTGGCTTTGAACTGTGGTCCTCCTGCCTCAGCCTCCCCAGCCACTGGGATTATAGGCCTGTGCCACTGTGCCAGGCTCCATTTTTACTTTGACATGTTCGTGGCTACCCACTCCCCTGGGTTAGAGAACAAAGGAAGGGGGCATTTTTTTTTTTTCAGAAGGTCACAATTGTTTGCACCAAATGTCACCTAGGTCTCAGCAGCGTAAGGGTTCATCCCTAGACTCCTCAACTGGAGCCTGCCAATTGCTGGAGCAACAGGATCTTCCTGTGCCTTCCCTGAAATAGGCTGGTGGAAGAAATCAGAGCTGCTGTCTTTGGATCTTCTATCCTAGCTGCAGTGGCCTCCCCAGCCTGACCCAAAGCTTGGCCACTCTGTTGGGACTCAGCAAAGAATCCAGAGGACTGGGCTATTTATTGTCCATGGCATGCTCATCTCCACTACCTTCCTTGAGTCTTCTGCTGAACTCTTAGAAACAAATATCTCTGTAGGATGGAAAGACTAAACAGGTAGTATTTGATGCCAAAGCTGTTTGTGGTCGGTCATCTTTGTCACCACTTGTGTAACTGCTGGAGAATAATCCAATATAGAAGAAAAAGTCTGTAAATTGGAAGAGACTCATTTCTGGGCTCCTGCCAGGTGACTCTTAGATTTATCAATGAAATAAAAATAAATAAATATTTCTCCCTTCTTGTATTCAAGAAAATTTTCTACTTTTTTTTTTTCTTTTTGTGGTTCTGGGGACTGAACCCAGGGTCTTGTGCATGTGAGGCAAGCACTCTACCAACTGAGCTATATCCCCAGGCCAAGTTTTTGTTTCTTTCTTCTGCTTTTCCTGTTTTCACTTTTTGAATATTCTAACTGTTCTTTTGCCTTCCTCTTTCCATTTTCTTTTCTCATCATTATGTGATAGGAGAACTAAAGGGACTCTATCTTGTTCTTCAGCAGCCATCTTAGGAGTTCCAAGAAATAGTTCTGTTTCTCAGAAATAGTAGAACACTGAAAGTGCCTCCTCTGTACCCATTAATTGTTACCTAGCATAACATACTTGGCAACACAAAAATAGCAATTCTTATATAATGTAAAATTGTTCTCTTTGGTTTCCATTTTTCTTGGGCAATGTACCTTGTCAGATATTGATTGTCTAGATTTTAGTAACCATTCTCTAACGTTTACTCAACTAGGGTCATTTTGATTCCCTTCCCTTCTACTTGCTTGCTGCTATGCCAACCTGGAAAGTCCCATGGGAAATACCATTGTACCCATTGCATTGTCTCGCTAACTGCCCAAATTCAGCTTCTGTACTGCAGCTTGCTTGCATTGGCTGAAACCCTGCAACCAGATATTCCACCCTCTGTGGTTTTTCTCTTTATAAACCCTTGAAAATAACTGCTGGCACGCCATCTTTTTTTTTAGTATTTATTTATTTACTTTAGTTGTACACAATGCAATGCATTTATGTTTATGTGGTGCTGAGGATCGAACCCGGGCCGTGCACGTGCGAGGCGAGCGCTCTGCCGCTGAGCCACAACCCCAGCCCCTGGCACGCCATCTTGTCATGCTGCATGGTGCATGGGGATGGTGGCCACTGATCAGCTTAATAAAGGCTTCTTTCTAGATCAAGTGTGACATGGCATTTCACTGGGCATAACAATTAATTGCATTTTACTATCTTTTATAACTTCAGTTTCTATAATTTCTGCCTCTATCATTGTTATGGCTGTTAGATGTTATAGTTAATATCTAGATTTGACTTTAATGCTGTATCTAATTTACTGCTATTTGTTCTTGTTGATTTTGTTAATATCTGTCCCATCATTCCTATTGTTGTGGTTGTTACTGTTGTGGATGTTACAGTTGGTACTTTCATGCTGTATTTGGTTCACTCCTGTTTATTGTTGTGGCTAATGTTCATTTTTCTCCTTTGTACAGGTGCTTGGGATCCAGTAAAACACTTTGAGTTCATGGGGTAGATGCTCTGCTACGGAGCTACACTCCAAACCCTGCTAACATGTGTTGCTCCACACACAACCCAATCTGTCTTAACTTCAGTTAATACCGAACACAAAGAATACAGGAAATTAAAAACCCCAACCAATGACTAGGCACCAAGTAGGCACTGCCAGGGAGACCTAAAGACCTGCTTCTGGATATCATCTCCTACAGTTATAGCAGAGAGAAACAACATAAAACCTGTGAACATCACAACTAGAGGGGCCTCAATATAGGTCTCTTCCATGCCTGTTTACAACATATGCTTTTGACAAGACTAGAGGAGTAATCACAGACATACCCGATATACTGTGCTGTCTATAACACAATTGCCTGATCCACTAGAAGGACCCCACTTTTGTGAAACCTACAGAGAAACTGGGATCCTCAGGCTCTGACACAGCATGCACCATGTTAAAGTACACTTACCATCACCAAACAACAGTCAGGGAATATATACTACAAAACCCACTAGGAAATACAGCCTACAGTTCACCATGATCAGATGTTTTCTGATAACCCTGAACACATCATCAAGAGAAGACTGAGCCCTAAAAAAGCCTTCAAGAAAAAGTGGTTATTCTTTATTCTCAGAGCAGTGCTCAAAGCCTCAGCAACTTAGCAAGACAGTCTCAAAGTGTATGTTTAATTTTGTAAGAAACCACCAGACCATTTTCCATTTGGGAATTTTGCATCTCCAAACAAAGTATGAGAGTTCTAGTTCTGTCTTCTTGCTAGTGCTTGGTAGTGTTGGGTTTTGTTTTTGTTTTTTTAAATTTTTGCCATTTTAATAGGTGCATAGCAGTATCTCATTTTGGTTTAAATTTGTATATTCAAAGGGTAACAGCACTGAGTATCTTTTCATATGCTTTTGAAGCCAGATTTAAAGATAGGAAGTGTAGTTAGGTAAATTGAGTCTAATATTGAGTCTAACAAAGAAAATGGAGTCCAGTCTGAGCCTGGGAAACCAGAACTTCACCTGGGAGATTGCAATGTTAATGTCCCCAAGGCCTGGGCCCATCCTAAAGAACTGTTAATGAAGCAGCTCCCAGCAAGACAGGGAGGTGCTAATCAAATCACCCTAGGCCCTTCCTACCCAGATCATTCTTCCCTGGCCCCATGGCCCACCTGTCCTCCACCTTTAGGCCTTTCCACCTGCATCCCCCACTACCTGCAGGATAGAGGGAGATAAGCAAAATAAAGGACAGGAATACCCTTCCCGTCTTTCTGGTCCCCTTTTCCATGGGGAGGGGTGCTCTTTTGCTCTTTTTTTTTTTTTTTTCTTTGTGGTTCTGGGGATTGAACCTAGAGCCTTAGTGTGTGCAAGGCAGGCACTCTACCAAGTGACCTGTATCTCCAGCCCCTCTGCTATTGTTTAATAAAGCCTTTTACTTTCCACTCTACACTTGCCTCAGTGTGCTTCTCTGGTGTTGTACTTCAGCATTCGAGGAAGCAAAGACTTGTCATGTTAAACAGCTGTATCATTTATTTGCCACTAATTTATCTTCTTTGGTCAAGTGTGTTTTCAAATTTTTCCCCATGTTTTTATTGGGTTGTTCGTTTTCTTACATTTGAGTTTCGAGAGTTTTTGAAATATATATTCTTGGTATAAATCTTTTATCAGTTATGTACTTTGCAAATATTTTCTCCCAGTATGTGGCTTATTTTTTCATTTCTTAACAATGTCTTTTGCAGAGCACAACAACTTGATTTTGATGAATTGCAATGGTACTCCAGTAGCAGGGAGCACACATAGTGCCCAAATCTTGGCTTCAAATTACCATTCTCCAATAAAAGGAATCAGGACTCCTTGGAAGAATGACTGATTTTAGGACTGGGTCAGGGAAATACAAGAAGAGCCTAAAACATGCTCTGGTGTCAGCAAGTAAAAACGCTGAAAATGATGGGGACTCTTGACCACAAGAGGCTCTACAGTTACTAATTCTAAATTAATATCAAAACTCTTGCAAGCCTCTCTTCTGCCCTAGCTAATAGGGATTTCCCATTGTCCTTCACACCAAAGTGGAGACTCTCCCATAATTCAGGGAAACACGATGGCTGACAGGGCAGCAAGGGAAGCAGCACTATCTTCTCCTCCTCTTCTGGCTCCAGTCCAATCTACTACCCAGACCCCCACATCCCCAACTGTGTGTCTTCTGAAGTCAGGGTGAGGAAGGAGGTAGTGAAAGTTTTGAGGGCCTGAGGGTTAGGATGGAAAAGAGAATGGAGATATGAGAGGTCAATTTCACTTCCCAATGCTTCTTCTTACCCTCCTGTCTCCTTCCCTGGTCCCCTTCTTTGTAAGCTGCCTGGTACCGAAAACCGGGAGGAAAAACTCTCGGAGGCAGAGTTAAGCTTTTACTACTTTTACTTCTACTTTCTTAGAGCTTAGAGAGGGAAAGAAAGTTTAGAGAGAAAGATTAAAGCGAGCTTTTCTTCTTGTCTTCTTAGCTTAGAGTCTTCTTCTTGTCTTCTTAGCTTCTTAGCTTAGAGTCTTAGAGAGAAAGAAAGATAGAGCTTAGCTTAGAGAAAGATTAGAGCTTCTTTCTTCTCTCTTCTTTCTTCCTTCTTCTTTCTTCTGTCTTCTGTCTTCCTTGGAAGCCTCGGCCTAACTCTGACCAGTCATTACTTCTTCTATCTGGTTTCTCTTCTGTAACCGCTCTGCCTACGTTCTGGCTGCTCTGATTCTTCTGACCGACCGAGTGACTACCCGACTGACCGAATAAATTTGTTCTCCTAACTCGGACCGCTTTCACCCGGTTATATACCTTCAGGTTTGCGGGTGCCTACAGGTGCGTCACATACATATCAGGTGGAACTTATGGCTTCCAGCTAGCTACAACAGCCCTTCCTAATTAGGGATCCTTCACTTCTTGAACTATAATAGTCTCTCTTCTGCTTTTTTCTGATGTCCTTTTTTATCTTTTCTTTTTCCCTCTAGCTTCCACATAAGAGAAAACATTTGATCCTTGACTTTGAGAGTCTGGCTTATTTCACTTAACATGATACTCTCTAGTTCCATCCATTTTCCTGCAAGTGACATAATTTTTTTCTTTATGGCTGAATAAAACTCCATTGTGTATATGTACCACATTTTCTTTATCCATTTATCCATTGATGGACACCTAGGCTGATTCCATGGCTTTGCTATTGTGAATTGTGCTGTAATAAACATGGTCATGCATATATCTCTAAAGTATGCTGCCTTTAATTCTTTTGGATAAATAACGAGGAATGGTATGGCTAGGTCATATGGTAGTTCTGTTTTTAGTCCTTTGAGGAACCTCCATACTAATTTCCATAGTGGCTGTACTAATTTACATTCCCATCAACAGTGTGTAAGAGCTCTTTATCCTCACATACTTGCCAGTATTTAATGTTATTTGTATTCTTGATGATTACCATTCTGATTGGGGTGAGATGGGATCTCAGTGTAATTTTGATTTGTATTTCCCTAATTACTAAAGATGTTGAATATTTTTTCATATAATTATTGGCTATTTGTACTTTTTGTATTCTTTCCCCTTTGCTTTTTTAATTACTGCATTATAATTATACATAACAGTGAATTCATTGTGTACTTCTTCTTTTGAGATGCATCTGTTTAGTTCATTTGCCTATTTATTGAATAGGCGCTTTGTTGGGCATTTATTTGTTTATTTTTGTGCTACTGGGGATTGAATTCAGGGCTACATCCTCAGCCCTTTTTCAGTTTTTACTTTGAGACAGGGTTTCACTAAGTTGCTGAGCATGGCCTCAAACTTGTGATCTTCTTGCCTCAGCCTCCCAAGTTGAGTTTTTAAAAATTATATTCTGGATATTAGTCTTGTGGCAGAAGAGGAGCTGGCAAAGATTTTCTCTCATTTTGTGGGTTCTCTCTTCACATTCTTAATCATTTCCTTTGATGTGCAGAGGCTCTTTGATTTGACACTGTCCCATTTATTGACTCTTGGTATTATTTCCTGAGCTAAAGGAGTCCTATTCAAGAAGTTGTTCCCTGTATCTATATGATGAAGCATTTCCTATATGTTTTCTTTTGGGAGTTGTATATAGTTTCTGGTCTAATTTCTAGGTCTTTGATCCATTTTGAGTTGACTTTTGTGCAGGGTGAGAGATAGCAAGCTAATCTTATACTTCTTCATATGGATAACTAATTTTCCCAGCACCATTTGTTAAAAACTTTTCTTTTTTCCAACATATGTTTTGGCACCTTTGTCAAGGAACAGATGACTGCATCCCTGTGGATTTGTCTCTGTGTCTTCTGTTCTATTCCATTGGTCTACATGTCTGTTTCTACGCCATTATCATGCTGTTATGTTACTATGTCTGTAGTATAATTTGAAATCAGATATTGTCATACCTCCAGCATTGTTCTCTTTTCTTAGGATTTTTTTGGCTATTTTGGGTCCTTTGTTCTTCCACATGAATATTAGGACTTTTTTTTTTCTTTTTCTAGTTCTATAAAAAAATGTCATTGGGCCAGGCATGGTGGCACATGCCTGTAATCCCAGTGGGAGGCTGAGGCAGGAGGATCAAGATCACTTACTATTTTTCTACCTTTCTATTGGTTTTGGAATTCATTTGTTCTTATTTTTCTAAGACCCAATGAATCATTAGGTTATTTTTTGAGATCTTTCTGTTTTTTGTTTTTGGTGCTGTGGGTTGAACCCAGGGCCTTGTGCATGCAAGGCAAGCACTCTACCAACTGAGCTATATCTTCAGCACCACATAAAAATGAAATAAAGGTATTGTGTCCACCTACACCTAAAAGAAAAAAACCCTGCCTTTGCTGTATTCCACAGATTCTGATATGTGTTTTCATTCTTGTTTGGTTCTAAAAAATTAAGAATTTTTAGATTTCTCCCTGAGTTCTTTCTTTCTTCTTCCCTTCTCTTTCTTTCTGCTTCTTCTTTTTAAATTTTTGTTTTGGTTGTAGATGAACACAATATCTTTATTTTGTTTATTTATTTTTATGTGGTGCTGAGGATTGAACTCAGTGCCTCACATATGCTAGGCAAGCAAGCGCTCTACCACTGAGCCACAACCCCACAGCCCTTCTTCTTTTTATTTTTGGTAGTGGGGATTGAACTCAGGAGCACTTTACCACTGAGCTATAGCCCAGCCCTTTTTATACTTTATTTTGAGACAGGGTCTTGCTAAGTTAATGAGGGTCTCACTAATTTGCTGAGACTTGTCATTCTCCTGTCTTAGCCTCCCAAGTAACTGGAATTACAGGTATGTACCACTACACCCAGCTTCTCCTGATTTTTTCTTTTGCAGTACTGGAGATTGAACCCAGGGGGCTCTAATACACTTAATACGCAACTCAATAATGTCACTTCTACACTTCTAGGGATTTACCCATGGCAATACAAACTTCAATGCAAATAAAAACCTGCAGTGAATGTTCATATCGGCCTTATTCATAAAAACACCTGAAGCTGGCAAATATATTATGCTACAGGGAAGAAGCCAAATCCATGACATTCTGGAAAAGGCAAAGCTAAAGAAACAGCAACCAGATCAGTGTTCACCAGGTAATCAGTAAAGGGTATCAGGGAACATATTGGATTGGAAGAGATGTTCTGGATTTTTTTTTTTTTTTTTTTTTTTTTTGGCACTGGGGATTGAACCCAGGGCTTTGTGTATACAGGGCAAGCGCTCTACCAACTGAGCTATATCCCCAGCCCATTCTGGGTCTTGTTTGTCATGGTAGCTATGTAACTTTCAGATGTAACATAGATCACATACATTTGTTAAATCTCATAGACTGACTGATACATTTTTAAAAATCCCTACATATAATTTATTCCTCAGGAAAAGAGAAAAAACTAGGAATGGGGAGGCCCCAGTTATGTATAACTATAAAGCTCTAATAAAAAATTAAAAATAAAGAGTGAGGAGGAAGGCAGACAAGAAATTCAAATCACATTTCTAAAACTGCAATCCAGATATGTCTTGTCAAATGCTGTCCACAACACTTAAAAGGACACCATTTAATTTTTCTGCAACTATCACATTTTTAATCTATAGTGACAATTATTTCTTTTGTGTCATTGTGATCGTAAGCCCTGAAATAGCCTTGAAAACATCATGTGGATAAAGTACCTTGTACATTTGGAGCAGGGTTTTACAAGGAAAGACGAGAAAAGCAGCTATTCTTCTATGCTGATAAAAGGTGTAAGAGTAAACCATGTTAAGAGGCTTAAAGCCTGAGCTTCAGAAATCTTAATTTAAGAGACACAGGTGGGCCGATTACTGCCTTTGAATAAAAGGCAGGAAATCTCCCCCAGCTTTGTTCAAGTCTATGAGTCATTTCCAGTGAATCTGCTCAGAACAACAATTCCTCAGGGCAACAGGCATCACTCATTCCCTAGGCTGGGAAGAGATGCCAGCCCACTGGGAAGAACAGCTTTCTCCTCTATCCCCCTCTAAACCTGAAATCAGGTGCATTCTTGCCCTGGTGTCCTTCTCCTCTCCCATAATCAAGCCTGTATCTCCATCCAGCACAAATCCCTTACTGCCCCTTCTGTACAGATCAGGTCAGGGCTCTGCCAGCGATGGCCCCAGGCCAAATCCTGCCTGCTGTGTGTATTTGTGCTGCCTGAGTCAAGAGTGGTTTTTGCTTGTTTGTTTGTTTTTTTGATAGGGGTTGTTTGTTTGTATGTAAGTGTGTGGGTTCATTGTTGTTTTTACAGTTTTAAACAATTGGAAAAACATCAAAAGACAAAGGATATTTCATGAGATTTGAAAATTATATGAAATTTAAAATTTGATGTCTATAAATAGAGTTTTACTGGAACAGAGCCCTGCCCATTCGTTTCTGTATAGCACATGACTACTTGAACACTACAAGAGCAAAGCTGAGAAGTTGCAAGACAGACCAGGTGACCTGCAAAGCCTAAAATGTTTATCTGGCCCTTTGCAGCAAAGTTTGATGACCCCAGATTTAGACATTTTCATTCTGATGCTCTATGGTGATGTCCACACATCACCATAAATTTATAAAGGAGGGAAGTCCCAGCAACATCCTCTACACACTAGATCCTATGTCCGTGACATCAGTGCAACTTGGGCTCTTGCATGAGACTTTTCAAGGCTGCTAATCAGATAAACACATTCAGCACTGCAGCAGGAAAAGAGAGAAATTGAGGAAAACAGCAGATTCCTTGTTTCTGAAACTGTCTACTTTAGCATAATCGGTTCTCTACCTGTTGGTTGCACACCCACAGATTCAACCAATTGTGATCAGAAATATATTTTTTAAAAATTACATCCATACTAAACCTATACAGAAGTTTTCTAATCGTTATTCCCCAAAGATTGTATAACAACTATTTACAGAACATTTACATTGTATTAGGTATTTAAAGTAATCTAGAGATGATTTAAAGAACAGGGGAGAATGTATGTAGGTTATGTGATAATACTATACCATTTTATAAAAGGCGCTTGAATATTTCTGGACCCACAAGGATCCTGGGCCAATCTCTTGCAGATACTGAGGGGTGACTTCATTCCACAGTAGCAATTACTCTTGTAAGAAATTTCTACTGTCCAAAACAAAACTATTCATTACATACTACTTCCCAATATCTAGTCAACTCTAAAAGTTATATTGTGTCTCCAATGTAAATAAAAGTATAAAAACCATCCCCAGAGCCATGATGGCAAGTTATACCTATTCTGAGCATTTGTCTACTTGGCTATTTATATTCTAGCATTGCTCATAATAATACACCTTTTGATATTAATCAGATTATGCAGCCAAATGATACAGCACAGTGCTGGAGCTAGAATAGGATTTAGAACCCAAACATTTGCATTAAAATTTGATTTTGATCAAATTTTGGATCTTACCATTTACATTGGATGAAGTCCCTAACATCTTGCAGTCCTGTTGTCTTTCTCTGTTAAAAGAGAATGAAAATGATACCTTGTGGGACTTTTGTGAAGTACTAATTATTATGTGAAAGTATCAAGCTTGTATTTTGATGGTGATGATACAGGTCATTCTGTCTTCTGACCCCCTTCCCTTCTTCAACCTTACTAAAATAGCTTTTCTGCTACTGGGAAAATCAATCTGTTAAGAGGTTTCTATAACCAGTGTTGCCAGCAAATCATTAAAAATATCAATTTGTCACAAGGCCATGGGTTCGATCCCCAATACCACACACAAAAAAATCAATTGGTTAAACTTTTTTGTATTAATCTTTCCTATATCTGTTGTATAAGAACAATATTGGTCCTTATGCAAACAAAGACTACATGGTTTAATATTGCTTTTATTCTGTGTTAAGGAAAACAGCCTCGTTTTCAATTAGCAGGATCAAGGATATCTAATAGGAGATGGTGATCAATTAATTATGAGCTACATTGTTATAAGAAGAAAATATCCACTTCCCTTTCAGTCTTATTATCCTTTAAAAGCATCGGGAGTGTATCATTAAATACAAGAATGAGTACTGGATCTTATGTGTTATGAAGTGACAATTTAAAATTTGATTACCAATTTCCATTTAAAAAAAAAAAAACTATGGCATGGTAAGGGAACCAGGGGAAGGTGGGAAGAGGAGAGGGTAGTGGGGCAGAGGGGAAGGTGGACATGATTAAAACATGACATATGCATATATGTAATATCACAGAAAACCCCATTAATTTATACAATTAATATATGTTAACAACTATAATTTAAAAAGAACTTTAAAAACGAACAAAAGTACCTATTAAGGATCATGAAGGAACAAATACAGTTGGATCCAGATGCTGTTATGAATGTCAACTACTATGTTCATGAGTGCTAATTTGAATGATGTTGAAAAATGAATGTCATAATATTTTTATGTTCAGAAAACTTACCTCTCTACTTTAGGGACTCTTCAAAGGGTTTTCTTTGATTACTGATTATTGCTGAGCTATAATGCTGGAGAATAAATACAATGAACTTCAGTTTTCCTCAGACACAGATCCCAGGCTATAAAAGAAATGGGGACCCCACTAATGCTTCTCTTTGAAGACTGAGAGTCATGAGTAAAAGGGCTAAGGTAAGATGGTGGGCAGGGCACGTTGGGAGGCCAGTCAAGGGCAGCCAGTTCAATGGACACTAATTTCACGGTCACCTTTGCCCCATCTGTATCCAAACCACATACTGGTGATGGATTCCCTTATCATCTCAATAACCATTCCCTGGATGCTTACTGTGTGCTAGGCCACATGATAGACACTGGAGATGTAATGACACTGAACTGGGAGTCAAAGGCCTGAGTATGAGTCCTAAATCTAACAGTAACCAGTTGTGTGTAGAATGGTCAAGTGTTGATTTATGGGCCAGGTATTGAGTTCACTAATGTTATCTCTTCATTTTAATGCAATTCTGTAAGTATGCCTCTTGAGTATTCTCAACCCAAATTAGAAGGATCTGTTTCTTCTTATAAGGCCATGACTGAAAGGTTCAGAATTCTGAAAGATATGGGTTGGAAGGGTTTGTGGCTTTTTTTTTAACAGTCTCTTTTATTCTATTGAAGATTTTAAACCAAAAGAAACTGATGCTACTCACAAAATCTCTGTCACCTGCTTGTGAGGTTTCTTTGTTGTAATTGTCTCCTATGACCTAGCAATAAATACCCCACCCGGGAAAGGTGATTTTCCCTAGATGAGTCTTGGCCCCGACCAAAAAAGTCTACTTTGTTCTTTAATACCTGAGATGATTAAGAGCAATGGCCTCCAAGAAAGAAAAAATGGAAGAGGGAAAGTTAATAGCACAAGACTCTACAGAAGACAGACATAACCAAATACCTAGGTGGAGGTTTAACTTCGTAAGGAAAAACTTTCTTTCTCTGCAACAAAAGAAAATAATGGAAGAGGATGAGAGAAATAGAGCAGAATTCTGAGATAAATAAAGCATTTTGAAGTGCAGAGAAGGGGAAATGGCAGAATGGAAAGAAGGGAAGATGGCTAAATAGCCTATCAGGAAAAAAAAAAAAAAAAAAAAGACGTAAGAAAATCTGCTGAAATTGAGTCAGGAGAATTGCAAGTTTGAGGCTAGGTTGGGCAACTTACCAAAGGCCCTGTCTCAATATAAAATTGAAAAAGGGCTTGCTTGGCATATGTGAGACCCTGGGTTCAATCCCCAGTACTGGAAGGAAAAAAAAGTCTACTGAAATTAAAGTGTCTTAAGGCCCATAAGGAATACAAATGACTATGCCACCCTTCACCAGATGAATCAATAAAGAAAATGTGGAACATATACACAATGGAATATTACTCAACCACAAAGAAGAATGAAATTATGGCATTTGCCAGTAAGGGATGGAACTGGAGACTATCATGCTAAGTGAAATAAAACTGATTCCAGGGCTGGGGTTGTGGCTCAGCGGCAGAGTGCTCGCCTCACACGTGCGTGGCCCAGGTTCGATCCTCAGCACCACATAAACATAAATGCATTGCATTGTGTACAACTAAAGTAAATAAATAAATTTTTAAAAAAACTGATTTCAGAAAAGCAAAGGCCAAATGTTCTCTCTGATATGCGGATGGTAATACACAATAAGCAGGGGAGGAAGAAAGAATAGAAGTTCTTTGTATTAGACAAAGGGGAATGAAGGGAAGGGAGAGGTAATGGGAATAGGAAAGATAGTAGAATGAATCAGACATAACTTTCTTATGTTCATATATGAATAACAACCAGTTAACTCCACATCGTGTACAACCACAAGAAAGGGAAGTAATACTCCATGTATATGCCATACGTCAAAATACACTCTACTGCCATGTATAACTAAAAAGAACAAATAAAAAAATTTTAAATAGTACCACAAAAATAAGGAAAAAATAGTGATGAGGGTTGCATGACATGTGAATGTACTTAATGCTACTGAATTGTATACTTTAAAAATATTAAAGTGGTAAATATTATATTTTACCAGAATAAAACTTTTTTAAATAGGGTGAAATTAAAAGTTTTAATTCTTTCAGAAAATGATTAATTTAGTATGTAAATTCCACCTTTAAAAAAATTTTTTTAGTTGTAGATGGACACAATACCTTTATTTTATTTATTTATTTATTTTATGTGGTCCTGAGGCTTGAACTCAGTGCCTCACATGTGTTGGATTCCGGGCAGGGAGGTAGAAGGCCACACCTCCCCAGGTAAAAGACTACATTTCCCAGGAGCCTCAGCCTGGCCAGCAGGTGCCCTCGCCACTGCCTCCTGACCTCCAGCAGCCTATGGAGACACTCGCCCCCAGGGGTCTCCCTGACCACCAGTCCGCTATTTAAGCCTGCCCCAGACTGAAACCGGCCCTTTTTTCCCCTCCTTCTTCTTCCTTCCTGTTCTCCCTTCCTACCCCCCTTCCCTTCCCTTCCTTTCCCTACCCTTCCCCACGTGGCACCCCAATAAACCCTTTTATTTTGCTAACACGGTGTTCCCGGCTAAGTTAACTTTGTTCAGCATTTTCTAACAACATGTGCTAGGCGAACACTCTACCACTGAGCCACAAACCCAGCCCCCCACCTTTTTTTATACCAAAAATTCAACCCAGGGGGTGCTTAACCACTGAGCTACATCCCCACTTCTTTTTATCTTTTATTTTGAAACAGGGTCTTGCTAAGTTGCTGAGGCTCTCTTTGAACTCACAATCCTCCTGCCTCAGCATCTGGAGCTTCGGTGATTACAGGCATGTGCCACCATGCAAGGCTGCACTCCCACATGATTGCAGCACTATTCACAATTGCTAAAACATGGAATCAAGCAAAGTGTCCATCAAAATATGAATGGATATAGAAAATGTGGTATATGCATAATGGAATTCTACTCAGCCATAAAAAGAATGAAGTCCTATAATTTGCAGCAACATGGGTAGAACTGGAGGACATTATGTTAAATGAAATAAGCCAGGCACAGAAAGACAAATACCACTGGTTCTCATTTATTTGTGAGACTAAAAAGTTGCTTCCATAGAAGAATAGAGTAGAACAGTGATCACTAGAGACTGGAAAGCATAGGAGTTAGGGAGGATGAAAAGAGATTAGGTAAGGGGCATTAAAACAGAGTTATATAGGAGGAATTAGTTATGTTGGTTTTTTAATTTGTTTTGGTGTTGGAGACCAAACCCAGGGTCTCATGCTAAGCAAGCACTCTACCACTGAGCTACACTCTCAGCCCCTTAATTCTGGTCTTCTATAGCATGGTAACTATTGTCTACAACAATCTATGATATATTTTAAAATAATTAGAAGGACTGGGGGTGTAGCTTAGTGGTAGAACCCTTGCCTACCATGTGCAAGACCCCAGGTTTGATCTTTAGCACCAAAACAAACAAAAACAAAATTTAGGAAAGAATAGGAACGTTCCCAACACATCGAAATGATTAGTGTTTAAGGGGAAAAGAAATGCTAAGTACTGATTTGATCATTACACATCGTATATACATATATTGAATTATCACTCTGTACCCCATAAATATGTACAATTATTATGTCTAGAAAAAAGAAAAAAATTTTTAAAAAAAGAAATATATGTGCCAGAAATTGACTACGAAGAGTGTAAGATACAACTCAAGTTTTTGTTTGTTATCGTTATTGCTTGTTTGATTTGTTTTGTTTTGTTTGGTACTGGGGATTGAACTCAGGGGCACTTCACCACTGAGCCACATCCCTAGCCCTTTTTTATATTTTATTTAGAGACAGGGTCTCACTGAGTTGCTTAGGGGCTCACTAAATTACTGAGACTGGCTTTGAACTCTCTATCCTCCTGCCTCAGCCTCCCGAGCTGCTGGGATTACAGGCATGTTCCACCACATCTGGCATGACTCAAGTTTTTATTGTTCTTATTTTGTTCTGTTTTAGGTACGGGGGATTGAATCCAGGGGGACTTTACCACTGAACTAACTATGTCCCCAGTTCTTTTTATTATTTATTTATTTATTATTATTATTATTATTATTATTTTTGTACCGGGGATTGAACTCAGGGGCACTCGACCACTGGGCCACATCCCTAGCCCTTTTTTGTATTTTTATTTAGAGACAGGGTCTCACTGAGTTGCTAAGTGCCTCGCCATTGCTGAAGCTGGCTTTGAACTAGCGATCCTCCTGCCTCAGCCTCCCAAGTGCTGAGATTACAGGTGTGCGCCACCGCGCCCAGCTCTTTTTATTTTTTAAATTTTGAGACAAGGTCCGCCTAAGCTGCTGAGGAGCTCACTAAGTTGTTGATGCTGGCCTTGAACTTGCTATTGACCTGCCTTATCCTCCCAAGTTGCTGGGATTCCAGACATATGCCACCATACCTGGCAAGTATTTCTTATTTTTGAAAGAAATTGAAAGATTGGCAAATGATTATTGTTGATGCTGGTTATGGATATATGGAAGTTTATCATACTGTCCTCACTAATTTTGTGTATGCTTAAATTTTTCATGATAAGATTTTTTTTTTAATTTTAAAAAAGCTATTGGGTAATAGCCTTATTGTCTCAGTTTTGTTGTTGTTATTGTTGTTTTAAAGAAACTAGTAACCTTACATTTGTATTTGTGAGTTGTCAGCCAGTATGTTTCCCTTACATCAATGGCTTTCAATGGAGCAAGGATTTTCTACTTGTCTCACACCTATTACTGTCCCAAACAAAAGTTTAGTCAATTCAAATGTACCTGTAAAATCCTTTGTCTACTGCTTTTTGAAATGCCTGTCACATAGCTTAGTCAAGTTCTGAAGTAATTTTGCTGATTTCCCCTAACAGTACATTACTGCTTCTTGTTGAAGTAAAGTATCTTTTTGTTTCCTTTTTAAAAATTATTATTACTTAGACAAGTTGGCTGCAGATTGGATTTCTGTTCAGTCCTCTCCACAGCAATGCCCGAGTGAAGAATATCACAGGATTTCCAATCTTGCTAAATTTCTTCTTGGCATTGGAAAAACATTGAGCTGGCAAAATAAATAGCTCAAATCTCAGAAACCTATTAGAGTGATATGGACTCCTGTATGCTCCATAGCCCTAATCATCAACTCATTTATATTCTTGGGGATTGAAGGAAACATATTAAGAAAGGATATTCTCATCCTGTACAGAATTGTTACAGCCAGCTAGCAAGAAAGATTGAAGACGGGAGAAATATCTTTGAAGCACCCACTTGGTTTCCTGAAGCATGTCATTGATGCCCAGAATTTATCAAGTTCACGGTTCCACATCTTGGATTGTAAAAAGAGACTCTGCAATGTGCATGATTTGGGCCTTTAATCAATATATTTTTCTTCATTCTATTAGCAATAATGAATTGTCATAAGCAGTATGTGGCTCAATCCAATATTAGTCTGAGAAACAGCTAATAGGCTTTAGAAATTAGATGGCAAACAATTCAAAACTTTCAGTTGGTTTTTTTTTTTTCAGATACTGTGTGTCTTAAAAGTAAAGCTGGCTTCATTTCCAGCTTTAGCTCTTCCTAAACCATCCATGTAATGACGAGGCTCCTGTTGAGGTAAGAAGCACTAGAATGGAGAACATAACTAATATAGTGGGTGAAAAATCTGAACAGGATAGAGGGAGAGAGAAAGGAAAGACTAGGGAGATTAATGAGAGAGAGGACTCCAAAGCACAAACTTGGGTATGAGGGGCAGAAGACACCGCATAGCCCATGCCGAGAGGTCAAATTATTTCTTTCATATCAGAACAGCAATGTACTGACAGAAAACAGGAAATTTTTCATCCAGATACAATTTACTGGACAAAATAATGCCTAGCTAAATTCACTCTCAATGACCTTTGACAGTAATTTGAGGAGTGCAAAGGAAAAATTACTGATATCAAATGACAGTAGCCTCTGAGATCAATTCCTTCCTTGGCTGCCATTAATCATAAGTTGCTACCCTTAAAGGAATTTTTATTTAACAGAAAGAAAGCATATGCCAACTTATCTTAGGGTCATATTAAACAATAGCTCCAGGATTCATTTGCATGGACTACAGACTGTATCTGGGACCCTGAACTTGATTTTGATGTTGAAAAGACTATTAAGAGGCATCATACATGACAAATCAGAAAAGACAGAGATATTGAGAATGAGGTTGAAATTGGGTTGATGGTGATTTTTTTTCTTGAACCCCCCTTGCTTCATTAGTGGCTATAAATTATTGGCTTCATATAGATAGACACTGAGTGACCAGAGAAGATAGAACCATGAGTGGCCACTGAGTGGCCAGAGAAGAGTCATTTTGTCCTCCAATTTGTGCTAAAAGTTCTAGTAAAAGAGTCAGTGTGGGACAGACCTAGTGGACATGGCAGTCATGGTTCGGCTTTTGTCAAATCATTGGAGGAGAAAGCCTTGTCTGTGGATGGACACAGCCATGTCACATATCCCTGTACTCTCTGGGCCTGTGTAACACAGACCCATGGCCTCAGTAACATGGGCAAGGGCCTACCTTGATCCAGCTCCAATTCTTTTTTTTTTTTTTTTTTTTTTTTTTTGATATTCATTCATTTGCTTTAGTTGTACACAATGTGTTTATTTGTACGTGGTGCTGAGGATTGAACCCGGGCCGCGCACGTGCTATGCGAGTGCTCTACCACTGAGCCACAATCCCAGCCCTCTTTTTTTTTTTTTTTTTTTTTTTTTTTTTTTTGGTAGCAGGTATTGAACTCAGGGGCACTTAACCACTGAGTCACATCCCCAGCCCTATTTTGTATTTTATTTAGAGATAGGGTCTCACTGAGTTCTTAGTGCCTTGCAGTTGCTGAGGCTGGCTTTGAACTGGCGATCCTCCTGCCTCCGCCTCCTGAGCCACTGGGATTACAGGCATGTGCCACCATGCCAGGCAACCAGCTCCAATTCCTGGCAGAGACTGATTCCTGTTAAAAGAGGGAGGACAGCATTACAAGGCGAGTTTTTAGATATTGATTCATTATTAATTTAGCAAAACTGATTCTAGGCCTTAGACATAAAGCCACATGCTGAAAGGCAAGTATAAGTTCTGTATCCAGGCCTCCTCCACTGTGATGAGCTAAGTAATGCCCACCCTACCCTCACCCTCACCCCCAGAAAAATACCATGACCTAATGTCAGGAACCAGTGAATATGTAACCTTTCTTGGCAAAAAGAACTTTGTAGATGTTATTAAAGTAAGGATATTGAGACGGGGAAATTATCATGGATGATCTGGGTGTGCCCAATGTAGTCACAAGGATCCTTGCAAAAGGGATACAAGAGGAGTCAGTCAGAAGGAGATGTGATGATAGAAGTAGAAGAACCATGAGAGAAATGGGAAGATGCTATATGGCTGGCAGTGAAGACAGAAGAAGGAATCATGAGCCAAAGACACAGGCAGCCTCTATAGAGGAGAGAAAAGCCAAGGTTATGGATCCTGCCCCTAGAGCATCCAGAAGGAATGCAGGCCTACAGACCCACTGTCAACTCTAACCTCCAGTACTCTAATAAATCTGTATTGCTTTTAGCCCCTAAGTTTGTAGCAATCTGTTATTGCAGCATTTGAAAACCAATATGCCAAGAGATGATGCCAAAAAGATGGTGTCCATTTGCTCCTGGTCTCCAATTTACAGACTTAAGTCCCAACTTACTTGCCAGTAGAAGTGCAGGCTCTGTTTTGACTCCTCTTGACAAATGAATTTGCCTTGTTTGTTCCCCGCTGACTGGATCCCCTCCCTGTTCCAGGCTACTCCTTCCCTGCCACCCATGGGGCCACAGCTGACTCTGCTGGCTGGTCCCACCTGCTCCCCTTGCATTCCTGCTTCATTCCCTAATACTGCTTTGCCCGAAGCATGGTTCTGATTACCATCTTTAATTTCTAAAGTGAAAGATGTACAGTTAGAACCTGTACTAAGAAGACGATAATAAAAAAAATAATAAAAAGTGAGGAAAAAACTACAAATTGAAGAAGTTATGACTGTTTTACTTTGGGTTTGACGATTTTGCACATGTGATTTATTGGCAAAAACCCTCAGAAGAGGGGTGAAGGAAACAGCCTGGGGCAGGGGAAAGAGCCAGGAGATCATGGACTCTCCCTGGGAGCTCAGCTGCAGCCTGATTCCATGAAGAAATATGAAGTATGAATTGCTCTGGGGCAAAGCAAGAATTTGTTCCATTTATTGAAAGCAAGGGGGCTAGCATTTTCTACTACCATATCAGTTATGGCCCCCAGTCACTCAAGAGATTGAGGTAGCATGACCTCCCATTCTGCCACAGGCAATTCTCCAAAGAAAGAGGCAGCTATGAGCTATAAACAGGCAACACTCAGAGCAGCTGACGGATGGGAACAAGGACACTAAAACGGGATCTGGGTGGACACCAACAGCATCTGTTATGTGACCTATGACAGAGCAAACAGCTAGTCCTTGAAGAGCACTTCTGCCCAACTCTCTGGCCTTGCCACCACAGAAGGAGAAAACCTTGCTCTTCATTTCCTGGTCTTTTTCACTACATCAATAAAAATGTCCTTGAGCTGTCCCTCCTCCCTGGAGTCCGAGGTCCCAAGGACATTTCTTTCTCCCTTAAACTCATCACCCAATCTTCATTTCAGTTTTAGGATTTGCCCCCATTCTCCTGAAACTTGAGAAGTACACTGGAACACAAGAGCCCAACACTAGCAGTCCAACCTATGTTGAACCAAGTTCATAAACAGGTCTCAATTCCCTTTCATGGCTGTTCACTCCTCCTTGGGGAGGTGAAGATTAGTCACCCACTTCATTCCTGCCATCTGCGAACACCTCCATGTGAATAAGCAAGAGTGTGCAGGTGTGAAAATCTATAAACCCTTTCTCAGGGAAGAAGCACATCACCAAGAAAGGTTATACTGCAAGTGGCAACCCATCCATGGTCTTGAGGAAAAAAAAAATAATGATAATGAAAAATAACACAATAGAAAACATCAGAATTCATTTCAAATAATAAATGTGTGTATCATTGCAGGGAGCAAGCCTTTGTTTCAGTTAAATCTTTTCATATATGTATATTCGAATATTTGTGTTTTAGGTCATGATGTCTTTCTCACATGGGCAGGAGTCAAAAAAGTTCATCAAAACCAGGTGCAAGCCTGTAATCCCAGGGATGTGGGAGGCTGAGGCAGGAGGATTCCAAGTTTGAAGCCAGCCTCATTAATTTAGAGAGACCCTATTTAAAAAATAAAAATAAATAAAATAAAAAGGGCTGGAGATGTGGCTCAGTGATAAAGTGCCATTGGATTCAATACCTGGTACAAAAAAAAAAAAAAAAAAGTTGGGAGAAAAGCCCCACTGATTTAAACACTTTTCACTCCCAGCTAACTTCTCTCATTTTCATCCAAAATAGCTTGGTTTCTTGATGTCACTGGGTGTGTTTGCTTCATGCCTATGAAAGAGGAAAGGCATATTTCAGTGTTTTCTCTGAAACAAAGGAACTCTCGATGGCATTCCATCACAGAGGTGAACTGAGTTGCATTTCTGTACGAAGGGAGTCTGCTTAAAGTTTGGAAATTATAATGTTATGGATTTAAGTAGGTACAATTGTGTCTGCTAAAAAGATATGCTCAAGTTCTAAGTTCCAGTGCCTTTGAATATGACCTTATTAGGAAATAGAGTCCTTGCAGATATAACCAAGTAAAAATGAAGTCACCCTAATCCAGTGTCCAATATCCTTATAACTCTTTGTTGTTATTGTTGTTCCAGGGATTGAACTCAGGGGCCCTTGACCACTGAGCCACATCCCCAGCCCATTTTTGTATTTTATTTAGAGATAGGATCTCACTGAGTTGTGTATCTCCTCACTTTTGCTGAGGCTGGCTTTGTACTCTCCATCCTCCTGCCTCAGCCTCCCAAGCCACTGGGTTACAGGCGTGTACCACAAAGCCCAGCTTGATATCCTTATAAGAAGAGCAAATTGTGGACACAGAGACACCCCAAAAGAATGTCATATGATAACAGAGGGAGATGTCAGAGTGCTGTGTGTGCCAGCCAAGGAGTGCCAAGATTGCTGGCAATAACCAGAAATTAGGAAAGGCAGGGAAGGATTCTTCCCCAGAGCCTTCAGAGAAAATATGGCACTGTAGATACCTTGATTTTGGACTGGGAGCGTATAAATTTCTGTTGTTTTAAGCCACAGAGTTTATGGTAATTTGTTACAATAGCCTTAGGAAACATGTTTTTTTTTTTCCTGTTTTACCCTTACCAATGAAGTTTCAAAAATCTTAGGAAATATTTATATGCATGTGCTTGAATATTCACAAAAAACCTCAGAAGAGATAATCAAGAAATGAATAACACTAGTCACCTTTGGGAAAGGCAACTGGGTAACCTGCAGGATAAGGTAGGAAAGACTACTATAATACCTTTTCGAATTTTGGACCATGTAACATGTTATCTGTTTTTAAAATAATGAGATTAAAATTTGACAACCTTAGGGTCAAACTCAACTCACCTAGCAATCTTCCCCCTCCCCTCAGAGATCACTGCCAATGGATATCTGCATTAGTCTGCTTGTTATTAATATAATGAAATACTTGAAACAGACTACATTTGAAGAAAAAAGGTTTGTTCTGGCTCATGGTTCTGGTTGAAGGTCAAGAGGCTGCATCTAATGATGGCCTTTTTGCTGACAGTCCCAAGAAACAGGAAGTATGGGTATACCTTATCTGATATCATCCTCTTCTTATAAAGTCACCAGGATTCAATCATGGGGACTCCACCCTTATAACCTTATCTAATCCTAATCACTTCCCAAAGGCCTCACCTTTAAACACCATATTAAGTTTCAACCCTCTTGTAGCTGGGCATGGTGGTATGCTGTAATCCCAGCAACTGGGGAGGCTGAGACAGGAGGATCACCAGTTCAAAGCCAGCCTCAGGGGGGCTGTGATTGTGGCTCAGCAGTAGAGCGCTCGCCTAGCGCGTGGGCGACCCGGGTTCGATCCTCAGCACCACGTACAAATAAAATGCATTGAATAAAACGCATTGTGTACAACTAAAAGCAAATAAATAAAAATATTTAAAAAAAAAAAAAAAGCCAGCCTCAGCAACTTAGTGAGACTCTAAGCAACTTAGCAAGACCCTGTCTCAAAAAAAAATGGCTGGGAATGTGGCTTAGTAGTTAAGTGCCACTGGGTTCAATCCCCAGTACCCCCCAAAAAAAAATTGGTTTGGGGGTTAAATTTCAACATATGACCCTAGGGGGACACTCAAACCACATCCAAACTATAGCAATGTCCATCCCATATCCCATTTTTAAAACATTATATAATTTCCCTTTTTTACTAAAAATCTGGGAAGACTAACTGTCCAGACTTATCAAGAAATATCTTTAGTCATATTCTTTCAAGTTATTGCTTTAGAATAAAAATGCTCAAGAGGAAAAAAATGCTGACAGCTGAGATAATGTTCCTATTCACAATACCCCTTAATTACTGATTTAAATGAAGATCCATTGTCACATTTCCTCATTAAAAGACATATTTTATGAGCAGATAATTCACACAGATGATTTAAGAACAAACTCATCAAACATTCTGAAACTGAATCCAAAAAGGTATGCATAGCCAATTATGTAATTTGAAGTGTTGGGCAAAATGGGCCCAAGGGGCTTTTCAAAATCAAAGCCTCCAGTGGAGAGAGACATAATGTAATTTGGGCCCTTCAGTGAAACACTCCTGTAAGGCAACTCTATACAATATGAGTGATCAACGCATATTTCATGAATTAAATTAGATTAAAATCATAAAATAGTTAGAAGACATTTTAGAATTATCAGGCATGTTTCTCCTGAAATTCTCTAAAAATGGGAACCAGGCTGTCTGGGTTGGAATACTGCCTCCACTTTAGCCATGGTTTTTCTATGCCTTAGTTTCCTCATCTGAGAAATAAGGATAATAATAATAATTTGTCTTGCAGGCTTGCTAAGGCAGTTAAACAAGGTGAAGTATATGTAGTAGATGCAATTGGTGCCCTGCCCAGATTCCATTTGCTAAGTCATGGCACCAATCCTCCAGGTATTTCTCCACATGTGCACCTATGATATGAGAGAATATGCCACTTTAACAAGTCCACTTGATTCATATGCATCCCAAAGTTCAAGACGTAATACATGAAATGATACAAAGGAGGAAAAGATACAACAAAGCATTAATATAAAAATATAAGATCAATCCCAGCTACTTGGGAGGCTGAGGCAGGAGGATCATAAGTCTGAGGCCAGCCTCAGCAACTTAGTGAGACCCTGACTCAAAATAAAATAAAAATGACTAGGGATGTGGCTCAGTGGTTCAGTGCCCCTGGGTTCAACCTCTAGTACCACAAAGAAAAATAAAGAGAGAAAAGGAAAGAAAAGAAAAACAGATCAAATAGACTGGTTCACACTATCAATGGACAAATAGGAAGGGAAAAGGCAGTTTAAAAAAAGGGATGATCATTTCAATATATACAAATTTTATTTAAAATAAGTGTAAATAAATGTTGAACACTAAAAAAGGGGGGGATGATGCTCCTAGGAGTTAGGGAGGTTACCCTAGGCTTTGAGAATGAGTAGGATTGAAATAAATATAGAAGGTATTTCACACAGTGATGGAAATGAGCATTTGATTCAGCAAATATTCATTAATTACTAACCAAATGACATAAATCCCATCAAAAACAGTGATTCAGTGGGGTTTTCCTTGCCATAAAGAAGAATGAAATTATGACATTTGCTGGTAGATGAATGGAACTGGAGACTATCACGCTAAGTGAAATAAGTCAGACTCAGAAAGTCAAAGTTCTGTGCTGGGGATATAGCTCAGTTGGTAGAGTGTTTATGGACATGCACAAGGTCCTGGGTTCAATCCCCAGCACCACCAAAAAAAAAACAAAAAGAAAGTCAAAGGTCAAATGTTTTCTCTCAGATTGAAGGGGAAGGAGGATGGAGGATGGACAGGAAAAGGGAGAAACTACACAATGAAATTGACAAAATTGTGCTATGTACATATATAAATATGCCACAGTGAATTTCACCTTTAGGTAAATCTATAAAGCACCGATTAATAAATAAATAAATAAATAAACAAACAGAAAGAAGACCCATAGAGGAAGGAGAACATGGAGAGGAATAAGGGGAGGGACAGAAGCACTGGGGACTGAAATGGAGCAAATTATATTCCATGCTTGTATGAGTATATAAAAATGAACCCCAATATTATGCATAACTATAATGCACTAATTAAAACACTAAAAAAGGAAGATTTTTTTTTTCTTTCAGCTATTGCCATTTTAAGTTGACTGACTCCCTATTTGGTTACATGTGACAAAAATACAATCCGATTTAAATTCACTTAAGCCATAAAAACCAGAACTAAATGGCCCCACATTATTTCTTTATTCAAGTGAGACTTGACTTTGCAACTCATGTAGTGCCACCAAGGATTTGCTTTCTCACTGATTTCTTCTAAGTCTCCCATGGTGTTGGCACCATCCCCAGATTTTCACGCTATTCTCTTTACTGGCCCTTCACTGTGGCAAAATGGCGGCTCAGGTCCAGACCTCACATCCTCACATCAAGTCATTAGGACAAGAGTTGGTCTTTTTGTGGAAACCCCTATCTTTCAGCCCATCAAGGGAGAACATCATGTTCTCACTTGCTCTCTGGACTCCAGCTGCACTGGCCTACTTCAAGGTCATCATAAGCGCTGTTCTTATCTATTTCACAGCACATGGCTTTCCATGATACATTCTTCTTCCTCTTTGCCTCAAACTTCACCCTCCAGCTTATGCTTTGTAACCTAAAGCAAGCCTCCCATGGTATCCTCACCTACCAGACAAAACTCTGCCCCTTTTGTCTGCTCTCAAAATATAGTGTAGCTCTCCTTCATGGCAAAATGTTAATATTCAGTTAACATTCCTCTCTTCCAGGAGAACAGAAACCAGATTTCATTTTGTGCATCATGGTATCGTCAGCATCAAGCAAGTGTCTGGATAGTGGGCACTCAATAAATATTTGTTGGTTGATTGGATGGATAGATGAATGGATGGGTGAACTTGTCCTTTAAACCTCCACATGTACTTAATTAGCTCTGTTACCATCAGCTTTTTTGAAATTCAGTTCTTTCGACTGTGAAATGAAAAGGTTGGACTAGTTGACCTTTAAGATTCTTTCTGAATTTAAAATGCTGAATTCATAAAGTGTTACTGGCAAGTGAATTTCTTTAACTGCAGGTATTATGGAACTAAACTAAAAAGTGATGTTTTGGGTTATGTGGCTATCCTTTTGCAAATGTCTTCTTTAATCAAATTCTAACTCTGTGTGGTCCCATGCAGTAGTTAGCAATCTGGAGAAAGTGGGATACTACAAATGTTATCAAGCATCTAGAATTACCAAAACACTAATTCAAGTTAGAAAAATATATGCTGACAGTCTAGGGAGATGTTAAATGAAATGTTACTGAGAAAATTTTACACACCTTTCTAGCCCCTTCCCCTCAAAATGACAACATTCAAAGTAAAGAATTGATTTGATTTAATGCACTGCTAAAAATAAAATTTATATTTGGGTGATATTTATTACAGTGTTATATTGAAATAGTTTATTTTGACTTTCTAAGATGGACTTGTTGTATTCAAATTCATGGAAATTTGATTAAATCCTAAATATATTTTTATTCAGGGTCAATTCACAGCCAAGGCTTGTCATCTATCTGTGCATTTAAAAAGAAAATGCAACCTGTCTTAGCATTTGACATGCCCTATGAAACACAAGATAAAATTTCCTACCTGCTCCCCACTCAACATCTGGATCTGAACTATAATCTGCCTATAAATAAGAAATGAGAATTTTGATCAGGCAGCTTTGCAATCTGTTCAAAGTAGTCTGGGAATACTTGATGGCATAACAAATCTCCAAGTAAATTAACTGATGTTAAGACAGTTTAACTACCATAAAATACTTTATTACATTCCATATCCCCTTCAAAATGGATATTTTTTAATGAAGCGCTGCCGCCAGAGTACTGATAAAGAAAAAGCACAGTTTGGAATTGTACCTGTAAAATTGTTGAGGAAACCAGAGCCCCATTGTTCCATTCTAAAATGGCTGGGGCAGGAACTGGCTAACTGTTCCCCAAACTAATTTCCATTTTTCCTTGGCTCCGAAGTAGACTACTGTATTTCCCAGCTTCCCAGGTAACAGATTCCTGGTCAAAGGAATGTAGGTAAAAGTGCCTTCCCTAATTTGTGGCCTGACCCATAAAAACCTTCCATGTAATCCTCCACCCTCCTTTTTCCCAAATGCTGAAGATGGCCAAGCTCAGTTACCTGCATTTCCTAAACACCAGGCAGGACAGAGCCCCTCTCCAGTTTCTCATATCCTCAACCATATTATGACTGAGCATCAGAGAGACTGCATTATCTCATCCCTCATTCTTCTTAGTAGCTCAGACTTTTGAGCAAAACACCTCCACTAAAACTTTGCAATAGGCTGTTATTTCTTTTCCTCCATTCTTCTTCATTTTAAAGAGAAGGGAAAAGGAGAGGTGAGAGCCTGACAATGAATTTTTGCCCAAGAATCATCTGTCCTTGCATAAATGGGACACAGAAAATAGATTGCTGCTGGAATGGAGAAAATGTCTAACCACAGTAGTCTTTTTACTTATAAACAAACCCTCTTTTGAATGAGTATGCTAGTTCAGGTCCTCAGAGAAGCAGATGCCAAAGATGGAATAAAACTTGCAAGGTTTTTACTAAGAGAAATGCGTGCAAGAGAAGATGGAGAGTGAGCAGGGAAGGTTACAGTCACCAGACCCCTATGCCGATCTGACTCCAGTGAAAAAGAAAGGGAAAGAAGGTTGGGTGGAAATGTCCTAGGCTGTCATGTAGTCTAGGGAAGTTTTGGCAAGTCCCAAGTCCCTCTAGAACAAATCTGCCTTGTGATCCTAGCCATACTTTTTTTTTTTTTTTTTTTTTTTTTTTTTTTTTTGTCACTAGTTGGGAGCATCCCTTGGGAGGCAAGGCCTCAGCTTAAATGTAGAGATGGAATTAAGAGCCTGGTGGCTGAGGCCAAATATCAATTTTGTTTCCTGCGATTCTTCAAGGCACTTTGTCATAATTTCTCTGGAGGGTTTTTAAAAGGGGTACATTGGTTTATCCATCTACCTGGATATCATTTTTGTCTTAATACACTTTAGCCACTGTTTTAATCAGCTTTTTTGCTGCTGTGACTAAAAGATCTGACCAGAACAATTTTAAAGGAGGAAAAGTTTATCAGAGGGCTCATGGGTTTCAGAGATCTTAGTCCATAAAAGGCAGGCTCCAATCCTTGAGGCTCAAGGGGCTCAAGGTGAGGCAGAACATCATGGCTGAAAAGTGTGGCAGAGGGAAGCAGCTCACGTTATGATCAGAAAGCAGAGAGAGAGACTCCACCTTCCAGATACAAATATGCAACCCAAAGCCACGCCCTAATTCCCACCTCCTCCAGCCACACCCTACCACTTCAGTTACCACTCAGTTAATCACTATCAGGGGAGTAATTCACTGATTAAGTCTTAATTGGGTTAAGAATCTTACAACCCAATAATTTCTCCTCTGAAACTTCTTGCACTGTCTCATGTGAGCTTTTGGGGGACACTGCACATCCAACCCATAACAGCCATTATGGAAACATAGGCCCAGAACAAACGACTCAGTGATGAGTTTTAATGTGAACTTGGTGTTGAGAGTAGGGATAGCAGGTGGTTCTGGGAACAGAACACAAAGCTTTGTGCGTGCTAAGCATGCATGTACTCTACCACTGAGCTATATCACCAGCCCCTGAATTTGGTTTTCTTTTGTTTTTTCAGTCACCATAAGTCAATCACAAAATGCTCCCCATTAAACAGAGACTCCTCAACCTACTTAGGAATTTTAATCCTCCGGTTTATTTTTCTTTTCTTTTTTTCTTTTTTTGGTACCAGGTGTTGAACCCAGGTGCATTCAACCACAAGCCGCATCCCCAGCCCATTTTGTTTGTTTGTTTGTTTGTTTGTTTTGTGGTGCTGGGGATCGAACCCAAGGCCTTGTGCATGCAAAGCAAGCACTCTACCAACTGAGCTATATCCCCAGCCCTGTTTTGGTGGGTTTTGTTTTTGTTTTTGTTGTTTGTTTGTTTTAGACAGAATCAAGTTGCTTAGGGCCCTGCTAAATTGCTGAGGCTGGCTTTGAACTTGTGATCCTTCTATCTCAGCCTCCTGAGCCACTGGGATTACAGGCATGTGCCACCACACCTGGCTGAATCATTCAGTTTCTAGCTATATGCACTGGAGATAAAAATGGTTTAACCAAGACAGAGGTTTATTTCCCTCTCATGAACATTTGTAGTTAATCAGTGCAGCTATAGTATGAAGCTCCAACGTGTTATTATGGACCCTGACACCTTCCGTATTTATATTCTTGCATTCTTACAGTATGACTGCCATCCTCAAGGTCCCCTTGTGTTCCAGAATGGATATTTGGGAATCTATTCATCATGTCTGTGTTCCAGCCAGGATAAGGGGTAAGGAGTAGAAACCACAAAAGACATTTGTAGCTATGTGCCCCTTTTTGAAAAACACTATTCCTGGGAAATCCCACTGTTTATAGACAATTTCAGCCTACAATTTATTTGATGACATCTTGCTATACAGGAGGCTGGGAAATTTAGCTGTGCATAAAACTGCCCCAACTGTTTTCACAGAAGAAGGGGAGAATAAACGCTGGGCAGGTATTCTTTGTCACAGCCATTTCTTGGATTTGGTTCTGAAAAGAAGGTTTTAATTAAAGAAGACTGATGATATTTTTTTCCTGAGTTACCAGATGAATGAATATTTATGAGATCCATTGATCCAGTTCAACTGCTGTCCATAAATTTGCAAAGATTGTTTATTGGTTGCTTTGTCCATATACCTACTCATTTTGTACTTTCCTTTCTGGGCAAGAGTAAATTTTCCTTTTTTATCTTTTAATTGTATTAGAAGCCTTTTAGGAGATCTACCCAGCATGCTAACCCCCTACTCTGAGAATTGCTGTCCCAGCCAAGTGTAATTAATCCCTGACAGTCATATTTATAACTACCTAATCAACCCCCTAGCCCTCAGGCCCTAGGCTTCAAATATTGGGCCAGGGAAAGAAAATATTCCAAGCTGAGCAAACCCATTTCTCTTGACAGTGTAGAGCTGGGATCAAAATTGCAAGTCAGTCTCCACTGGTCACTTGGCCAAAGATGTAAATTCAGAAATGATGGGGAAAACTACCTTCTGCCATATTTATGGGACAATCAAGAGAGCCAGTTTCTGGGTAGAGGAGAGGGAAACAGACACCATCCAGCCCTGTTTTTCTGTAGTTAGGTGAATCACTGCTTTCCACAGTCATTTTCCCAAATGCTACATTCAAATTAGTGAGTTGGAAGAACCAAAACTAGCTGGTGTCACTAGTGTTAGGTGGTTTCCAAACTACCTCCATTATTATGACCTTACCAATACAATTCCAAACATGTCTACCTGTAGTCCTTCCATGTGATACACTAAAATCAACACAAAATTTGGTGATTGTTGAATGTCTTCCCCAGTCCCTACTCAATGCTATTTCTTTGAGTGGAAACCTGTTGACTTCTTGCCAATACAGCCATCCTGCCTGCCACACATTTATATAGGCATTAAAGGATAACGGTAATAGTAAGAGTTTTGGTAATTGGTTTGGCCTATTGGATTCAATTTGAGAAACTGAGTTCAATTGGAATTCAATTGGTGCTAGGTCCAGAGACCACAGATGAGTAAGTCATGGATCCTGCCCAGGAACTTATAATTTGGTAGCATAAGTGACTCTCACACTCTGGTATTATATATACACACAAAAAAACATACCTAGCTAGAAAGAATTAAGATTTCTCAGTTAGAAGAAGACTCCATAGCCTAGAGACAGAGGGGGTTGGAGGGTGCCATTGATTTCTTAGGAGAAGAAAACACATTCCAACAGGTTTTTTCCTCTCTGGCCTGCTTTTCATCTACTCCCCTCTGCTTTATTGTGCTCAGTGTTTAGAGGTAGCTCCAAGCAGTGAAAAACATCTATACATAACTACTTTTAGGTGGTTTTCAAATCAAAGACTCAGAATTGTGCCAGGTGATAAAAGTCTATAAAAATTTTAATGCAGATACAAGAAAAGAGTAACACTTTTTCTGGGCCTCCCCTTTCCACTTCGATGTACTTTGCTATTAAAACCAAAACAAACAAACAAAAAAAAAAACAAACAAACATTGAATTCCCTGCCTTCTGGAACTTTTTACCAGCAGGAGGTGAGAAATCATATAAATTGCTAGAAACAAATGGTACCAGGCAGCCATTGCTTTTATAATGGACCATTAGATTGTTGTATTTGCATGTATCATTAAGATTTATTGCAAATTCTCTAATGGAATGACAATACTGGAGATATAGTTTGCCTAATACAATTAGAATATAGGCTTCTAGGGTAAAGTTACTACGTATTTTCCTTGGAGGAAAAAAAATGTGTATCTTCTGCCATGAGAATACCAGTGAGACTAAAGACACTATTTTAAGTGCTTTTGTCCAATTTAACATTTTTCTATGACATTTTCTTATGACTTTACATTAGCCAGTGATTTGAAGCGAGGCATATTCTGGAATGAATTTCTGCTTTTAATATAGAACATAGGATAATCAAGATCGGGAATATTATCCTTTATTCTTTGATGGAAAAGGCAAATGATTTGAGGTGCAATTGTCAGTGAAAGCTCTACAAGGAGCTATAGGAGTAGTCATTCACCTAAGCAGTGCTTTCTCATGGCAGGTGAGACCCTGACCCAGATACAAACTCTCAGGTGGGACAGAGCAAGAGGTTCACCCCTGTTCCGAGATGCCCACAGGTCCATCACAACCTAAAGGCTGGTTTCCAAGATATAATTTTCATGCTTCCTTTTCCCATCAGTACTTTAAATTCTTGGTATGACACTCCCTATCTCTAATGGAAGCCATTCACAGTGAATACCGCTCCCTTCGATTCCTTGAAATAGCATAATTTTCTCATTGCTTCTTGCACTATTATCACTTGATCCAGGGAAAACAAGCAACCATATGGAAATCAAATCCAACATAATTCTATATCAAGAAGAGTTCGGGGAATTAACACCACCACCACCACCCCCCCCACACACACACACGACCTGTAGTTCTTTTATATATATATATATTTAGTTGTAGATGGACACAATATCTTTCTTTTTATTCATTCATTTTTATGTGGTGCTGAGCATCAAACCCAGGGCCTCACACATGCTAGGCAAGTGCTCTACCACTGAGCCACAACCCTAACCCCAATGACCTGTAGTTTTATACTATTTTTTTAAGTGAACCCAAGAATTTTGGAAACTTCATTTTCTATTACAATATTAACACACTAAGTATTATGCATACATTATAAAGAAAGGTGAGAACAGTAAAAACAAGAAAGAGAGCAGTAGATTTAATATGTACTTTTAACAAAATGAATAATTCAAATCTGCCTCCTGGCACCAGGAAAACATTCCAGAATATTTTTTCAAAGATGCATTTTTGGTTATTTGAGATTTAGTGATTATGATAGGTTGTAGCTATATTCAAATGGATCATCATAAACGGAGTATGGCTAACTCAGGGGATGCCAGAACCCCAGAGGAAAGATTTAAAAAAAAAAAAAAGTGGTTTGTTACAAATTCAGAAGGCTTAAAATTTTTTAAAAAGTCATACTTGAAATGCCTATGGTGTACTATATTACAAATGAGGAAATGAAGTGTGAAATTAAGCAAATTGCTAAGTGGCCAACCAGTTTAAGTTTATCAAATGGAATATTCGCCAAACTGGTAATACAGTGTTAATTACTCTGGAGAGAGCCATTCTGGAATACATAAGCTTTGAAAACAATCCTGAAGTATGTGTGTAAAGCTATGTGGATCATTGCTTTCTGCAGATATTCTCCCAAATTTTATATCTAAGTGGATGAACTAGAAGGACCCTAGATAGCCAGTGGATTTAGTGTTGGGTGCTTTCCAAAATACCTAGTCAGAATATCTGGTTTTTGTTACAATACTGTCATCATTGGTTATTGACATTGTTATTATTCTCATTCTGAATTTTCAGCCATTATCCAAGGAGAGTGATTGATTCAATCCTCTCAAATGTATATGGCTGAATTTGAACTGGAAAGATGGAGCCTAACTCATGAAAAGAGAATAATAGAAAATATGTTTTCATTGGGAAATTGGTGAGTTAGCAGCAAGAACCCTGTTTATTAAATTTCAGATACAGATAAACAATGAGTATGATTCAGGAATAATTGCAGGGTATCCATGGTTACAGAAAGTCTTGTCAACACCCATTGTTCTAATTATACCTTGGGAGACATGTCACTGCATTTCTATAAATAGAGATTCTTTCATGTCAACCCCACTCATGCAAATCTCCAATCTTCTCAGTAATAAAGAATTTGGACGCTAGAGTGAAATGGGGAGATATATAATGAGTATAATGTGCCATATGTCTGAGGAAAAGTTAACACAGCAAGGAAGAAAGGAAGTTGATAAGGGGGAAACGAGGCGTCCTAAGATCTCTGGCAGGTGACCGGCTACTTGAGGAAGAGCAGTAACCCTAAGAAACTGAGCAACCTTGAGCTATTTATCATTTCTCTTGAGCACCCATTCAGCTTTAGATATAAATCAAAAGAAGGATTGGAAGATTTTGGATTAAATATGGCAGAAAAAATATTTTTTTTTCTAAAAAAAGGCCTTAAGGTCAAAAAGGATGAGATAGTAGACGATAGCAAATGATGGCCATAAAAATTTGAAAGCCAGAAAGCAGATGGCTTGGGGGAATTGACTTAGCATGAAGCTAAAACTTAAACTCTTACAAAGATTCGGGGTCAGGTCACAGTGGCAAGAAAAAGTCAATTCGAGCTGCAAAATCCCAGGGATGCTCAGGGAAATCAGAGGCACCAGTTACTCTGAAGGTTGAGAAGCAGAAAGCTGAGAAAAAGTCATAACAGAGGGCAGGGGTGCTGCACGAAAAGCAGAAGAATCAACTCAGAGTTATTGCCTTCCCAAATAGTGATATTGTTCCAACCCCTCCTCTTCTGGGCTCCAAGAACACCACCAGCCACTTATTTACTTTTATTTATTTATTTAGGGACTGGAGATTGAACCCAGGGGCTTTCTACCACTGAGCTACATCCCCAGCCCTTTTAATTTTTTATTTTGAGACAGGGTCTTGTTAAATTGCTAAGACTGGCCTCAAACTTGTGACCTCCTGCCTCAGCCTCCCGAGACACTGGGACTATAGGCATGTGCCACCACAGTCACCCAGTCACTCATTTATTTTCCAGATAAGAAAATGATCCCTGAGAACCCCCTACAGATACTAACATATAGGGAGCCCCAATGAAATCACTTTACAATAAGGCCCCACCAATTGACAAGCCTTACCCATATGCACCGTTGTTTCCAGTGAATTTAGCTTTTATTGAGCCCTAACTAACAAATGTATTTACTGAGCCCTTGCTAAGCACTAGGTATGTGTTAAGTACATTATATGCATTATATCATCGAATCCTCCAAACAAACCTATCCGATTTCTATTGTCATCTCCAGTTACAGATAAAGAAACAAAGACTCAAATAAGTTAGGTATCTTTCCTAAGTCACCTATGGAGTAGCAGAGTGGGAATGTGAGCTGTTCTAACCATGCCTCCTGGCTTCCTTCTGGGGTAGTAGTGAACCTCCTCAAACTTTGTTCCTACTTCCTTATGGAAAGAATACATAATGGAGGCACCATTTTTCTCTCGGAACCAAACGAGAGTTGAATAGAATGTAGTGCTTTTTAAAAAAACAAACAAAAAAAAAAAGCATTTTCACATGTTCTCCAATTTCCCCTCAGATCCACTGTTAACCCAACTCCTCTCTGTTCAGTGTTCTGGGAATTTGACCCATATGGAATCAAATACCCAGTCTCAGTTGAAATGGCTGCCAGAAGAGATTGAAGTGAGAGAGATTTAGATGAGAGTATTTGTGTCCCGCCTCCCTCCATGTGGTGGCCTGTAGTGTCATCTATATCTCTCCAGTGAAGTTCTCCTATGAGGTAGTCCAGGAAGCTCTCTCTTCTTGCCCTCCATACCTAATGGAGGTAACAGTTCTACAGATCTCTCCTATGCATTATCCCTTTCAGTTTCCATAAGTTCTGCCCACACACTTGGAAACAGTCCTTTTGTTAAAATTCTCTTCAAACTTGAATGTGTCACTTACCTCCTCCCAGGCCTCTGATTGATCCAGAGCTTCAGCTACATCTTAATCTACATTGACTGGAAAGTAGAAGATAATGATATCTTCTTAACTAATACCTGCACATCTATAAAGCTTTGGGGTCATATTGTTTTTAGGTCTTTTCTTTTTCACTTATACACTCATTATTTTAAAAATTGGGAAATAAAGAAATGAATTACTGAGTGATTCCACAAGCCTGAGTCAATTGACATTACTATGTTGGTGTGGAGCTGGAGATGTGGCTCGGTGGTAGAGCACTTGCTTGGCATGCATGAGGCCATGGGTTCAGTCCCAAGCACTGCCAGAAAGAAATAATAATAGTAATATTTTGGTTTAAAAACCTACAGCAAAGAAATAATTTGGCACTCCTCCAAATGGATATTCTTTAGGTGATGTTGAATATTTATAGAGAGGAAAAGTAGTATAGGTGACTGGTGGTAGTTCTAAGACTCTCAAAGTCTGCACTCTCAAATTCCCACATTCACTCAGTTGTACTTTGAGTTCATCATCCCCACCTCTAAGCAACCATGCAAAGTAGAGATGTAAGGAAAATTCTATGGATACTGTTTTCTGCATCTTGGCAATATTGCCCATGATGTTTCAGTACTCCAGAGATCTTTGACCCACTTTTGCTTCTTGGCCATGGGTACCCTGGGCTAATGTCTATACCCTTTTTCCACTTTGGCATCCAACTAAGCATGTAACAGATCACTTAAACATTATAGGCAAGGAGAAGCCAAATGAAACATGGTACACAATTTTCCAGTTATTCTATAAAAATGTCAGCTTGTCTTGTTTTATAGTTGCCTCCACCAAAGTTTCTTTGTGAAGTGTTCACAAAGAGATATCCATTTTGATCCATAGCTGGTATGGGGGGAAATTAAATAAGTGTTTGTACAATAAATACTTTAACTTGAATGGATGGAATGGACTGAAGAGTAATGAACCTCATTGACAGAATGCATTCACTCTTCTCTCTGTGAGGGGGAAAAACTTTTATTACCAGGGAGTCAAAATCTCCTTGCTGTTTAACTTCATACTGTTACTGCTAAAAGCACAGGAGCAATGGTGACATCTTGTGTCAGGTTAAAAAGTAACAGGATCTTAATTCCTATGGGTTTACTGGGAGCTCCTCAGATGAGGTCTGGCTGAAATTCATCTTTATCTGTTCGTTTTAGCTACTGATCACATAATAAAACAGAGACTTTCTCAGATGTGGAGATCAGTACTTGCATGAATGATGGGGGAAACTTAACTTGCCACCTCATCTAATTGCCACCTCAAGGACAGGGCAACTGGGAGTCCCAGTCTAGTTCTTCAACTCAGCCTTTCCACCTTGCCAGGATATCCTCAGTAAAACACACAGGCTCTGGGCCCATCCATTATCAATCTGAAGCAACTAGAGGGTAGCTGTGGAGGTCCATGGTAATTGTACTTATTTATTCTACTGCTTTGGGCATTTTCCTGATATTATTTCTTTGGAAGCCCTTTAAAAATCAAAGGACATGACTGGAACCACTAGAACCCAATAGAGAATGAATAAAACTGACTGCTGGTAGTGGTCAACTGGAAAGCCAAATCTCCTGTTTCATGTCCTTCTGAGAGAGCAGTGGATCTTAACATTGGCCACATGTAAACATCTAGGGAGCTTATAAAAGGACCAATGCTGTCCCTAGATCAATCCAAGAACAATGAAATCACAATTTCTAGGAGTTGAAGCCAGGCACTTTTAAAAGCCCCCAGATGATCCTGACTTTCTTGCCCTGGGAACTCCACCTCCATGCTGTTAGGAAGCCCAAGCCACATTGAGAGGACATGAGTAAATATTTCAGCTGCTGCCCCAAATGAGGTCCCAGCCAACAGCCAGAGTCAATCACCAGATACATGAGTGAGTGAACCTTTGGATGATTCAAGTCTCCATCTTCCCAGCCACCCCAGTTAATGCCAAGTAGATCAAACACAAGCTATCTCCACTGACCCATGCCCCAAAGTGCAGACTTATAAGCAAAATTCATTTTGTTATTTTAAGCCACTAAGTGGTGGTCTGATACCCAGCAACAGATAACTAGAACAGTTCATCCCCATATTTGGATGAGGAAATGGAGGCAGCAAGAGCAGACATTAACCTGCTTAAGCCTGGGCAGACAGTAAGTGGCAGAATCAGAATAGTCTGGTTCAAGGGCCAAGGCTCTATTCCTCAGGTGCATCTCCTCACTCAGCCCCTGAGAGAAAGGGGCTGTAAAACCTAAAACTCTGTAGAACTCTGAAAATAAGGAGCTCTGCCTGGTACCCTCAAACACAAAGCAATATAAGGAAGAGGAAACCAAAGGCCTCCTACCTCCACCACAGACCACCCAACTGCTCCAAGATCTTATAGGTCCAGTTGTTGAGAATGCACAGTGAACATGAATGCTTCCAGCAGCATGACATTCCTCAAGGCCAAGAGAGAACCTCCTAAGGGTTCTGAGGAACTCCCAGAACCTTCAAAGAGACCCTTTACGGGGACCTGACTTCCCAGACATAAGTGGAACAGTAGCCTATGATATTTACATTCATTCTGTTCTTATAATTCTATTTGCACAAACAGAGGTAAGGCCTGGAGAAACATGGATTACACATATGTTATTTCTTTGTCTATGTAATTAGAATAATTCTGTTACTTAGTTTTATAGCCTGTTTTATGTTAACATCCCCCATAATCATTACCTATTTCACCAATAGCCTTTAGAAAAAAAATTGATTTTAATGTCTTGTTTCATAAAGCAGAAGTACTACCATTGATTTTAACCTCTCTCCTATTGAACATTCATGATATGATGCACATCCTTGTGTTTATATAGACCTTTGCCAGCCTGGGAAACTTAGTAAGACCTTGATTCAAAATAAAGTAAAAAGGGCTGGGGATGTAGCTCAGTGGTAGAGTGCTTGCCTAGCATACATGAGGCCCTGTGTTCTATCCCCAATACTGAAAAAGAAACTGATTAATAATATTTAATTTTTATACTGGAGAAGATTGAGCAAATTTTGTTATGTACATATATGATTATGGCATAATGAATCCCACTAATATGTATAATTATAATGTTCCAATAAAAAATAAGTATTTAATTTTTAAACATTAAAAATGTAATTTTAATAATTTACAATTTTGATTTATTTATCTGAAATGTACTCCCAAATAAATTTCCAGGAATATAGGTCTTTTCTCAAAACAGTTCTAACAGTTCACTGTTCTTGCCATCTTCAATTCCTCTCCTCCCATTCTTCCTTGTACCCACTTAAATTATGCCTTTGATCCACCACTTCACTGAACCAGCTGCTATGATTTGGAAGTGTCCCCCAAAAGCCTATGTGTTAAAGACATGGTTGCCAGCCTGTGGTGCTATTGGGAGGTGGTGGAACCTTTAAGAGGTAGGGCCTACCGGGAGGAAGTTAGGTCATTGGAGACATGCCCCTGAAGGGGATATTGGGACCCAGCCCTTTTCTGTCTCTCTTGCTTCTTAGCTGTCAAGAGATGAGCAGCTTCCTCTGCCATGCACTCCTGCTGTGATGTTCTGCCTTTCCTCCTTTATGTTGGTTTATCTCAGATATTTTGTTACAGTGACAGAAAACTGTCACTCCTGCTTTCCACCATTCATTAATGATCTTTACATTGTTGAATCTGCAGCTTACTATGACTTAGCAACAGCATTTTGTATGATCTATACTATCATCTCCATGACACATGTTCTTCAATTGATGTCCAGGACCCTATCCTACCATCTCTCTGGTTTCCCTTCTCAGTCTCCTTTGCTGGATTTTTCTTTTCTTTGAATGTTCCAGGTTTCAGTCTTGGCTGTCTTTTTTTCTCTGTCTCTTCCTGCATGATCTCATCCTGTGTTAAGACTTCAAATTCTACATATATGGCTTTAACTATCCCTGATTATATCTAGTCCAGTCTCCTCTCCAAACTCCAGACTCCAAGACCCAATGTATACTCAACAATTCTGTGTGACATATAACCTCAAACTGAACATTTTCAAATCTTTATCCCCCAAACCTTCTCTATCAGCAGCTTTCCCCACATCAGGGAATGAAAATACTTGCCATCCAATTACTCAGGCAAAAAGCCTTAATTAATAGTCTAAAGTTCTCTCATTTTCTTCCATGTTAAATCCTATTCATCAAGAAACACTGATAGCTTTACCTTCTGAAGTTATCAAGAATCTGATCTTCTTTCACTGTTTCACAGGTACTACCTTGGTCCAAACATCTTGACTCTTACTGGATAACTATAAGAGCCCCCCAATACATTTTTCTGCCTAAACTTGTTCCTGCCCCTCCAACACACTCTTGCAGCCAGAGGGGTGGACCCTTCTATAACAAAAGTATGATCATGTCACTTTCTCTGCCCAGAATTCCCAAATGGCTTCCCTTTTCCTTCCACACTCAGTGTCCCTTATCTTGTTCCACATTCTTGTTTTTCTGTTGCTAGTATCCCCTTTAACATGTTGTGTGGTTTGCTTATTTATTGTGTCTTTCGTTTATCATGTCTCTCCCCACTAGAATATAAGCACCACAAGGACAGATGTCTGCTCATTTTCTTCACTCATGTATATTATAAGAGTCTATGGGAATGCCTGGCACAATGAAGGCACTTGCTACATGTTTGTTGAATGAATGGATGATTGAACAAACCTCTGTGACCTATATGGAAGTTATATGGCCTATAACTTTATCTCCTCCCTAAAAAGAGGCCATGTAGGCAAAGTTGTCTGCTGGGCCATCTGCTTCTTCATGCAGGGTGTACCATCCTCTCATTGCCCTTCAACTGGCACAGGGACCATCCACTCAGGCCTCCCTTCATTTGCAGTAGTTTGAGCTCCAGGATTAGATCTTTCTCTTCTCCTGCCCCCATTCTGTCAGTCTTTTTCCTTCTACCTATGAATATCAGCGAGCTGTTGGCAGGAAAGTTTCAAGGTAAACTAATTCCAGTTAAAGGTGTATGTGATATTCTATTCTTTTCCTCATGTCCCCTCCCTGAGCCCCAAGGCTGAGAGACAAGCCATAGGATTAGCTAAATTCACCTTATCCATTAGCACAATATTACTTCCAGGAGACTTCAATGCCCCACTTGTCACGTTGGATGCATCATCCAGACAGAAAATCAATTAAAAACCAGCAGATTTGAACAACACCACAGACCAAATGGATCTAACAGACACATACAGAACATTCCATCCAACAGCAGCACAATACAGATGCTCCTCAATTTGCATTGGGTGTACATCTCCACAAACTCATTGTAAGTTGAAAATATTGCATAAGTTAAAAAATGCATTTAATACACTTAACTTTTCAAACATCATAACTTAGCCTAGCCTACGTTAAATGTGCTCAGAACACTTACATTAGCCCCCTTGTGTCATTTATCAAATACTGTGCTGAAAGTAAAAAACAGGATGGCTTTATGGGTAAGCTTTAGCAACACCTTAAAATTGAAAAATTGTTAAGTTGAACCACCTTGAGTCAAGCCTACCTGTATACATTTTTCTCAAGTGCATATGAAATATTCTCCAAAATAGATCATATGTTAAACCACAAAACAAGTCTCAACAAATTTAAGAAGTTAGAAATCATATTAAATATATTTTCCAACCATAATGGTATGAAACTAGAAATCAATAACTGGAGGGAAACTGGAAAATTCACAAAAAGGTGGAAATGAAACAATGCATTCCTGAACAACCAATGGGTCAAAGAAAAAAATCAGAGGGGAAATCAAGATATAACAAACAAAAATGGAAACAAGACATACTGAAACCTATGGGATGCGGCAAAAGTAGTTATAAGTTTATAGCAATAAAACACCAATATAGGACAAAAGAAAGTTCTCAAAAAAAAAAAAAAGACCTAATTTGGCACCTCAAAGAAACTGAAAAAGAAGAACAAACAGCCTGGAGTCATCAGATGGAAGGAAATAATAATAATTAGAACAGAAATAATCAGAATAGACAAGGTAAAAATAGAAAAGGTCAATAAAACCAAGAGTTGGGTTTTGAAAAGATAGACAAAATTGGCAAAACTTTTGCTAAGCTAAGAAAAAGAGAGAGAGAAGACTTGAAAAATAAAATGATAAATGAAATAGGAGACATTATGACTGACCACAGGAATAAAGGATCATGAGATTACTATGAATGACTATAAGCCAACAAATTAGATAAACTGGAAGAAATGAATAAATCCTAGAAAGAAATAATCTACCAAGACTGAATCATGAAGAAAATGAAAATCTGAACAGACTAGTAATAAGTAAGGAGTTTGAATTAGTAATCATAAACTTTCAAAAAAAGAAAAGCCCAGTATGGTACTTACATAAAAACAAACAAATCAATAGAACAATAGAACTATACAGATATTCCTGAAATAAACCCACACATCTATGGTCAACTAATCTTTAACAAGGACATTGGTGTCCATGCACCATGGAGAAAAGATAGGGTCTTCAATAAAGGGTGCTTGGAAAATGGAAGATCTCCATGCAAAAGAATGAAATTGAACCCTTTTCCTACACCATACACAAAAATCAACTCAAAATGAATTTAACACTTAAACATAAACCCTGAAACCATACAACTTCCAGAAGAAGACAGGAAAAGCTCCTTGACATTGATCTTGGCAATGATTTTTTGACTATGACACAAAAAGCACAGGAAAAAAAGCAAAAATAAGCAAGTGGGACTACATCAAACTAAAAAATTTCTACACAGTGAAGGAAACAATCATCAAAATGAAAAGGGAGCCAGGTGTGATGGTACACATTTTTAATCCCAGCCACTCAGGAGGCTGAGGCAGGAGGATTACAAGTTCAAGTTCAGACTGGGCAACTTAGAGAGACAGTCTTAAAATAAAAAATAAAAAGGGCTGGCAATGTGGCTCAGGGGTAGAATGCTCCTGAATTTAATCCCCAATACAAAAAGAAATGAAGGAAGGAAAGAAAACAGCAACCTGTGGAATAGGAAATGATGTTTGTAATCCATCTATCTCATTAGGGATTAATATCCAAAATATACAAGGAATTTATATAACTCAATAACAAAATAAAAGTTTACTCCATAACAAAAACAAAAAACCCAAAACAATCCAAATAACCCAATTTAAAAATGAGCAAATATGGTCAGGGATATTGCTTGGTGGTAGAGTACTTGCCCTGCATGTTCTGAAAAAAAAATGCAAAGAACTGAAACAGATATATTTTCAAATAAGAAATACAAATGGCCATCGTGTATATGAAAAGGTGCACAACATCATTAATCATCAGGAAAATACAATTCAAAACCACAATGAGATACCCCCTCACATCTATTAGGATAGCTATTATTTAAAAAAAAGAAAGAAAGAATGCAAAGATAATGCGTGCTGGTGAAAATATATAGAGAAGAGAACCCCAGTACACTGTTGGTGGGAGGTCAACAGAAACAGAGGTTCCTCAAAAAATTAAAACTGGAACTACTATATGATTTAGCAATCTCACTTCCGAGTATTTAGCCAAAAGATTTGAAATCAGGATCTGGAAGATATATTTGCACTTCTATGTTCCTTGCAGCCAAGGTATGGAATCAACCTAATTGTTCATACATAAATGGATGGATAGATGGATGGATAAAGGAACTGTGGTACACACATACAATGAAATGTTGATTAGCCTTAAAATACAAGGAAATCCTACCATTTGCAGCAACATGGATGAACATTATGAGTGAAATAAACAAGACACAGAAAGATAAATACTGTGTGATCTCATTTATATGTGAAATCTAAATGGTCAAACTCATAGAAACAAAGAATAGAATGGTGGTTATCATAGGCTGAGAGGAAGAGAATATGGAGAAATGTCAGTCAAGGGGTGTGAAGTTTCAGTTATGCCAGATGAATAAGTTTTGGATATCTGATGTACAGTTTGGTGACCAGAGCTAACAATACTGTACTGTATACTTGACATTTGCTAAGAAGGTAGATAAAAAGTGTTCTCACTGTGAAAAAAGAAAAGTAACTATATGAGGCGCTAGATATGTTAATTACCTTGATTGTGGTGATTATTTCACAATATACACATATGTCAAATCATGAAGTTGTATATCTTAAAATATATATGATTTTAAAATGTTGCTTCCAGGAATATTTGCATTTCAAAGATAAATACTCCAAAAGGGCAATGCATGTGTGTTAACAAACTCTCATGTTATCCCAAGCTTCTGTTACTCAAGATCTGGAGCAAACAAAGAAGTGTGTGTTTTAGTAATAAGACAAAAAAAGGTAGTTCTTTCACTTATTCATTCACTTATCAAATATTCATTGAGCAACTATTAGGTGCAGACACTGTGCTAAGTACTGGGGATAGAGTGGAGAATAAGAAAGATAAGGTCATGATCCTCATGGGGCTCCAGTCCAATATCTGGGTTTAAATGCTTTATGTAGAGCTGAGATGTAGCTCAGTGTCTGTATGTGGTTTAGCATGTGTAAGAACCTAGGTATAATCTCCAGCACAAAAAGAAAAAGTTTATGTAATGACCTAACATAAATTCACACTAATTAGCTTAAATTGTTCTCCAAAAGAATCCAGCTTGCTCTCTTTAATTATTAGACACTATGATCATTTATTTTTGTTTCTTTGTCAGAGATACAAATGAATTTTGTGCTATTAGCCCGGCATGAAAAGACTGTTAAAGAACCCACAAAATACGTTTGATTTAGATATGAGGTGTACCTGAAAGCTCATATGTGAGACAATGCAAGAATGTTCAGAGATAAAATGATTAGATTATGAGAGTTGGAGCTTGATCAGTGAATTAGATTAGATTAACTTGGTGGTAACTATAGGCAGGTGGAGTGTGGTTGGAGGAGGTAGGTCACTAGAGATGTACCTTTGGTGTTTATATTTTGTCCCTGGTGAACAGAGATCTCTTCATTTCCTGGTTGTCATGTCCTGAGTAGCCTTCCTCTGCCACACCCTTCCACCATGATATCATGCCTCACCTTAGGGCAGAGCAATGGAGTCAGCCTACCATGGACTGAACCTCAAAGAAACTGTGAGCCAAAATAAACTTTTCCTCCTCAAAATTGTTCTTGTCAGTTCTTTTAGTCACAGTGTTCAAACAGCTTACTAAAACATATGGGGGGAAAACTCACATCCTAAGAAAAGCCAAGACATTGTATTACCATAAAGTTAATGAAGGACCTTGCTATATTCTGTTCTGAGCCAGAACCATTTTGAAATTGACACAAGCCAGAACTGACCTCTTTCTCTTCCACCTGAGTCAGTTTTAGGGTTGGACCATAAGTTCCACTCCTCAGACTGTGAACCTCCTCTGTTCTTTATTTTATAATGTGATGACTGGGCCTTTCACATGTCTTATTCTAACATAATCAGTACACCATCTTATGAGGAAGGTATTGTTATCTCCATTTGCTGATGAGGAAATGGAGATAAGAGTATAACATAATTTGCACAGGACTACCATTCTTACAAGTGCTGATTTCAGCATTGAAAAACCCAAATCTTTCCCATTCCCTAAGCTTTTTAAACTATTTTTGCTGTAACACACTGCTTCCTTGATCAAAAAATTTTGTGAAATGAAAATAAATATCTTTCTGATTTAGTATCAGAATGGAAGGTGTTTGTTGTTCAGACAAGAAGAACTGAGAGAGGGTTTAACTCATTCTAGGGGTTGATGGGAGTAGAAATAGCAGCGATGACAAAGTGGCATGGGCAAATCATTTATTTTTTTTCCTGCATCTAAGTTTCTTTAGGTAATAAATGGGAATAATGAAAAAAAAAAAAAAAGCTCAAAGGGACACTAGACAAATTAATCCAGGGTTTATGACAATTTGACAGAGGAATATTAGAAATTCTTATGGGTATGTTTCTCATCTACATTAACAAGACTATTATACAAACAGTGAGAAACAATAAATAATCAAAATGCTCATAGAACTGTGGACAAATAAATTGTACATATTCACCAAGTGAACACACCAAGTAAAAAGAAATGAACTTCAGCTGCTATTATAGTTTGGATCCTAAATGTCCCTCAAATATCCATGTGGTAAAGGCTTGGTCCCCAGGGAAGCACTATTGGGAGATGGTGGAACCTTTAGAATATAAGACCTAGTGGGAGGTCTTTCAGTCATTTTGAGCATGTCCTTGAAGGAGATAATATGACCAGAGCCCCTTCTTCTTTCTCTCTTTTGCTTCCCATTCATGAGATAAGCAGTTTTGCTCCATCATGTGCTCCCACCATGTTGTGCCTGCCACCACAGGCCCAAAGCAAGGAGGCCAGCTAATCATTGACTGAAACCTCTAAAAACTGGGAGCCAAAATAAACCATTTCTCTTTATAAGCTGATTATCTCAGGTATTTGTTATAGTAACAGAAGGCTGACTAAGTCAGCTGTAGACAATGCTATGGATGAATTGATAAATGTTAGAAACTTGAATGAGCCAGGCACTGTGGCCCATGCCTGTAATCACAGCAACTCAGAAGGCAGAGGCAGGAGGATTGCAAAGGCGAGGTCAACCTCAGCAACATCTCCTTTTTTAAATTTGTATTTTGAGACAGGGTATCACTAACTTGCAGAGGCTGGCTTCAACCCTGCAATCATCTTGCCTCAGTCTTCTAAGTCACTGGGATGACAGGTGTGCACCACTGCATCCAGCAGTATTTCATTCTTTGGTTTTGGATTTCTAGATTTTTTGTATTTCTTTCTTTTTTTTGGGGGGACTGGGGATTGAACCCAGGGGTACTTTACCACTGAGCCACATCCCCAGTCCATTTTATTTTTTCAGACAGGGTCTGGCTAAATTGCCAAGACTGGCCTTAAACTTGCAATCCTCCTGCTTCAGCCCCATGAGTTGCTGGGATTACAGGCATGCACCACCGTGCCCAGTAGTATTCATTTTTAAAGGGGAATGATTTTTTTTTTTGGTATAGGGGATTGAACTCAGGGGCACTCGACCACTGGGTCACATCTCCAGCCCTTTTTTGTATTTTATTTAGAGACAGGGTCTCACTCAGTTGCTAAGTGCTTCGCCATTGCTGAGGCTTGCTTTGAACTCATGATCCTCCTGCCTCAGCCTCCCAAGTGCTGGGATTACAGGTGTGCACCACCATATCCAGCATGGGGAATGCGATATTCAAGAGAGCAGATACTTCAGTGGGAGATGTGGAAATCATGAAAAAGAGTCCAGATATTAATGTTCTAGCCCCTGTGTATTTATATTTTAATATTCTTCACAACTTATATGTTTATTATATATTAATTTTATCATTTTATATAGAAAATATTATGTAATAAGACTGTATGAGGAAAATGTTTTCTGTGATGATATTGTAGGGCAAATTCTTAAAAATTCTTATGACTGGTCTGGAAGCATAGCTTAGTTGTACAGCACTTGACTAACATGTGCAAAGCTCTGGGTTTCAACCCCAGCACTGCAAAAACAAAAGCAAAACAGCAAACAAACAAAATTATAAGATCTGTTTTCCTTGATAAATTAAGGATTTTTAAGATGAGGGCTAGGGATGTAGCTCAGTGGTAAAGTGTTTGCCTTGCACATGTGAGGCCCCGGGTTCCATCCCCAGCACCAAAAAAAAAAAAAAAAAAAATGAGAAGAGAGGCCAAGTAAAGTCTGTATTTTGGTGCAGAGGACTTACAATGCATATTTCTCCAGCTAACATTTATGGAGCAGCCCATATCAGTTGATACAACAGTTTCCTAAACCCAAAAATCACCCTTCCAACTCTGAACTGGCTCATCTTAGCTAGCCAGCTCCCTTCCTCCAGATAAGACCATTTGACATATTATGTAATCAGTTAAGGAGTTTATCTTTTGATTCCCTAGGACCAATCTTCAGACTGGAACATTGGACAGACATTTTTCAAAGACTGGGAAAATAATAGACATTATCAACAACTTCAGACCATTCTTTGTGTCCTTGATGCTCCAAGGTGAGAGTTCATAAAATAACTGGAGGGTATTAGAAAAGCCTTTTGGGGCCTTGATTTATGACTAGGAGTTTTCCTTCTGAGAACAATTCCCTGCACAGTTATGATCTGTTTCCCAAGAGGAAAGGAACCATTTGACATGTTTCTGACTTAGTTTTTCATCCTTCTACCCATATGTCAGTTTCACAGTCAGAGAAAACAGATAGTGGGGAGTAGGGAGAGAGGAGAAGAGGAAATGAGGAGGGGAAAGGGAAAGTTGAGAGAAGAAGGAAATAGTGTAGAAGGGAGGGGAGGGGAAGGTAAACAGGAGAGGGAGGGCTGTCCAGTAGAGAAAGGAAGTAGGGACAGGAAATTTGTGACTCAGTAAAGAAAGAAGCCTTAAGCCAAGTGAGATGGTGCAGGCCTGTACTCCTAGCTACTCAGGAAAGTGAGGCAAGAGGATCACAAGTTCAAGGCAAGCCTGGGCAACTTAGCAGGACCCTGTGTCAAAATTTTAAAATGAAAAGAGGAGGGGAGGCACTGGAGATGTAGCTCAGTGGTAGAGCACCCCTGGGTTCAATGCCCAGTACAAAAGAAGGAAGGAAGGAAGGAAGGAAGGAAGGAAGGAAGGAAGGAAGGAAGGAAGGAAGGAAGGAAGGAGTCTTAAAGTCATACAGCCAATAAGTGAATGGATTTAATGCCATATCTTTTGACTCTGAAACCAAACTCCTTCAAGTACCCTATCTGGAAAGTGGAATTCAAGAACATAGTAATGCAGTAAAGGAGCACATCAACAAGGTATCAACAGTGAAAATCTACGCTCACTACAAAGAAGAGGATTTGAGAATTTTCCCCAGTCTTGCTGACAATTTCATCAAACAGAAGGTTGACAAAAGAAATGGGACATACACATAATTCCAAAAAGTCAAGGACAATTGTTTAAACAGAAATGTGAAGAACCTTTGAAGGAATCAAGTTATCTGAAAATCCAAAAGTCAAAGAAGGTAAAACTGGGTGCATATTTTAGAAAATCACTTTTTTTTTTTTTTTTTTTTTTTGGTATTAAGGATTGAGCTGCTGTAATTACAGGTGCGCTCCACCTGGCCCAGCAGAAAAACACATTTCTATTGATTAAAAAAACAATCACAAGCTGGGTTCTGTGGCGCACGCCTGTAATCCCAGCAGCTCAGGAAGCTGAGGCAGGAGGATTGCGAGTTCAAAGCCAGCCTCAGCAATTTAGCAAGGCCCTAAGCAACTCAAGGAGACCCTGTCTCTAACAAAATACAAAATAGGGCTAGGGATGTGGCTTAGTGGTTAAGTGCTCCTGGGTTCAATACCTGGTAACCCCCCCAAAAAAAATCACAGACAAGATAGTATCCAGAAATTATCATTCAAACTAGAAGCTCTAAAAATACATTTCCAGTTATTTCATTAGAGTACTATAATACCATTTAAGACTGACATAGAGGAAAAATTAAGAAAAAAAATTTTTGCTATGAGCTCAAGTATTGAAAAGGATGAGAAATGGCCATAGAACTCATCCTAACTCATTCTGACTCCAGGGAGGGTTCTAGCATCAAGAAAAAAGCACTGGGGAGGTCTAAAGGCAAAGGAGCTCTAGACCTTTCCATGCAAACTATTCCAGGCTCCCAATGCAAGTGAGCCCTTAGGGCAATGCAGAATATGCCAGGAATAGGAGTAATTTTTTGTTATCCAGGGTCCTGCCGGGAAACAGATGGCATACTCCCATGGGGTAAGTGAGAAGGGTTTCATGAAGAACTCTCTATGAGGGCAAGGGCAGGGTTAAGGGAAACTAAAAAGGAATGGTGCAGTATCCCGGGTTTAGCAACTCTGAAAATGGAGTTCTGGGAGAGGGCTGCCCAGGCACTGTAGTCATCAACGGGAGAATGCAGCTAATGACAATTCTTAAGGAGGCAAGGTAGGAGTCAGAATGTACAATCCAGTCTTCCCTACTGCACCCCTCCAATGTCCTATGTGAGCCTTCTGTTGCTGGATTGCAAATGAGCCCAATGCTGAGGAGCAAGAGAAAATGATGGAGGGTGGACCCACAGGGGCAGACCGAAAGTAGCCAGCATAATCTTTGGGAAATTATGAGTATATACTAGGACTGAGCTATGAGGATATTCATCACAGTAATGTTTGTAAAAGCAAATATATGAAAATGATCTAAAGTTAGGGGAAAAAATTACATGATAACCACATAAAGGCAGGGAATATCTTAACTATTTTTGTATATAAACTGTAGCAATTGGAATAATATCTTACAGAGAAAATACTCATTCAACATTAAAAATGCTGGTGTGTGGGTATGGTTATTGACATAGAAAGATGTTTTTGATTCAGATTATAAAAACATGGTCACAGAATTATGTGGTAATGATCCCATTTTGTTTGATAGCTTGCTATGCTACAGGATGCAGGTTTGGAAAAACATATATGGAGACCGAGTGATTAATAATTTTCTCAGTGAGACTGTTTTCTTTTGTTTGGGTATGGGGCATTTTTGTGTGTGTGTGTGTGTGTGTGTGTGTGTGTGTGTGTGTGTGCGCGCGCATGAGCGCGCGCTCAGCTTCTCGTTTTTTCTGTAATAAATACAAATTGCTTTGTAATAAGAAAACACATCTCTCTTTTTTTCCTATTTTATTTATAAAACAGTGTTTGTTTTCCTTTCCATTCCCTGTGTCATCTCTTGCTCCATAACCTTGACAGTGGCAGCAGATGGCAGGGCAGGCATGTGGATGGAGGAGAGGGGAGGGAATCCCACCATATGGGAATCATGACTCATATCTTTCACAGCTTGTGGAGCAAGGAGGACAAAAATACAGAAGAGTGGCAGGGCCTGGGGAAAACCTGCTGTTCCCAAGGCTCAAATCCTAAGAATTATAGTACATGCTGAGGATGACTAAAAAGTATTTTTAAGCTATATTGGAAGCAAGATAAACAAGCAGGAAAGAGCATCAGTGCAAGGGAAAGATGTCACAATACCAGAGAGCAGAAAGGGGAAGACTTCCATTCTTGTTTAGTTTTTTTTTTTATAGTAGTATGTATTACAGTTCATACTATACATATATAGCATCTTTTTACATAAAAGTTTGTATACAAAGTATATTTGCAGCATTTAAGTCTTCAATCATGCATTTAGAATAATGATATCCATCTTATTCAACCACGTTTTTCCCCCTTCCCGCCTTGCTCCCTCCCTTTCCCTCCCTTCCCTTTGACCATTATAGTGTTCCTCTAATCCTCCTATGTACCCCAACCCATCAATACTGTGAACCGGCTTCCTTATATCAGAGGAAACATTCGGTATTTGGATTTTTGAGATTGACTGATTTCACTTAGCATTATATTCTCCAACTTCATCCATTTACCTGCGAATGTCATTATTTTATTCTCTTTTATTGCTGAGTAAAATTCCATTGTGTATATATACCACATTTTCTTTATCCATTCATCTACCGAGGGACATCTAGGTTGGTTCCACAACCTAGCTATTGTGAATTGTGCTGCTATAAACATTGAGGTAGCTGTGTCACTGTAATATGCTGTTTTTAAATCCTTTGGGAATAGACCCAGGAGTGGGATGGCTGGGTCATAGGGTGGTTCCATTCCCATTTTCCCAAGAAATCTCCAAACTGCTTTCCATAATGGTTGTACCATTTTGCAGTCCCAGCAGCAATGTATGAGTGTGCCTTTTTCCCCACATCCTCTCCAACATTTATTGCTGTTTGTGTTCTTGATAGCTGCCATTCTGACTGGAGTGAAATGAAATATTAGAGTAGTTTTGATTTGCATTTCTCTAATTGCCAGCGATGTGGAGCATTTTTTCATGTATTTGTTGATTAATTGTGTATCTTCTTCTGAGAAGTGTCTTTTCAATTCCTTAGCCCATTTATCGATTGGATTATTTGTTTTTTTGGTGTCAAGTTTTTTGAGTTCTTTATATATTCTAGAAATTAGTGCTCTATCCAATGTGCATGTATTAAATATTTGTTCCCAGTTAGTTGGTTCTCTATTAACCTCACTGATTGTTTCTTTTGCTGAGAAGAAGCTTTTTAGCTTAAATCTATCCCATTCATTAATTCTTGGTAATAATTCTTACGCTACAGGATTCTTGTTAAGGAACTTGGGGCCTAATCCGACATGTTGGAAATTGGAGCTTACTTTTTCTTCTATTAGGTGTATTGTCTCTGGTCTAATTCCTAAGTTCTTGATCCACTTTGAATTGAATTTTGTGCATAGTGAGAGATACAGGTTTAATTTCATTTTGTTGCATATGGCGTTCCAGTTTTCCCAGCACCATTTGTTGAAGAGGCTATCCTTTCTCCACTGTACATTTTTGGCAACTTTGTCTAATATAAGATAGCTGAAATTACATGTATTAGTCTCTGTGTCCTCAATTCTGTACCATTGGTCTACTGGTCTGTTTTGGTGCCAGTACCATGCTGTTTTTGTTACTATTGCTCTATAGTATAATTTAAAGTCTGGTATGGTGATGCTGCCTGCTTCACTTTTCCTGCTCAGGATTGCTTTACCTATTCTGGGTCTCTTATTTTTCCAGATGAATTTCATGACTGCTTTTTCTATTTCTTTGAGAAATGTCATTGGGATTCTGATTGGGGTAGTATGGACATTTTGACAATATTAATTCTACCTATCCAAGAACAAGGTAGGTCTTTCCATCTTCTGAGGTCTTCTACGATTTCTTTCTTTAGTGTTCTATAGTTTTCGTTATAGAGGTCCTTCACCTCTTTCGTTAAGTTGATTCCCAGGTATTTTTTTTTTTATGCTATTGTAAATGGAGTAGTTTTCATCATTTCCCTTTCAGACGCTTTGTCACTGATGTACAAAAAATGCCTTTGACTTATGGGTATTGATTTTGTAACCTGCTACTTTGCCGAATTCATTTACTAGTTGTAAAAGTTTTCTGGTAGAGTTTTTTGGGTCTTCTAGGTATATTATCATGTCATCAGCAAATAGTGCTAATTTGAGCTCTTCTTTTCCTATCTGGATCCCTTTAATTTCTTTCATTTGTCTAATTGCTCTGGCCAGAGTTTCAAGTACTGTGTTAAATAGTAGTGGTGAGAGGGGGCATCCCTGTCTTGTTCCAGTTTTTAGAGGGAATACTTTCAATTTTTCTCCATTTAAGATAATGTTAGCTTGAGGTTTTGCATAGATAGCTTTTATAATGTTGAAATATGTTCCTGTTATTCCTAATTTTTCTAGAGCTTTGAACATAAAGGAGTGTTGTATTTTGTCAAATGTTTTTTCTGCATCTATTGAGATGATCATATGGTTTTTATCTTTAAGTCTATTGATGTGATGTATTATGTTTATTGATTTCCGAATGTTGAACCAGCCTTGCATCCCTGGAATAAACCCCACTTGATCATGGTGCACTATCTTTTTGATATGTTTTTGAATCTGATTTGCCAGAATTTTATTGAGGATTTTTGCATCTATGTTCATTAAAGATATTGGCCTGAAGTTTTCTTTTTTGGCTGTGTCTTTGCCTGGCTTTGGAATTAATGTAACATTGGCCTCATAGAAAGAGTCTGGAAGAGCTCCCTCTTTTTCTATTTCTTGAAATAATTTGAAGAGCATCGGTATTAGTTCTTCTTTGAAGGTCTTGTAGAACTTGGCTGTAAACCCATCAGGACCTGGACTTTTTCTTGTTGGAAGTTTTTTGATAGTGTCTTCTATTTCTTCACTTGAAATTGATTTATTTAAATTGTGTATAGCCTCCTGTTCCAGTTTGGGCAATTCATACGACTCTAGAAATCTGTCTATGCTTTCAGTATTTTCTATTTTATTAGAGTACAATTTTTCGAAGTAATTTCTAATTATCCCCTGTATATCTGAGGTGTTTGTTGTGATATTTCCTTTTTCATCACGGATGCTAGTAATTTGAGTTTTTTCTCTTCTTCTTTTCGCTAGCATTGCTAGGGGTCTGTCAATTTTATTTATTTTTTCAAAGAACCAACTTTTGGTTTTGTCAATTCTTTGAATTGTTTCTTTAGTCTCAATTTCATTAATTTCAGCTCTGATTTTAATTATTTCCTGTCTTCTACTGCTCTTAGTGTTGATCTGTTCTTCTTTTTCTAGTGCTTTGAGGTGTGATGTTAAATCCTTTATTTGTTGTTGTTTTTTTCTTTTAATGAAGGAATTCAGTGCAATGAATTTTCCTCTTACTACTGCCTTCATAGTGTCCCAGAGATTTCTATATGATGTATCTGTGTTCTCATTTACCTCTAGGAATTTTTTAATCTCCTCCTTGATGTCTTCTTCAGCCCCTTGTTCATTCAGTAGCATGTTGTTTAGCTTCCAGCTGTTGGAGTAGTTTTTTTTTTTTTTTATTTCTTGTATTATCATTGATTTCCAATTTCATCCCATTATGGTCTGATAGAATGCAAGGTATGATTTCTATTTTTTTATATTTGCTGAGAGTTGCCTTGTGACATAATATATGGTCAATTTTGGAGAAGGAGCCATGTGCTGCTGAGAAGAAAGTGTATTCGCTTACCGAGGGATGAAATATTCTATATATGTCCGTAAGGTCTAAGTTATTGTTTTAACGAGGCCTAATGTTTCTTTATTTAGCTTTTGTTTGGATGATCTATCCATTGGTGAGAGAGGTGTGTTGAAGTCCCCTAGAATAACTGTGTTGTGGTCTATTTTACTCTTGAACTTGAGAAGGGTTTGTTTGATGAATGTAGGTGCTCCATTATTTGGGGCATATAGATTTATAATTGTTATATCTTGTTGATGAATGATTCCCTTAAGTAGTAAGAAATATCCTTCTTTATCTCTTTTGATTAGCTTTGGCTTGAAGTCTACTTTATTTGATATGAGAATGGAAACCCCTGCCTGCTTCCGCAGCCCATGTGCGTGATAAGACTTTTCCCAGCCTTTCACCTTCAATCGCTTGATGTCTTTTTCTATGAGGTGTGTTTCTTGTAGGCAACAAATTGTTGGGTTGTTTCTTTTAATCCAATCTGACAATCTGTGTCTTTTAAATGGTGAGTTTAGACCATTAACATTCAGGGTTATTATTGAGATGTGATTCTTATTTCCATCCATTTTTAAATGTATTATGGTATTTAGCTTGATTTGGGTTCTCCTCTGGTTGGTAATTCCTTTAGTTTACTATCTCCCTTTGTTGGTTTTCATTGTTATTTTTCTCTTCTTCTTTGTGGAAAATTTTGCCCAAGATGTTCAGAAGTGCTGGCTTTCGAGTTGTGAAATCTTTTAACTTTTGTTTGTCGTGGAAGGTTTTTATTTCATCTTTGAATCTAAAGCTCAATTTTGCTGGATATAAGATTCTTGGTTGACATCCCTTTTCTTTCAGAGCTTGAAATATGCTATTCCAGGATCTTCTAGCTTTTAAGGTCTGGGTTGAAAAATCTGAGCATAATCTGATCAGTTTCCCCCTATATGTAATCTGCTTCCTTTCTCTTGTGGCTTTTAGTATTCTCTCCTTGCCTAGTATATAGGCAATTTCATTATAATGTGCCTTGGTGTGGATCTGTTGTGGTTTTGTACGTTTGGTGTTCGGTAAGCCTCTTGAACTTGGTTTTGCCATTCGTTCCTCATGTGTGGAAAATTTTCTGCTATTATTTCATTGAATAAATTACTCATTCCTTTGGTTTGAAACTCTGCACCTTCTTCAATACCAATCACTCTTAAGTTTGGTCTTTTTATGCTGTCCCATAATTCCTGAATGCTCTGTTCTTATTTTCTTACTTCTTTTGCCGTGTCCTCTAGATTTTTCTCCAGGATAAATATTTTGTCTTCATTATCTGAGGTCCTTTCTTCCAGGTGATCTAATCTGTTGGTGATGCTTTCAATTGAGCATTTAGTTTGGTTTATTTCTTCTTTCATTTCCAGAATTTCTGTTTGGTTTTTCTTTAGAATCTCTATGTCGCTATTGAAGTAATCTTTTGCTTCTTGTATTTGTTTTTGGAGTTCTTTGTCAAAATGCTCTTTTACCGCTTCTATTTGCTCTCTCATCTCATTTTTTAGTTCAAATTAAGATCCATAAACATTTGGAATATGTAATTTCTAAATTCCATCTCTGGCATTTGACCAACTGTGCTTGCCATGGAATCAATTGAGGGGGCCTGTTGGTTGGTTTCAGCCACTTTCTTCCCTTGCTTCTTCATAATGCTTGTGTGTCTATTCTCCTAGCACTGTGGGACCTTGCCTATTTCAATTTCACCTTATAGCCTTATGTTTCTCCTGTGGTACAATGCTGTCAGGTCCCCTTATAAATACCTTACAATTTAAGCTCTAACACTTTCTTTATAGCAAATCCCAGTTTGATCACAATGTACTGATTTAGTTAACCCAGATATTGTTTCCAATTTACTCTGTATGCTTGCGTTGGGGTTTACAGTTTCAGTACTGAATACAGAGATGATATGTTTAGGAAGAAGCAAGTGAGATTACTGAGATGTTCTTTCTTAGGAAGTATGACAGTAGAATTCTATAGAAGTGGTTTAATATCAGCAGACAGGAGAGAAGAGAGAACGGAGTGAGCGATTTAGAGGAAAGACAATTTGTATATAAACCAAACTTATTTAGCCTTTGAGAGAAGAAATATAAAGAAAGATGGAAAAGAAAAAAATAAAAAGGAACAATGAGAGATAACAAAGAATTAAGAATTAGTGTAAGAGAGAGGAGAAAGAAACTGAGTCAAGAAAAATAGAGATTAAACTATATATAACACCGCTTTTCTGTATATTTCAATTGCCCCAGGCCTAGAAGTCCCAATTTCTGCATATACCTTGTTTTCACCTCTGATGAGTACACAATGACAGGGTGTAAGTAGATAAGATGAAGGCAGAAGAGACTAAAGTGAGAAGGGAAGAAAGGAAAGAGGAACACAGACACACAAATAACCCCACTATCAAACAGAACAAAAGCAAAAAAAAAAAAAAAAAACAGAGTCGGAGTTTAAGCCAGTTGTCCTGGACCATGCCCAGACAGTCACAGTGGAGTCTAGTCTGCAGCTTTGGCCAGCAGCAGATTGGCACAGAGGAATAATGGCTGGGGGGTGGGGGGGGTGTCAGTACGTGAATAGCATCAAGAAAGGGTTCATCCAAAAGGCATGCATTCCCCACACCCGCCCCGGTTATAGCTCTTATGGTTGCTGCGCTGGCCTCAGGCAGGCCCTTTCCTGCGGGCTGCCTGTGCGCGTCTTACCAGGTGTTTGCTGTTCTCCGGGCCCTGTACCGGTCCTTGGATGCCTGCAGCTGTTTTTCTTCTCCGTTTCTTTGTCCCGGTCAGCCGCAGCCCACCTCCAAAATGGTGGCGCCTTCCCCGGTCCCAACAGCAGTAACTCGGTCCTGTGTGTCACTCCGAGGCTTACAGGTCCCGTTCGGCGATTTACGCGAAAGAAGTCTGTGAGGCCACTGCTCGCGTCTGGCTCTCTTTTTATTCTGCGCTGTTTGAGGCCGTGGTCTGCACTTCCTGTACTGCAATGCTACCACGGCAGCTGCGCCACTAATGCTGGTTCGGCCTGTGGGCCCTTGTTTAGTTTTAATCACAACCATAAATAAGACTTTCTTCTCCTTTTCTCCTCATTGGCCATTATCATCATCATCATCATCATCATCATCATCATCACCATCACCAGCCATAACAACAGCAGCAGCAGCAGTAGCAACATCACCACCATATCAGTGTAACATACTCCAAAAATCCCCACCAATATCACCGTGTCAGTTCCAAATAATAAACTTCCTAAAAACAGCAAATATGTCTTATTCTTGTATATAGGCTAGAACATTTAGTACATGACCCTATGTAGTTTAATAAACATGAACTGAAATTGGCAAAGATAAAGGCACTCTTATTGAATAAGCAGATGACATGATGAAAGCAAATGAAAGAGAAAGTCATTAGGACCCCTCCCAGGTTTCAGCACCAAATGAAAGAGCAAGAGAAAGAAATGGAGACAGATCTCAACAGATCAACGATGCTTTATTAAGTAGCAGAGGGGCACATTTTCAAGAGTAAAATGGCAACTGGTGAGCTGGGGCTATAGCTCAGTTGGTAGAGTACTTGCCTTGCATGCACAAGACCCTGGGTTCAATCCCCAGCACCAAAAAGAAAAAAAGAAAAGAAAATGGCAACTGATTACAATAGCAGTCTGAGTTTTGTAGGGTTCAGTGAGACTGAGTCATAGCAGAATGTGTCAGTTGGGCAATCAGGGGGAACAGTTGTAGACACCGGAAATTGTGAAAGTCCAGAGCTCATTGTTCTCCTTTTCTCCCTGGGGGTTGTTATTTTCCATAACCTTCACATGCACTGGCAGGAAGGGCTAATATACTAGATGAAAAGTTATACTATTTGGGAACAAATATTTAATACATGCACATCAGATAGAGCACTAATTTCTAGAATATATGAAGAACTCAAAAACCTTAACTCCAAAAAAACAAATAACCCAATTAATAAATGGGCGAAGGAATTGAAAAGACACTTCTCAGAAGAAGATACACAATTAATCAACAAATACATGAAAAAATGCTCAACATCGCTGGCAATTAGAGAAATGCAAATCAAAACTACTCTAAGATTTCATTTTACTCCAGTCAGAATGGCAGCTATTAAGAATACAACAATAAATGTTGGAGAGGATGTGGGGGAAAAGGCACACTCATACATTGCTGCTGGGACTGCAAAATGGTGCAACAATTATGGAAGGCAGTATGGAGATTTCTTGGAAAACTGGGAATGGAACCACCCTATGACCCAGTCATCCCACTCCTGGGTCTATTCCCAAAGGACTTACAAACAGCATATTACAGTGACACAGCCACTTCAATGTTTATAGCAGCACAATTCACAATAGCTAGATTGTGGAACCAACCTAGATGTCCCTCAGTAGATGAATGGATAAAGAAAATGTGGTACATATACACAATGGAATTTTACTCAGCAATAAAAGAAAATAAAATAATGGCACTCGTAGGTAAATGGATGAAGTTGGAGAACATAATGCTAAGTGAAGTTAGTCAATCTCAAAATCCAAATACCGAATGTTTTCTCTGATATAAGGAGGCTGATTCACGGTGTTGTTGGATGGGGGTACATAGGAGGATTAGAGAAACGCTAGAAAGGTCAAAGGGGAGGGAGGGGAAGGAAGGTAGCAAGGGGGGATGGAGGGGAAAAAAGAGAAAGTGGTTGAATAAGATGGATGTCATTATCCTAAATGCATGATTGAAGATTTGAATGGTATGAATATACATTGTATACAGTGTTATGTAAAAAGATGCTCTATATGTTTATTATGAATTATAATGCATACTAGTATTATGAATACAACGACTTTGAATAAAAAATTTTAAAAAAGAAAAGTTACAAATATGTATGCTCTAAGGGAAGAAACTTGAATAATATCTCACCCAATATGTTTATATGTATTTATTTATAAATTTTATACATGCTCTACTACTATAGTACAAAGTTAGATACGTTATAACATATATAATTTAAAAACGTCAAATATTAGCTGTGTGTGGTGACACATGCCTGTAATCCCAGCAGCTAAGGAGGCTGGGGTAGGAGGATTGCAAGTTCAAAGACAGCCTCAGCAATTTAGCAAGGCCCATAGCAACTTAGTGAGACCCTGTCTCAAAATAAAACATAAAAAATTCTGGGGATGTGGCTCTGTGGTTAAGTACCCCTGGGTTCAATACCCAGTACTCAAAAAAAAGTCAAATATTTCTATGAAAACCTAATATTTGGGGGGGGGTGGGAAGTTGAACAACCTGCTTGGTAAACCATTGTTCTAGATGACCATATCAGAATCAGGAGTTTTTGAAACAAACCCATAAAGGGAACTGTAACCAATTATTCAAGATAAAAGTACAGATGAAGGTCAAATGTGACATTTGAGTTCCCAAACTGAGCCCAAGTTGAGGAATTTAATATGCAAGTACACTCTTGTAATACTAACACATCACCACCAGATGACTTCTAGCTCTAGTAATTTAATATAGGTGGACTGAGCAATAAGCAGCATTTAAAGAAAAGCCATCCTTGACAATTATTCAAATGTACCAGATGGTGCCCTGTTCTTGCTACTATCACTATTTAGTATTGAGGTACTAAATTACTGTATTTTCTTTCTAGGGATTTCTTGGAACAAAATAAGGTTTCAGAGGGCAGAAGCAATATGTGCTTACTTACATCAGTTTGGGAAACTGCCTTAATACCAAGGCAGGCAGAAATTCTCAATTACCCTAGAAAGTCTGCTTCTCAATCCTGTGGGGGACTGGTTTTCCAGCTCCAGGAAGCTGATTATTAAGCACAGGAGGAGAGGAGGAAGGAGAGTGTGCCCTTGTTAATTCATCAGTCTGGTTTCCTTGCACAACTTCACCCAAACCTGGACATTGATGTCATAATTTGATATCAGATTAAGGAATTTCTGCAGAAACTGTCAACCCCTCCCCAAAGAATGGGGTTGGGGCAATCAAAGTATGCTCTAAGCAAAATAACCTTGGGGCCATACTTTATGGAAAGTGGTATGGCAGTGTTGGGGTTCAGAAAATGATGCCTCAAAGTAGTGCTTTTGTATGCTGATTACTTCAAACTGAAAGTTTAGAGAGCAGCAAATGCAGGGAGAGGCTTTCTAGAAAGTTCCCCTATCTACCTAGAGGCCAGAGTCTCTAGACGACATTCAATGGTTATGAATTCCTTCCCCAGATAGCTTAACAGCTAGGGGAGACTAGGGCTTGTCACAGAAAGGAAGATTAAAGTTGACAACGCACCCAGAACACAGACAAGTTTGTCCCAGACTATTGTATGTTACTTGGGCCCATTTGGCTCCCTTAAAATTCATTTACTCTTCTACATTGCCTGCCTGCATCCCCACTTCTTTCTCTCTCAAGAGACTGAATTTCACTGGGTTATTGGGTACTCACTTTCCTGTGATGCCCCCATGCAGTTAACAAATTTGTATGTTTTTTCATCTGTTTATCTTTCTATTAGATGTCCCCCTCCCCACTGGGGATGGAAGCCAGGGACTCATGCATTCTGAGCACCACTCTACCCCTGAGCCACATCCCCAGCCCTGTCAGTTCATTGTTATAGGCTGCCATTATTGAGCTTTCAGGGGGTGGAAAGAAAGTTCCCTTCACTCCTGCAATACTGTAGAAGGTTTTGGAGTGCTAGGTTTTGGAGTCATGCATGTGGGAAGGAGGCCTCCTATCTGCCTGACACTGGGCAAGCTGTGCAACTTCTCTGTTAGAAAATGCAGTTAGCAAAGTGCATCCCATAATATCATTTAGGCTTAGTGTGAGCACTGCAGATGATAATATTTATGGCTCAGGACCCAGGCTCACCTTGCACTTAAGCTTGCCAGTGGATGCAAATCCTGAGGCATTTGTTAAAAATACAGATTTTCAAGTTTCTCCCCTACACTTTAGGATATAATAAACCCAAGGTGGGTCCTTGTTTCTGGAGAATCTGTATTTTAAGAAATCCGCCCTCCCCCTGCCCCATTGTTATTGCAGAACCACCTTAGGAACCCCTGCACTAACAGTTGTTGTGACTATCGTCTTTGTTATCTTGTTATTTCTGGTCCACTCCTGGGCACAGCTCCCTGGCCCCAGGGTGCCATGGTTATAGAGTCGCCCTACTTTTTTTCCACCAAAGATACTCCACTTTCCTCCTCCCATCTTTACCCCCCAAGTCAACCTGCTCCCTGCAATCTGTCCAGTTTGAAAACCCCCAGAGGTGGGTTCATGTGAAGGCTTGGAATTGAAAATGACCTGCTGAATTCCCCTCTTAATGCTGGTTAGGGATATTTCTTAAGAAGTGGTATAAACTAGAGGGCTGGGATGTAGCTTAGTGGCAAAGCGTCTGCCTTCCATTCGCAAAAGCCCTGGGTTAGACCCCCAGCTTCAAAAAAAAAAGTGGTACAAACTAGAGAAATTCATCCCCAATAATAGCAGTCCTGGCCCAGTGGGGGATGTTTTGAGAAGAGGAACTTTCAATTACTACCACCGCCTACTTGCTGATTCATTTGCATGTGTGTAGGAATCACCGGGGGAGATCTTGTTGATTTGTTAAAATGCAGATTCTGTTACTATACACAGGTCTTCCTCCCAGATCCTTGGGCTCTGCATCTGTGGACTAGATAAACCTCAGATCAAAAATATTCGAAAGAAAAGGCCTTTTTATATTTTATTAAAAGACAGGGTCTCGCTGAGTTGCTTAGTGCCTCGCTAAATTGCTAAAACTGGCTTTGAACTTGCAATCCTCCTGCCTCAGCCAAGCCCCTCGGATTACAAGCATGCAAAACCAAGCCTGACTATTTTTTTTATATATTGTTAAATTTTTATTATTCTAATTTGTTATACACGTTTGCAGAGTACATTTCATTTCATATTACATATGAAGAGCACAATTTTCCGAGTTGCTGGTTTAATATAAAGTATTTTTTACAACAATTGTGTCTTCATACATGTATTTAGGGTAATCATGGAAAACTCAGTCTGCCATTATTCCTATCCCCTTGCCCTCTCCTCTCCCTCCCCCCTCTTTGTTCTATTTAAAGCTCTTTCATTCCTCTCATTCCCTCTCTCTTGCCTTTATAAGTTAGTATCTTCATATCAAAGAGATCATTCAACCTTTGGTTTTTTGGGATTGGCTAACTTCACTTAGTATTATTTTCTCCAACTCCATCCGTTTACCTGCAAATGCCATGAATTTATTCTCTTTTAGTGCTGAGTAGTGTTCCATTGTGTATATATACCAAAGTTTCCCTATCCATTCATCTGTTGATGGGCATCGGGGTTGTTTCTACAGTCTAGCTATTGTGAATTGTGCTGCTATAAACATTGATGTGGCTGTGTCCCTGTAGTAAGCTGGTTTTAAGTCCTTTGGGAATAGGCCAAGGAGTGGGATAGTTGGGTCAAATGGTGGCTCCATTCCCAGTTTTCCAAGGAATCTCCATACTATTTTCCAGATTGGCTTCACCAATTTGCAGTTCCACCAGCAATGTAAGAGTGTGCCTTTTTCCCCACATCCTCGCCAGCATTTATTGTTGTTTGTTTTTTTGATAGCTGCCAATCTGACTGGAGTAAGATGAAATCTTAGAGTTGTTTTGATTTGCATTTCTCTAATCGCTAGAGATGTTGAACATTTTTTCATATATTTGTTGATTGTTTGCATATCATCTTCTGAGAAGTGTCTGTTTAGCTCCTTGGCCCATTTATTGATTAGGTTATTTGTTTTTTGTTTTTTTTTTTTTTTTTTTTTTTTTGGTGTTAAGGCTTTTAAGAGCTTTATAAATCCTTGAGGTTAGTGTTCCATCTGATGTGCTTGTGGTAAAGATTTGCTCCCATTCTGTAGGTCCTCTATTCACCTCACTGATTGTTTCTTTTGCTGAGAAGAAGCTTTTTAGTTTGAATCCATTCCATTTATTGATTCTTGTTTTTAGTTCTTGCGCTATAGGGGTCTTATTGAGGAAGTTGGAGCCTAAACCAACATGATGGAGATTTGGGCCTACTTTTTCTTCTATTAGGTGTAAGGTCTCTGTTTTAATTCCTAGGTCCTTGGTCCACTTTGAGTGAAGTTTTGTGCATGGTGAGAGAAAGAGATTTAATTTCATTTTATTACATGAGGATTTCCAGTTTTCCCAAGACCATTTGTTGAAGAAGCTGTCTTTTCTCCAATGAACATTTTTGGCACCTTTGTCTAATATAAAATAACTATAGGTGTGGGGGTTAGTCTCTGTGTCTTCTATTCTGTACCATTGGTCAACTGGTGTATTTTGGTGCCAATACCATGCTGTTTTTGTTACTATTGCTTTGTAGTACAATTTAAGGTCTGGAATAGTAATGCCACCTGCTTCATTCTTCTTGCTAAGAATCGCTTTGGCTATTCTGGGTCTCTTATTTTTCCAGATGAATTTCATGATTGCTTTTTCTATTTCTATGAGGAATGATATTGGGATTTTGATTGGTATTGCACTGAATCTGTATAGTGCTTTTGGGAGAATGGTCATTTTGACAAGGTAATAGAGGTACATGTGGGGTTTTTTTTACATTATCATTAAGGTAATTATTGACAACACCAACACCCCTATGAGTGGCTATGTGGCACTGTCAGTCCCCAAATTTAAAAGGTTTTGGAAACTTTCAACTGGCTACGGCTATTAATGTACTGTTAGAAGTTATAGTACAATATGAAACAGGAAAATACAAGTGGGAGAACTGGGAACAATGGGGCACAGTCTAGCATTACAGAATTTGAGCAGGAGCCTATTCATAAAAGAGAAAGCTCTCTACAATGCCACTGGCTGGTCCAAAAATGTAGGCAGTGCAAACTCCTTGCTGTGATTGTCTTTAGGGTGTGTAAGTGTGAAGCATCCAGGGACACTAATATCAAGGGTCACAAACATATTACCTGACCCTTCAGCTCCTATGAAAAACAATTTTGTGGCTTGCACAGATGCAAAGCCTCTGCCCAGGGTGGTTGGAATCTCCCAGAACACACGGCAGTGTCTGTCTATAATTCATTCAAAATGGCCACCACTCTTGAGAATGATGCCCTGGCCTGGAGTCCACACTGCTCCTTACCCAGAAAACCTTCTTCCTCTCCCTGGAAACCTGGCTTTTTAGCCTCCAATTGCTAAGCTACTAGGCTAAGGGACACAGCAGCAAAACAATGTCAGCCAGAAATTTTAACTGTGTCTGCAGTTCTGACTGTACCTTTGGGAAGATAATATTATACCCAACTAGAAGGCTAGTCGTCTTTGTATACAACTCATTAGATTTTAACCCCTTGTGACTTTTTGAACTAGAAAGGACAAAGAAGCAGTAGCCTAGGGGCCAGGGATATAGCTCAGTTGGTAGAGTGCTTGCCTAGCATGTACAAGGCCCTGGGTTTAATTCCCAGCACCACCAAAGAAAAAAAAAGCAGTAGCCTATTTGTCTAGGTTAAGAATATAGGACAATTATAGAGTTTATCTCTGGTATTAAATACATCACTCAGGTTTATTTCTTTTTTGTTTTAACTTTTTTTTGGGGGGGTACTAAAGATTGAACTCAGGGGCACTCGACCACTGGGCCACATCCCCAGCCGTTTTTTGTATTTGATTAGAGACAGGGTCTCACTGAGTTGCTAAGTGCCTCGCCATTGCTGAGGCTGGCTTTGAACTCGCGATCCTCCTGCCTCAGCCTCCCAAGTGCTAGGATTACAGGCGTGCACCACTGCGCCCGGCTTTGTTTTAACTTTTGATTAACCTATAATACACGTATAGGAAAGTGCACCCATTTTTGAACAGCTCAGCAAATATTTACAAACTGATCACATCCTTTGAATCAACATCCAGACAGGAAATGGAGCCCTGCAGCATCCCAAAAGCCCCCTTTGTGCCTCTTTTCAGTCACTTTCCTGTTGCAGAGGAATGACTATCTTGACTTTTAATACTCTACTGATCAGTTTAGAGTATTTTCATTCTTTATATAAGATTCAAAACCTGATCTTATTTAAGACCCCAAATTAAAAGGTAATATTGAAACTCAATTTGTAAAAGTTATTTTTTATTTTTCATAGTAATTTGAGGGTTCTAAAATTAAAGTTCCTTATTTATCCAGTCCAATTGGTATGAACTGAATCATGCCCCCACACAAACCATAGACTGAAGGCCAAAATTCTGGTATGACCCAGACTGAAGGCCCAAATTCTGGTATTTGGAGTTAGGACTCTAAGAAGGTAATTAAGGTAAGATGAGATCATAAATGTGGGGTTCTATTTGGATAGAACTGTGGTCTTACAAGAAGAGAGTAATACTTCCCCCACCCCTGTGTGTGAGACATAGGGAGAAGGTGGCAGTCTGTAAGCCATGGAGGGAGCCCTCACCACGAACCAAATCTGCTGAAGTCTTGGTCTTGGACTTCCCATGCTCTAGAACTGTGAGAAGTAAAATTTCTGTGGTTTAAGCTACCCAGCCTATAGTATTTTGTTATAGCATCCTGTATTACCTATTTTCTAAAAATTGTAGTTTCACTTTCTTGAGCAAAAACTTTTAGCATGTTATTTAGTGGTGCTGGGGATGGACCCCAGGGCCTAGTGCATGTTAGGCATGCTCTCTACCACCAAGCTATGCTCCAGCCCCAACTATGAACTTTTGAGTGAAGCTTACCACTGAAGACCAGCCTCTACATTTCAAAACAATGCATTGGGTTTTTATCAATATTAAGAGAAGATGGCATGCAAAGTTAATTTAATATTGTCCCATAAAAAAATTTGTTTTAGTAAACATGATGTGCACTAAGTACTGGAGTGCAAAGAAAAGGCAAGATCTCACTCTTCTATGAAATTAATGCTTTACACGTAAAGTTTCAATTATTTCATGTCAATGGCAGATATTAATGGTGTCTCTAATGTAGGTTTAGGTAACTTGACTTTGAAGTAATGCAATAAGTAAAACCTGTTCTTGCCACTGCCTTTGAAATTAGGGTGGTAACTGTAGTGCTTCATGCTAAAAGTAGACACCCAACACATGTTGTTGATTAAAGAGGCAGCTGGAGAATTTTGAAGTGTTGCCGGAGTTAGAAGGGAGCCAAGAGGTGGCTCTCTTTATAATTAACACTCTGTTGGGAAGAGTCCCAGGCTCCCACTGGAATCACCCATAGTACCCAAAGGGAGTACAGTGATTCTATTTGCAAGCCAGTGTGACGAGAAGTGTTTCCACTGAGTCATATTTCCAAAACCCCATCGTTTTCCCCCTGCTGTAAACAAATGCCAGTTAATGTGTAGGATGTGATTTTCTTAGAGTGGAATAAAAATAACACAGCAACTGGATGGTATGCAGTTTGCCACTTGTGTCAGTCAGTCAAAGAAACAAGAAATAATTACAAAGGTAGGATAATAGGGAGAATAAGATATTCATGATATCTGGGTCCTCCTCCTAGCTCAAAAAGCACTATTTGTTATGCTGTATCCAAATCTAAAACAAATGATCTGTCTCCAACATAAACTATTTAGACTGAAAACCAGCCAAATGAAAGCAGCTGCCAGTAGATTAAAAAGTCATTTTCTCAGCCAACTCAGATTAAAAAAGAAACCTTTTATGAACATATTTCTTCAACTCAAGCAGATTTTTATTATTCTGTGTTTCAGCTGCACATAAAAATAAAAACAGCATCTCCTGGCACGACCATTTGCTAGAAATTTAATTTCAGATAAATAGATGGTGCTCAACTAAAAATATTAGTAGGGTATCAGCTATAAAATTCTAATCATTTTAGTATATGGTATCTTTAGTCTTTTTTTTTTTAAACAAAGAAGTTTCTTTTTATAAATCTATCGTGCCAAAATGCAACTAGTATTTATTTTCAAGGATGTTAAACAAAGAGCAATTGGCATTTTTCTCGTGTCCCCCATCTCTAGGGTTCTTGACAAAAAAGAAACTTAAAATTTACTGTCCATTTTTTACATCAGAACGCTACCATAAATCTAGATACTAATTGTTAAAGACTATAAATTGATGTTAGAACACTTTATTGGTTGATTTACTTTACTTGCTGTTACAAGCTTGGTCACACTTTGTACGCCTGGGGGTTCAAGTTGTATATGGGCTATGCCAAGGAAATGCATGGATGCAGACAAAGTTTTTAAAAAGGGTGTGTGGGGGGGGGGCTGGAACAGCAAGGATCTGAAAGAAAAGTTTCATGAGTAATTAAAACAGTCTTTGCAGCTGCTCAGTGAAAGTTCTACCCCAGGAACAAAAGCTACGGAAACTCTTGGGAGCACCAAAGGCCCTGTGATTGAAAGCATGAGGTGGATCAGAATGCATCTCCATTGCATGAAGTCACTGTACAGCATGTGTTAGATCAAATGGGGGAAAGTGCCGGTAGTTAACCAGTTTTGACCACCATGTAGATATCTGAATATCTAGGCTGCCTCCCAAGACCATATCTGACTTTGCCCTTAGTACAAGTGAAGAATGTTATCCAATAAGAATAATTAAAGGTGCAAATCTGATATCAATAGTCTATTGTCATACATGCTTCTAAAGTATGTTTTAAAATCGAGTCTACTCCAGCTGCCACCAGTATCCAAAGATGTGAAGTAACTAGTTCGGATATATAAATACCTTTGATATTATTTTTCTGGAAAATAGAAGGCCAGTCTCTATATGGAAACAATTGGTAATAGTGAAAGAAAGAGGGAAGGAAAGATGGGAGGGAAATAGAGAAAGAAAAACAAAGAAATAAAATCCTTCTAGACAGGCACAGTGGCACACACCTATAATCCCAGCTACTGGGGAGGCTGAAGCAAGAGGATCAGGAATGTGAGGCCAGGCTGGTAACTTAACAAGACCCTGTCTAAAAACAAACAAACAAACAAAAAACAAATAAAAAAAACAACCCACCTTCTGGGTTTATGTCATCTTAGGACACACACACAAAAAGCGATCTACTATATACTAAGAGATTTTTAAGGCATCTTGAAGTTAGAATTTTCTTTGCTGGTTCATAAGTGAGGTTTTACAAGGCAAGGTTTCTTAACCATAATACTGTGAGCATTTTACCCAATAATTTTTTGTTTGGGGACCTGTCTTATGCACTGTTGGATACCCAGCAGCACTCCTGGCCTCTAGGCACTGGATAATAGTAGCACAATACCCCTCCAATTAGGAAAACCAAAGATACCTATTCACAATGCCCAATATTTTGGGGGTTCAAGGATGGAACAAATTATCATCCCCACTTGAGATTTAAAAAGACTTCTTTAAAGCCTCTACTCAGTAGCCAACTTATTCCATGTGTTTCTCTTTACCTTATAAGGGGGAGTCTCAATAAAGTATTTTCTCAAAAAGTTTTGGTTAGAGTTACCAGATTTAGCAAATTTTTAAAAAGATGCCCAGTTAAATTTGAATTTCAGATAAATGACAATTTTTCAGCATAAACATTCCCAAATAATTACTTAGTGTTTAATCTGGCCACCTTATTTTCAGTGAGGCACTAATACCATGAATAAATTACTATGAATGAACTGCTAATTCATGATGGGGAAAACAGGATTAAACAGTTAGAATGACAAAGGAAACAGTCCACAAACAGTGAGATAGAGCATAAAACAGCACATACTTTGGAGCCAGACAGTTCTGCCTTGGAATGTGCCATTTTTGAAGATGTGACCTTAGGCAAGTTAACTTCTGAGTCTCCATTTCCCCTTTTATTAAAAAAAAAAAAATGGCGGGGTTCTGGTGAGAGAGAAAATTGTAATTCTCTTACTAGGTCACTGTTAGGTGAGTTATATGATGAAGTGAGGTAGCTCTTTAAAGGTCAATTCTAGTCCTCAGTATGTTGGGATATGGACCCAGAAGTCCAAGATCACAGTGACAGTATATCCAGCTGGCACTAGCTGCCACACACAGCTGGCATCACCTGTCAGGGTCAAGAGAGGAAGAGAAGACTAAGGATCCTGCCTGTCAGGCCTGACCAACAATTAGCTGAATGACTCACTCAGGGCCCTGGAATGGGGATAGGAGCACACATAGAGCAGAGAGGCAGGCAAAGCCCCCAAAAGAAAAAAAAAACCACCCTCTATTTGTAGGGCCATGGGGCTCTCTTCTGAAAATTTTCTTTCCTTTTTACATTTTTCACTCACATTCTTCACCTTGCAACTGGTCTGACAATGTAGAAAATATATTAAGTTCTACTTCTTTTTTTTTTTTTTTTTTTTTTTTAAACAAAGGTACTTCCCTACATGTCTATTTCTTCATCAGCAAAAGGAAGGGGTGGGGCAGATGAATACTAATGTCCTTTTCAGCTTTGAAAAATTAGATGGTTCCTCCTTTCAAAGGGCTAACTGAAGTCCAATCTCTTCCCGAAGGGCTCTGGTCTGGAAATCCTGCTGGTGCTCATCTCTCCCTGAGCTTTTACTATTTCTACTGTCCATTAAAACAACATAACGCATGCCTCGAACATACATAATCTTTGTTAATTAAAAAGTTTGGTTGGTTTTTTTGTGTGTTTGTTTGGTTGGATGGTTGGTTGGGGTGTTTTGGTACTAGGGATTGAACCCAGGAGCACTTAACCACCGAGGCACACCCCTAGTCCATTTTTGTATTTTATTTTGAAACAGGGTCTCCCTGAGTTGCTTCGGGCCTCCATAAGTTGCTGAACTTATGATCCTCCTACATCAGCCTCCTGAGCCACTGGGATTACAGGTGTGCACTACCATGCCTGGTTAATTAAGAATTTTTTTTTGGTTTTTGAAAAAATTTTTTAGTTGTGGATGAACACAATATCTTTGTTTTATTTATTTTTATGTGGTGCTTAGGATTGAACCCAGTGCTTCACATGTGCTAGGCAAGTGTGTGTGTGTGTGTGTGTGTGTGTGTGTGTGTGTGTATTATAAGATATTATTCAGCCTTAAAAGAAAAGGAAATCCTGTCTGGGCTGGGGATATAGCTCAGTCGGTAGAGTGCTTGCCTAGTATGCACAAGGCCCTGGGTTGAATCCCCAGCACCACAAAAAAGAAAAAAAGAAAAAGAATAGGAAATCCTGTCATTTCTGACACCATGGATGAGACTGGAGGATATTATATTACATGAATTAAGCTAGGCAGAAAGACAAACACCACCTGATCTCACTTATAATGCAGAATCAAAAACAGTTGTACTGGTAGAGGCGAACTAGAAGGGTGATTACCAGGAGCTGGGGGGTGGGGGTGGGGAGAGATAGGGGGATGTTGGTCAAAGGCTACAAGGTTTCAGTTAGACAGGAGGAATAAGTTCAGGAGATCTAATGTACACAGTGGTGACTGTGCCAAACAACAATGCATTGTATTCTTTCAACCAGTGCACAACATACTTGCAATTTTGTACCAAATGGACATTTACCTTCAATTGAAATCAGAGGAGGTACATGATGCCTTTTGGGCAACACTCTCAGTAAAGACTTTGCTGTTGGTGATATTGCTACAGATTTACTAAGTTTCCTGCCTAATAGTAACTTACCAAGGTCAACATTTGCTCCCATAACCAAAGGTAACAGTGTAATCTCACTGGAGCAGCCTCACCAACCCAGTTTTGTGCATAGCTTAAAGAAGAAAATTTCTGAATATTTTCAGGAGCAGCCTTCAGATTGTTTTTCTTGTTCTTTGGTTTTATTTCTAATGTGTGTACTGTACTCACCATGCTTCACGTGATCACAGGAGATAAAATTTGTCCTTAAACCTTGGATCTGGAAATGTGGCACTGGAGCAAGTAATTGGCTTTCAAGATGACAAAACTATCTCTGAATTTCCACCTGCATCTTAGCTTTCATTGCGTTCACACCAATTTCAGCATCTTCACTGGAGAAAAATGATAGAAGCATCTTTCCAGCAGGTCATACAGGAAATTCTTGCAGCTCCAAGTTATGTCAGTTTGGTGAACTGCTTCAGCAGCTTCTAGAAAATAAACTACCTTAGCTGTAAGTAACCATTGCTTGTTAATAAGCCCAGCTATGTTGGTATCATTATCTTCAAAGTGCAGAATTAAGGGTCTTTGTTGAAGCAACATTTTTTTAAAAATTCATTTATTGCTGCTTATACATCTCGTTTGACCCATACTATCAACAGCACTTTGCACACTGTTAGGGAAGGCATTATTGTTTATTAAAGGTAACAACAATTAAAATTAGTGCTTCCTAAACTTTAATGATCCCCAGAGATCCTCATTTGATAGTCTGGGGTAAGAACCAAGAATTTGCATTTCTAACAGGCTCCCAGGAAACACAGTTGCTGGTAAGAGACTCATACTTGGAATAACTCAGAGTTACAGAATGACCTAGTCCCCAACCCACTGTCTTCTGTCATATCTGGTTTGCTGAAGGGGTGTTCATCTGTTTTTCTTATTTTGTAAGTTTCCATTTTTTTTTTTTTTTTTTTTTTTTTTGGTGGTGCTAGGGATTGAACCCAGGACCTTGTGCATGTGAGGCAAGCACTCTACCAACTGAGCTATATCCCCAGCTCCAATTATTTATTTATTTGTTTATTTATTTATTTATTTATTTTTGGTACCAGGGATTGAACTCGGGGCACTCGACCACTGGGCCACATCCCCAGCCCTTTTTTGTATTTTATTAGAGACAGGGTCTCACTGAGTTGCTAAGTGCCTCGTCATTGCTGAGGCTGGCTTTGAACTCGCAATCCTCCTGCCTCAGCTTCCCAAGTGCTGGGATTACAGGCGTGCACCACCGCGCCCGGCTTCCAATTTTTTAATATTTATTTTTTAGTTGTAGTTGGACACAATACCTTTATTTTTATTTATTTATTTTTACGTGGTGCTGAGGATCAAACCCAGGGCCTCGCATGTGCTAGGCGAATGCTCTACCACTGAGCCACAACCCCTGCCCTCCAATTTTTTTTAAATCTTTTATTTTGAGACAGAGTCTAGGTAAATTACTGAGGCTGGCCTGAAAGTTGCAATCTTCCTGCCTCAGCCTCCTGAGTCACTGGGATTACAGGTGTGTGCCACCACACCTGGCTTTCTAAACTTCTTTTCAAGGAAACAATTCAGTTCCATTTGTTTTTTTTTTTTTAACAGCTTAATGGAGATATAATTTACATACCATACAATTTATCCATTTAAAGTGTGTGATTCAGGGGCTGGGGTTGGGCTCAGAGGTACAGCGCTCGCCTACCATTTGTGAGGCACTGGGTTAGATCCTCAGCACCACATAAAAATAAAATAAAGATATTGTGTCCAACAACTTATACAACTGATACGGGTTGAATGTGTCTCTTCCCAAATTTAGATGTTAAAATTTTATGGTCAATGTGATAGGGTTAAGAAGTGGGTCTGGGTGTGGTGATGCACACCTGTAATCCCAGCAACTCAGGAGGCTAAGACAGGAAGGTCACAAGTTTGAGGCCAGCCTTAGCAATTTAGTGAGACCCTAAGCAACTTAGTGAGATCCCCCCCACACGATCTCAAAATAAAAAAAATAAAAAGAACTGGAGATATAGCTCAGAGGTAACACCCCCTGGATTCAATTGCCAGTACAGAAGAAGAAGAACACAAAGAAAAGGAGGAAGAGGAGGAGGAGAAGGAGGAGGAAGGTCCTTTAAGAAGTGATTAGAACCCATGAGGGCTCCTCCTTCATGAATGGGATTAAAGTCCTTATAAAAGGGGTTTCACACAGCATTTTGAACATACTTGCCCTTTCACCTTCTGCCATATGAAGCCACAGCTATCCTCCCCTCTGGAGTATGCAGTTCTCATCAGACAACCAAACCTGCTGATACCTTACTGGGACTTGCCAGTGTCCAGAACCGTGAGAAAATAAATTTCTGTTCTTTATAAAATTGCCCAGCATGTGGTATTCTATTCTAAAGGCACAAACAGAGACAGCAACCATCACCACAGTTTGAGAATATTTTTGTCACCTCTGTTGCTATGATTAGGATGTGGTTTGTTCCCCAAGGTTTTGTGGCTGGAGGCTTTATCTTCAGTATAGTGGTGCTGATATGGCAGAACCTTTAAGTGGTGATGTCTGGTGGGAGGTGATTAGGTCACAACCTCAGAAGAGATTGAGGTCATTCTCCTGGGACTCCAGTTAGTTCTTAAGAGAGTGACTTGTTACAAGAACTCAAGCCTGACCCCTCCCCATCTCTCTGACTTCCTGTCTCATCAAGTGATGGCTCTGACATCTACTCCTGCCCTGATGCCATCTGTCATCAGTCCCTCAACAGAGGCTAAACAGATGGGACCAACCAATCTTGGGCTTTCAGCCTCCAAAACAGTGAGCTGAAAAAAACTCTTTCCTTTTATACTGCCCAACTTCAGGTATTTGTAATAACAATGAAAAGTGGGCTAATTGTACTCATATCCTTTAGCTATCACACCCTCGCCACCAGTCCTCCAGCTCTCCAGCCCCTGGCAACCACTCATCTACTTTCTGTCTCTAAAAAGAAAGACCCTCTTCTGGGCATTTCATAAGAATGGAACCATAGTGCTGGGGATATAGCTCAGTTGGTTGAGTGCTTGCCTTGCATGCACAAGGCCCTGGGTTCAACCCCCAGCACCACTAATAATAATAGTAGTAATAATAATAATAATAGAACCATACAATTGCCCTGTGTTCTCAAGTGTTTTCTTGGACAGGAGCAGAGCCATATTTGTCATGAACCAACTGTTTCTGCCACCATTCTTTAAGAAACGAAGCTCCATGGGGATGACATCTCTTCCTTACCAGGATCAGTAGTTTCAGTGCCGAAGGTTATTTGGATTTTGAAGGTTTACCACTTAGTGTTATAGACAGATCTACAGATTTTACATGGCCACCTCCCCACCTTCTGAGAACGGCTCACTCTTTCTCATGGAAGACACATCTTCACTGCTCCCACTATGTGGAATTAATGACAGCTAATCACAATATCCTTCCCCAAGCCTCATTCCTCTGCCCCCATGGGAGCATACATGATCCAGGCCTGCTCTATCAGAGGCCTGCTATGGAAATTTTTAACTCAGTCCTAAGGGAAGGGAACTCTTTTTTTCTTGGGTCTATGCCAGGAAGTTGTGAGCTCTTGAGTTGCATATCAATCAAGGTTTCAGTATCCTCGCTGGATCTTGTAGAGAGAAGCAGAGACGGGAAGGAAGTAGAGTCTTGAGGACAGAGGGATCCACATCTTGTCCCTGAGGTTTCCAGGGTAACCCTATTTCTTGTCTCTTCAAGTCTGGGTTTGTTGATCCTTCTAGGAGTGTGGAATGGACATCAGGCAGGTCTGAAGCTCAGAACCCAGAAAAACATAATAAATTAACCTTGATTCTCACCAGTCTCATGGCAAACACATGGAATATGATAGAGTTATTTTAGGTCCTTTTTTTTCTTTTCATATCTGGAGATTAGCCAAGCAGGTAGCCAGGCTCTTTGGTATGTTGAAAGGAGCTAAGAAACTAGAAAAATTCTGAGAGTGAGCACTTCATTTATCCTTCGTTCTCACACTATGCTCACCATCTTGAGGATCTCTGAGGACTCAAGGATTCCAGGTGTATCATGCCCAGCTTTGTGAGACTGTTGGATGCAGCTCCATTTCTGTTTTTTGCTATCAGAGAAAACATGTGCCTTTAATTGTGGGCATCTATCCACCAATCACATCACTGTCCTGCTGCGTTATCCCAAGATCCTTCCAACAAACCCTTTTATTTTTTACTTAACATCTTTTTCTTTCCTTTGCTATGTACTTTGAAGAGTTCCAACTAACAAGGTGACTGATGCTCAGAGACTTAATTATCATCCAGCTTATCTAAAGATAATGCACTCATTATTCTTTTGTGCAAAATACAACTACATATAGTCATGAACTTTGAATTACTAGCTTTATGGAATAAAGCCAACTCGAATAGAATAGGCTCACATAACTGATTAAGTCCAGTCAGTAGTGGAGGCCCTACCTCCTTTTTTTTTTTGTGACACTTTACCTTCCCATATAATATGATCACCCTTTAAGACTAGCAGGGGCACTTTACCACTGAGCTATGTCCCCAGTCCTTCTTCTTTCTTTCTTTCTTTTTTTTTTTGGTACCGGGGATTGAACTCAGGGGCCCTCGATGACTGGGCCATATCCCCAGCCTTTTTTTTTTTTTTTTTTTTTTTTTTTTTGTGGTACCGGGGATTGAACTCAGGGGCACTCAACCACTGGGCCACATCCCCAGCCTTTCTTTGTATTTTATTAGAGACAGTGTCTCACTGAGTTGCTAAGTGCCTCGCCATTGCTGAGGCTGGCTTTGAACTCGCAATCCTCCTGCCTCAGCCTCCCAAAGTGCTGGGATTACAGGCGTGCACCACTGCGCCCAGCTCCCAGCCCTTTTTTGTGTTTTATTAGAGACAGGGTCTCACTGAGTTGCTAAGTGCCTCACCATTGCTAAGGCTGGCTTTGAACTTGCAATCCTCCTGCCTCAGCCTCCCAAAGTGCTGGGATTACAGGCATGCGCCACCATGCCCAGTCCCAGTCCTTATTATTTTTAATTTTGAGACAGAATCTCAGTAAGAAGTTGCTTAGGGGCCTCACTAAGTTGATGAGGCTGGCCTTGAACTTGCAATCCTCCTGCCTCAGGCTCCTGAGCTGCTGGGATGATGGCATGTACCACCACACCCAGTTACTAATGTTCTTTTCTAAAATTAATTTTATTCATATATTTAAGGTGCACAACATTATATATATGATTAATTGATTACTATAGTCAAGTAAATTATCACATTTATCATCTCATATATTTATCTTTGGGTGTTTTTGTTTTTGTTTTTCTAAGAGTACCTAAAATCTGGGTTGGAAATATAGCTCAATGATAGGGCACTTGCATAGCATGCATGAGACCCTGGGTTTGATCCCCAGTACCACAGTGGGAGTACCTAAAATATGTTCTCTTGGCAAATTCCCAGCATACAATATTATAATATTATTAACTAGAGTCCTCAGATTATACATTAGCTCTCTAGATTTATTAATCCTGCATAACTATAAATTTTGTACCCTTTAATCTACATCTTTCCATTTCCCTTGCCCCCAATAACTACCCTTCTATGCTCCATTTCTATGTATTAAATTTGATTTTTGAATTCCACATATCAGTGACATTGTATAATAGTTTTCATACTGCATTTGATTTACTTTACTTAGCATAATGTTCCCTAGTTTCATTCATGTTGTTGCAAATAGCAAGATATTTTTTAAGGCCAAATAATATTCCATCACACACACACACACACACACACACACACACACACACACACACAGGTAATGAACATATCTCTATGAGCAGTGGACTTTGTTCCCTTCAGTGCATACCCAAAATAGGGATTGTGAGATCATATGGTAGTTTTATTTTTAATTTCGTAGGAAGTTCTACACTGTTTTCCACAGTGGCCATACCAATCTACATTACTACCTACAGCCTACAGTGTACAAGGGTTCCCTCTTCTCCACAGCCTCACCAACACATCTTTTTTTTTTTTTTTTTTTTTTTTTTTGGTGCTGGGGATTGAACACAGGGGCATTTTACCACAGAGCTACATCCCCAGTCTTTCTTATTTTTAATTTTAAGACAGGATCTCACTAAGAAGTTGCTGAGGATCTCACTAAGTTGCTGAGGCTGGCCTTGAACTTGAGATCCTCCTGCCTCAGCCTCTGGAGTTGTTGGGATTACAAGCATGTACCCCAACACCTGGTTAGAACTAGCATTCTTTTTTTAAAAAATATTTATTTATTTGCTTTTTAGTTGTACACAATGCGTTTATTTTTACGTGGTGTTGAGGATCGAACCCGGGCCGCCCACATGCTAGGCAAGCACTCTACCGCTAAGCCACAATCCCAGCCCAGAACTAGCATTCTTTATGGAAGCAAAATGGGTGTAGAATTATCTCTTTCCCCTACATTAGACTCTTCCCTAATTGGACAAAGTCAGCATTTATGAAACAAAGAGGGAGGGATTAAGGCTGTCACTTGTTGGCAGAGACAACCTTAAAGTTTGCTAATTGCTGAATTTATTGTGTACCAGATATTGCTGATGAATGAACACCATCCTGCTCAAAGGAAAATCACAGTCCTCTAGTCAATATGTAAATAGCAAAGGTGACTATATTGAATGCTAATTGCAAGGTGACTCATGAAACCCAGAGAAGGGTACTAAGCCTAACTTGCTGTGTTATAAAGGCTCACTGGCAAATTGTTCACTTGCACTTGAAGGCATTTCCAATTGGAACTTCATCTTCACATAGATACTCCATGAGGCTAAGGACTGACCTTGCAGTTTCCACTTACCCTTGGCAGGGCCTGGCTCTCATGCTACCATAAATCCATTCCAAAGGAAGCCTTTGCACAGTCATATTTCAGCCAGTTAGCGGGTTTTTTGTTTCCATTTCAGCTTCTTGTTGGTTCTCTTGTTATATTCTTTTTCATTAAGTTCTGACAGTATAACAATCCAAAGCTGTCCTCCTCCATTTTTCCTCTCCACCTACATGTGAAAATTTAATCTTCATCTTCCAGTGTATTGGACACACAGTAGCAAAATTCAGAGCAAGTTGGCCAGTGTTGGGTTCCAACTATGTGCCTAGCATGAGAGTAGAATTTCTTTCTTTCTACTTTTTCTTTCTTTCTTTCTTCTTCCATTTACTTTTCAGATACTTCTGTGATATATATATATTGTACCCCTATTTTATCAATGAGGAAACTAAGCTTCAGAAAACTGCCTCTCACAGTTACTTAGTAGAGTCACAAAAATCTCTATCCAAGGCCATCTGATCTCAAAGTTTTTCCCAAGTTATACTCTCCTCATTAGCTAATTTTCAATTTTAGATGCACACAAGAATTATTTGGAGAATTAAAATACACACACACACACAATACCTTGGCCTTGATCCCCAGAAAACCCCCCTCCCATCGGGTACTAGGGGTTGAACCTAGGGCCTTGAACAAATACTAGGCAAATACTCTACCACTGAGTTACATCCCCAGCCCTTTTTATATTTTTATATTTTATTTTATTCCTATTTTTATATTTCATTTTGAGGATCTGGCTAAGTTGCTGAGGCTGGCCTTGAACTTGCGATTCTCCTGCCTCAGCCTCCCAAGTAGCTCTGATTACACTTCCCACCTGGTATTCTAGAGATCCTATTTTAAATGGGTGGGGCCTGGGGAATCAGTATTTTCCTTCAAAGCTTTTGGATGTTTCTGATGAAAATCTAGGGTCAGAATACTAGAATGTGCTGTCTCTCAAACCATAGGAATAAATTTCATAAAAACAGCAGAGACTGGGGCTTCAATCCTGACATCTAAAAATAGCTAATACAGACACCAATAAACAGTATTAAAGGAAAATCAGGGTAATTTCACCTGGATGCTTCACTTGTGTACAGTGTTTATGATAAGTCTGGGCTAAGACAGTATAAATCCAATCCCAGAAACCTGCTCTTAGCTTTTCTAGTGAGACTGTATGTGATGGTTGAATTAGCACATCCCACGAATGCCCAGCCCCAGATGCGCTTTACCCACCCCAGGGTTTATCTGCAGCTACTGGAGAAGACAGTCCTGCACATACAGATGGTCCCTCACCTCAAGCAACCACCAGAATCTCTCTGCATCTCTGCTTAGGACTTTCTCCAGCACCTTCAGAGCTGTCTCAGCCTGTGCACAGGGGACCTGGGCAGCTCTTACCCAATTTGAGACAGAAGTCAGTGGCTAAATGCTTCAGCTTTCTAGACCTCAGTAGGTGGATTTGGAAACTTCTTGGTTCTGAGCTTCATTTGCCTATGGTTATATTTACTCAATAACTCCTCATTTTGGTGACCCCCTCCCTCACCTAATGCTCCCCACTTCCTCATTTAGGTTTCTTGGGAACAGCTCCCCAGTTAACTCTCTGTTATCTAAATCCTCATCTCAGAGGCTACTTTGTAAGAACTGAACTAGAACAACTTCCAGGTGTTTCATTTTGGCCTCAGATAGAAATAAGCAGTTATCTAACAATGACACTAATTCATATATGAATTGTACTTAATAGCTTATAAGGAGATTTCACACGCTATCATTTTGATCAATAAAGGAGAATAATATTTTTCTAACACCATCACAAGAGGGTTTTAGGATGGATGCAGTAAGTTTGAATTTCTTGAGGGAAATGTATACTGTTATCGTTAACAAAGGGAGGCATAGATTAATTTTTCCTGTATAATTGTACTCTGTTGACTCTGTTAGTGGATTCTTCACAAGAAAAAATAGTTCACTGAAGGAAATATTAGAAATAATTTTGTTGTTTATACAGGGAATGCTCAAGCAATTAATGTGACAATGTCAGGTGGGTTTTTTTTTTTCAAGTTTTGTCATGAATAGCCATTCATGCTTCATTATTTAAAATTATATGCTAAAAGTGTGTGTTGTGCAAACATTTTTCACTGAGGGAAAAACAATTCAACATGAGTAACAGACTAGGGATGACAGAGAAATTCAATTTTTTTTCTGTCCTACTACAATTTAAATAAAGATGAAATAGAAAGGAGAGATCATTGGGGTTGCATCATAAAAAATAATATACTTTGCCATTTCTTTGCAACATACAAAAGACTCTGCTGAGTATTATAGCTTAGAGCACTCTTAGCTTTAGAGAACTTTAAATAAAATTGACTCAAAGAAAGAATATTATTATTTTGAGAATAAGAATGAGCACAAATATGCAGCTCTCTCTGAGTTCAAATCCCTAATGAAATGGATAATCCTGCAGTAGAAGAATTTGATTTAAGCTATTATTGTCCCATCTGCACCAAGTCAGAGATGGTCTCCTTACATGTTTCTTCACACAGAGTAGGGCCCCTTCTTGGTAGAATTGCAATCTTTTCTCTACAATTTGGGTCCTTTGACTGTTGGTTAGACTTCCAGTATTTGTGTTTTAAGGAATTTTAAAGCATTTCCTTAAAAACAAGATTGTTTAAATTGGAGGGTACCATATTAACCAAGTAGTTAAGGTTCTTTTAGTTTGATATTTACTTTTAGTGTTACATTTATTGAAAGAAAATCTGGATGAATCCTTAAAATGTCTGAACAACAGCATCCACAAAGCAAGTCTTGATTTTCCAAATTTTTTTCCTCTTATTCCATTGATCTCTAACATTTTTTTTGGGGGGTGGGTTACCGGGGATTGAACTCAGGGGCACTTGATCACTGGGCCACTGGGCCACTGGGCCACATCCCCAGCCCTTTTTTGTATTTTATTAGAGACAGGGTCTCACTGAGTTGCTAAGTGCCTCGCCATTGCTGAGGCTGGCTTTGAACTCACCATCCTCCTGCCTCAGCCTCCCAAGTGCTGGGATGACAGTCGTGCACCACTGCACCCGGCTCTAACTTTTTAAAAAAACACACATTTCAGTCATTTCCTGGGGTCAGGATTGGCTCACACCAGTCATGACAAAGTGAGGTGCAAAGCCAGCAGTGAAAAGGGGGAAACTGCTCCTGAGGGGAAAACAAAATCAACAAAGGGAAAAGTGTCCATCCTGATTCCTGACTGAAGGACAAGGAAGGCCAAAGAAGCAACATCTGGGACACTTCTTGTGGACACTCCTTCCAGGTTCATTTAACAGAAAGGCATACAAGCAGAACTGGTAGGCATTTAGGCACACATTAAAGTCGTGGTGGCGCACACCTGTAACCCCAACTGGGGAAGGCTGAGACAGAAGGATCACAAATTGGAAGCCAGCCTCAGCAACTTAGTGAGGCTGTAAGCAACCTAGTGAGAACCTGTTTCAAAATTAAAAAATAAAAATAAAAAGGACTGAGGATGTGGCTCAGTGGTTAAGTGCCCTTGGGTTCAATCCCTAGTGCCAAGAAAGAAAGGAAGAAAGAAAGAAAGAAAGAACTCCTTCCCCCTACCCCCCCCCCAAAAAAAAAAAAAAACAGAAATTGGAAGAGTAGGGAGCAGGTGTGCTGAAAAAAAAAAAAAAAAGAATTAGTGGCACACCCAGAGAGATGCTGGATTTGCTAGTGACTGCATAACAGACCTCCTCAGTAAAGCCATTGTTTCTAAAATAAACAATTTTTGATTTAGCCATTAGTCCACTTGTACTGGAACATTCTGTATACAGATGGGGAGATCAGAGGGTTGGGCTTGGTCTGTAGCCTAACAATTTCATTCCTGATGATAATAATAATGATGATATGGAGATGTTCACATAGTAATTAAAACTGTAGCAGTGTTCTAGATCATGACTCTAATTACAACTGCAGGCTTAAGGATATGTACACACACACACACACACACACACACACATTCATCTATTTCCTGGTGCTAATTAATGTGACATTTTCTGGGTGAAGTGGGAAGATGTAATGATCTTTTCAATATTTTTCGTTGAGACTGTTCATCTTTGCCATTGGTGTTTGGATTGTGGATGGAAATCAGTCTTTTGGGAAAAACTTGAAATGTGCTCACATCTTTTAGGCAGATTTTTAACTAAAAGTGGTGATTGTTATTCAGCATTCAAAAGTGTTTATTAGGAACATTGCCCTCATTTGTCCTTATTTTTATAATTTAACAAATACCAATGTTGTGGTAAGCAACTTCAAGAGGAAAAAAACAGGTTTGCAATGGGTGCTACTGAGATTCACAGAGAGAGTATATTTGTCAGCTTTTCATTGCTGTGACCAAAGTACCTGGGAATAACAACTTAGAGGAGGAAAGGTTTATTTTGAGCTCACAGTTTCAGAGATTTAGTCTATGGTTAATCAACTCCATTGTTCTGGGCCCCTGTGAGGCAGAACATTGTGATAGAAGGGCATGGTAAAAGAGCGCTGCTCCATTCATGGTGCCAGGAAGCAGAGAGGGCAAGGGGAAGGGGCCACTGGGAAGATGAACCCTTCCAGGGCATGTCCCAGTGACCCACCTCCACCAGCCTAGCTCCATTTATCTACAGTTACCACCCAGTCAGTCCATTCAAACTAGAATCACTCTCACAATCCAGTTATTCCACCTCTGAACATTCCAGCATTAACACAGGAGCTTCTGGGGGGAATTTCATATTCAAACCATAACAGAGGGCAATTTTGGTACTTCCTAGACTTGTGTGTGTGTGTGTGTGTGTGTGTGTGTGTGTGTGTGTGTGTGTGGTGCTGGGGATTAAACCCAGGGCCTTGTGCATGTGAAGAAAGCACTCTACCAACTGAGCTATATCCCCAGACCCCTGAGGACTCTTTGAGACTCTATTTCTTTTAGAATCACCCAAAACCCCCATACTGACTTTAACATTATATGTGTTATCTTTAGATATATCATCTAAACTTTTCCCTGAGTTTCAGAAAGATTCCTGTTTTCTTTCTTGTTGGGATAGAAATATGTTGTTGAAATAAGAATTTATGTTTTGGGGGGCTGGGGATATAGCTCAGTTGGTAGAGTGCTTGCCTTGCATGCACAAGGCCCTGGGTTCAATCTCCAGCACCACAAAAAAAATTGTGTTTTAAAAAATTTTAAATAACCTGTTAAGTTCAAACACTACTGTGTTGCACAGAATACTTGTTCATGTTTTCAAGCAGCAAATATTACTTTAAATTCATGCCTGCTATAATGTTTAGATGAGTTTTCTTTCAACACTGGGAAATTATAATATTCTTGGATGTTTTACCAGCTCTCTTTTTCCTACTACTATTTGCACGTTGAAGGAAAAGTGCAAGCCAAAAGATTTAAGTTGAAATCATGCAAATGGCATAAATGGTGGATGTCAGAATTAGAAAGGTGGTACAGATATTCGAAGGTCACTTTAAGCAGATTTTTTTCTTTTCTGAGCCAGGCTAGCAGTTTAGATGGTTTGATATCAGCTAAAACTTTCAAAATTAAAGTCAGTTGTGAAAATTTGAGGCTTAGGATGTTGCCGCTTACAGCAACGATACCGCGGGAAAGAAATCGGAGGCATACTGGGAATGACTGGTTCCTTTATTCTTGCTTCTTCTTCTCTGCTCTCTTCTGTATTCTCCATCCCCCTGTTTCCCCCACAGTCTCTTTAAATACTCTTTTACCTTAACAAGTATACATGTGTCACAAGCTCAACTACAGGTGCGTCACACAGTGTTCACGGGCACAGAAAGATTCTTAGTTAATTATATTAAGATCGGGTGTAAACAATTAAACGCCTCCTCTTTGGCTCTCAGCCAGCCACCATCTTAGCTACTTCCTCATACAAGGCTCTTACATTAGGAGGCATTCTTTATCTGAAAATCTGTAAGTATCATGTTAACTATCCAGGGACCAAGGAAAAAAATGTGGTGAATAAGACTTTGCAAAAGCAGATTCCAAGTTGGAAACAAATCACTTTTATTACATTTTTTATTTGCAATTTGTAGACTCATAAATATTATACGTAGTTAAAAATTGAATGGAATTCCATGATTTACTTTTTCATAAATTTTTTAGCTAGTAATTGGCTTGTTTTCTGGTGCTCTCATGATACTGAAGATGAAAAATATTATATAAGCATGTTGATGGATTTTCAAGTTTTAAAAAATTTGTGGTTGTTAAGTTGACTCTGGAATAATATGGTTTCTGATTTGGTACTTTTTCTAGCCCCACCCCCTACTCTCACACTCCATTCATTAATTGAATGACATATGGCACTTAAAAGAGAGAGAGTTCTTATTGAAGCCTGCTCCAAGGAGTAAAAGAGATCAAGCTAAATGTTTGATAACCAGAGGCTTTTGAATTTGCAAATTTAGAAGAAGAAATATTGCTAAAATTTTAGCTTTCTTCTGCTGTGGGAGGTTGGAAATAAATCCAAGCCCCTTTAATGCATTCATAGGTTTATTACTACTTGGGTAGACTCTGGGCTCTTGTTAATAGCACCAGTAGCAAAGGCTGGAGTTGTAGCTCAGTGGCAGAGCACTTGCTTAGCATGCACAAGGCCCTAGTTTTGATCCTCAGCACTGAAAAAAAAAAAGGCACCAGTAGCTATTTTCATGTTGATTTTTCTTAAATAGGCATTGATTCTTTCTAGCTCTTCATCACTCTCGGAAGGAAAATCTAAGTCCTTAAAATTTACTTATATTAATGTACCAACTGGCCTAGAAAACCTTAGAATTTTTTTTGACAGGTGACTGATCTCATCCACTCTGAATTTATGCTATTGGAGTATTTAGACATGTTCACAAAAGAAGAGAAGAAAGGAAGAGAGAAAGACATCACAAATGTCATCTGGCTAGATTTTACTCATCTTTCTGACTTGCTGCGATCTTTAAAAAGTCCTGATTCTGAATCTGGTATCCCCCACTCCATTGTCATGTGAAAATTGGATCAGTTTGCCATCTCAAGAAAAACAGATGGTCTGCTGGACCACCCTGTGCCTCCCCTCAGGGAGCCTAGGCAACAGGCTGTCTCATAGGAATGACTTCAAGATTTTCAGCCAAAAAGGATGAATGCTGCATGGAAACAACAGGCAGTTCCCATCCAAGTTTAGGATGATCCTCACCCCACCAAGGCCTTCCACTGACCATGAATTCTCCTATGCCACATAAAGTAACATATTCAGATGTTCTAGGCATTAGGACATAGATATCTTCAGATGAGGACATTATTCTGCCTCCCACACCACCATTATCATCTTTCAGGCTTGAAAGAATGTCTAAATTGCTGAGAAAGATCCAGGGGGTGGAATTATGGGCAGCTTTATCTTCTCATGTTTTTCTTTCATTGCAGAGAGCCTGCTCCAGGACACTTTTTTTTTTTTTTTTTTTTTTTTGGTGGTGCTGGGGATTGAACCCCAGGGCCTTGTACATGCGAGGCAAGTACTCTACCAACTGAGCTATATCCCTAGCCCCTGCTCTAGGACTTCTGTCTGCAGTCTTTGGGCACAAGCCTTATGACCACCCATTCATTGGTCATTCTAACTCAGCCAGTTGACTTGCCAACAATCACAATGAAGATGTAGCCTCCCTCCAGGTGAACCCTGTCTTTTCAAAAGACGATAACATTAGGTTGTTATATTTGTCCCATGTTCAGTACCAGCTATTAAATCCTTGGACAGGGACAAATACTATAAACAATACATAATCAGGATGAAATCATGTTTGTTTAGAATAAACTTAGATCTAGAGGGTCAATGAAAGGTATGACAGATAATATCATACTTGTGTTGTATTTGTCCCCACCTCAGTTCTTTTCTTTCCATAGACAAGTGTTTGGGAGCAGGGCATGTTTAGAAGTACAAAGGGGGTTGGCTCCAGAAGAAGAAAGAAATCTGTTTGTCTGGACTTATAGAGAAGTTAGGGACACCTAATCAGAAGTGTGTCATAAGAAATTAGAAGGACTTGGGGCTGGGGTTGTGATTCAGTGGCAGAACACTTGCCTTGCACTGGGTTTGATCCTCAGCACCACATAAACATAAGTAAAATAAATTGGTTTCTACAAGTAATGGTTATTTTAATAATAAAAAAAAAAAGAAATTAGGACTTGGCTAGGCATGGTGGTGCACCCCTGTAATCCCAGAAGCTTAGGAGGCTGAGGCAGGAGAATTGCAGGTTCAAGGCCAGTCTCAGCAACTTGGCAAGGCCCTAAGCAACTCAGGGAGATCTTGTCTGTAAATGACTAAAATGAGCTGAGAATGTGGCTCCATGGTTAAGCAGTCCTGGGAACAATCCCCAGTACCAAAAATAATTAAATAAACAAGAAGGACTTGCATTAAAGTTGCTAATCAACTGATTTTAAAATAGAGAAATTATCCTGGATTATTGGGTGAGCCAGATATAGCCACAAGCGTTCTTTCAAATAGAAAAAGGTGCCAGGCACAGTGCCACATGCCTGTAATCCCAGCAGTTTGGGAGGCTGAGGCAGGAGGATCAGAGTTCAAAGTCAGCCTCAGCAATTTAGCAAGACCCTTTCTCAAAATAAAAAGGGTTGGGGATGTGGTTCAGTGATTAAGCACCCCTAGTGTCAATGCCTGGTACCAAAAAATTAATTAATTGATTAATTAAAATAGTAAAAGGAGCCAGGCATGATGGCACATGCCTGTAATCCCAGGGATTTAGGAGTTGAGGCAGGAGGGCAGCAAATTCAAGGTCAGCCTCAGCAACTTAGCAAGACCTTATCTCAAAATAAAAATAAAAAATAAAAAGGGCTGGGGATGCAGCTCAGTGGTAGAGTACCCCTGGTTTCCATCCCAGTACTGAAAAAGAGGAGGAGGAGGAAGAGGAGGAGGAGGAGAAGAAAAGAAAATGTAAGAAGGAGGCAGAAGCATCAAAAGTGTGTTGGAAATCCACATAGCTGAGGGAGGAGTGTGTGCAAGCCTGGTCATCACCCCAGGCAAGTCAAGCAATCCCTACAAAACCTGGAAAAACAGCGAGTGAATCCTAATCACTTCCTGGGATTTTTGTCTCAGGCTTCCTCACCTACTTGTGCATGAAGAGTGCACCACAGATCTGCATGATTTGGTTTGTATTACTGTTTGGAGGCTGCCTGTTAACACAGTGTCTTCTCTCATCTCTCATTTAACCCTAGTTAAAATCCAACTAATTTCTGTCCCCAAAAGAAAACTTGTATTTAATGAGCTCCTGGATGAAGATCTGCAAGGTCTTCAGGCTGAATGAGTCCTAGGAAGTCAACTCCCCTGGTGGGCTTCCAACAGGAGGCTGTTCCTCTGACCAGCCTGATCTCCCATAGTTACAGGACAGATAGGGCACTCCCAGTCCATGTGAAGTGGTGTAGCTGCTGTAGAAAAAGAGTTTGGTAGTTCCTCAAAAGGATAAACGTAGAATAACCATACGACCCAGCAATGCCACTCCTAGGTATCTACCTCAAAGAATTAAGAACAGATAGTCAGCCAGTTGCTGTGGTGCACACCTGTAATCCCAGAGACTCAGGAGGCTGAGACAGGAGAATTACAAATTGGAGGCCAGCCGCAACAATTTAGCGAGGTCTTCAGCAACTTAATGAGGCCCTCTCTCAAAAAAAAAAAAAAAAAAAAGGCTGGGGATGTGGTTCAGTGGTAAAGCACCCCTGGGTTCTATCCATAGCACCAAAAAATTTAAAAACAAAAAATAAAACAGTCAAACAAAACCTTAAACACAAACATTAATAGCGGTATTATTCAAAACAGCCAAAAGGTGAAAACAACCTAAAATATCCCTCAACAAATGAATGGATAAACACAATGTGGACTATCCATACAATGGAATATTATTCAGCCACAAAGAAGAGTGAAGTACTGATAAATACTATGAATTTTAAAAACATCTCACTAAGTGAAAGAAGCCAGATAAACAAAGGTCACATATTATATGAATCCATTTACATGAAAATGTCTAGAATAGGCAAACCCATAGAAACAGAAAGCATAGGGCTGGGGTTGTGGCTCAGTGGTAGAGCGCTCGCCTAGCACGAGCGCAGCCCAGGTTCGATCCTCAGCACCACATAAAAATAAAAGGCATTGTGTACAACTAAAAGTAAATAAATAAATATTAAAAAAAAAAAAAAGAAACAGAAAGCATATTATCAGGGGCAGGAGGGAAGCCGAGAATGGAGAGTGACTGCTAATGGAGTGATGCAAAGGTTCTGGAACTAGATGGTGGTGACAGTTTTACAACATTGTGAATGTACTTAACTACCACTGAATTGTACATTTTCTTATTTATTTGTTTATTTATTTCTGTGGTGCTGGGGATCGAATCCAAGGCCTCAAGCAAGTGAGGCAAGTGCTTTACCAATAAACTACATCCCCTACATCCCCAGTCCTTGAATTGTACTCTTTTAAAATCATTAGAATGGCAAATTTCATATTATGGGTTATGGGTATTTTACCACAATAAAAAGAATGAAGAAAAAGAACAAAGTCATCTTTATGCACAGTGTGTTTGTCCATCCTGTCCACAAGAATACCAAGACCTTGCCAAATGCTTTGCAGAAATCTCTATAACACTATTTGTACTTTGATCAATCAGCCTAACGCTATTACTGAAGGTACAGATAAAAGGAAATCTAATGACACCATGTGATGTTCCTTGTGATCCCACTGTCCCAGCTCCCACAAGTCACTAATTTCCTGTGTGGGTGCTTGTAAATCATTCTTTGAATATTGCATCCATTACCTGGAATAACATCAAGTATATTATTTTTGGTATCACCTTCTTTTTCTGAATCAGAATTCTCTCCTCCTTTCCTCCACATTTCTCCTACTTTCCAACCATAGGCATTCGGGGGCTCCTTTGTAAGTTTTCTCTGATTGCTTATCATAGTCTCCTGGGCCCAAAGCCATCCTCACAGCCACTAGGTGCTGCATCTCTCATCTGTGCCTTCTTTTTTCTGATCTCACCTCCCACCACTCTCCTCTTTGCTCTCTGCCAGCCCCAGTAGCTTCCTTCCAATTCTTTATTTCAAAACTGCCAGGCTTCCTCCCACTAAGCTCTTAAGACTTAGTACCCTCCATTCCCTCTGTGTGGAAAGCTTATGGCCCACACTTTAGCCCTCACTTTTTCATGTCTGTGCTCAAATGTCACTTTGCTCAAACATCACAGGCTTTCCCTGGCCACTCTATCCATACTAGAAACCCCTGTGGTCCCTCTCTGCCATTGTTCTGTTTATCACCTTCTGACCTATTGATTTGCTTATTGTGTGTTTCCCAATGTTGTTCCCCTCCTCTTACCCCTTGACACTTCTCACTGACATATTTTTGTGTTTATTTTTGATTGCCTGGCTCCTCTGGCATACTATGGGTGCTCCGTAGTTATTTTTGTCATAAATCAAGGTTGGGCTTCAACTCTCCTCTTACCCATCCAGTCAACCAACTAAGACTTATTGAGAAAACTTTATATTCTAGTCTCTGAGATGCATTAAAAAACATAGTCCCTGCTTTAAAGATCCTCTGGACTAGCAGGAACAGACAGATGACCCTTTGTCATTAGAGGGGCCATGATATAGGAAATATCAAGAAGGTCTCACTGAAGAGTTAAAGGCCTATGATGTTCTTGAAGGCGACAGAAGGTTACCACAGGTCTCCAAATTCACTGAGTCATGAGAGAACACAGCTTAATCAGAGAGCTTCTGTATTCATGGGAGGGAAGGTAGCACTGATCTCCTGATTACTTGTCCATCTGCTTATCTGTTTGTCCCTCACTCTCTCCTCACTTCTTAGAGTTATCATCTAATCAGCAAGCCCCAAGAACTCAACCCTGAAGGGCCACCACTTGGAGTTTGACACCTACTGGCAGTGAAGCATGTGATCAAGGGGACAGAAAGGGGGAAAATGGAGGCAGGGAGCCCAGCAACTATACTTTAGTTGAACAAAGGCCTCATTATTCCTGGTTGCAGATGGCTACCATACTTAAGAAGGCTGCCAACTCAGATTAAAATCAATCAAGAATGTAGAATCTGGGTCTTAGGTTCAACAGACAGAACTACTGGCGAGGGAGTAGTTGCTATACAAAAGCCTCCCTCTTTCAGCGTAGGTTGGAGCAGGGCAATGTTCAGGGAAAGGCTGGTTAACCAACCCAGCATGTAATTGAGTCTGTTCTTTTCTCTGTTCTACTAATGATTCATTAAGCAGAGTGTACCGCTCACTGCGATCCAGATTCATGACTTCAAATCAAACAGAGGAGACCAATTTCTGCAAAGTGTGGGAAGGAAACAGTCAGTGCCTTTGGCTTGGTTTGAGCAGGCTACAGAGGAGGAACCCTGCAATTGCTTTTCTCTGGGAACAGTATTTTTGGAAAACTATAGCTTCAGATCTAGACAGAGGACAGGTAGTAAAAGCTGCCTAGGATACTGATAAACATATGCCTTAGACTAGGCTACCATCATGCCAATTTTTTAAAACAAATCTATAAATAATTATGAAGTTAAGGCATTTTAGCTGTAGTTAGGTTAAAGAAATAAATTGATGATTGGCACCAAACATTTAAAATATAAACATCAGTGTTAAAAAAATTAAACTTGATCTAATACTTCAAAGGAGAGCTGAGAATTGTTGGAAAGTTACTGTGTACAGAATTTAATGGTATTCACCACATATTAAGGTCCTTGATATCCTTTATTTCATCTTCAAAATAACCTTATTTAACAGATGAGGAAATGGAGGTCCTGAAACCTGAAGCATACTAAGGTATATGAAAAAGCCAAGATTTAAAGCCTGAGTCGGCCTGACTTGGAGGGTATACTGTTTTGTGGGGTGTCCCAAAAAGCTCATTCAGGTTTTGTGGCAAACACCAAGTAACTTCCAGAGCAAAAACCGTGGGCTGAGGATATAGCTCAGTAGTAGAGCACTTGCCTAGCATGCACCAGGCCCTAGGCTTCATCTCCAGCACTGCAAAAGTCCTGTCAGAGAAAGAACAAATGAGGAAAATATTTGTACTTGCTTTGAATTTGCAGTGATGGGAATCACCATGAGGAGTTAAGCTTCTTTAGTGATTGTGAACAGGCATGATTCTCTACTCTTAAAGAGGAGATATCCATAGTGCTAAGAAAGCCACTGAAGGAAAGACTTTTAAGAGGAAGAGTAGCATTTCAATTTGAAGTTAAATCAGGAATATAAATAAAATAAGAAGGCAACTTCACGAGAAACATGGAAAGACCTAAAAAAAAAAAAAAAAAAGTCCCTTCTTTGAGAACTTCTTTCTTAGGAAAATTCTAGACATTATCCTATTGGCCTTCAAGCCCATTGTGCCTGACTATTTCTCAACTTTTGACATATAATTCATGAAACACTTCACTTCTGTTTACAGAAACACATATGCGTGCACACGCGCGCACACAAACACCACATCCCAAAACAACAGTGTGGATTTGAAGTGGGCTGTGGGGGATCCCTGAACTTAAAATCCTCTTAAGGTTTTGTCTGGCCAGCCCTATCTTGACTATCTTCAACAACTGGGAGCTCATCTACTCCTCTTCCAGACTACTAATGATTACACAGTTCTTATTTATATTTTATCTGAAATGTACCACCCTGTAACTTTCATTCATTGATCCTTGTATACTTTTTGGAATTGAACAGGATCCTATCTTCTATCCTATCTCTTTGTTTTGATGAGGCGTACCAGGAATTGAACCAGGGGCACTTAATCACTGAGCCACATCCTCAGCCCTATTTTATATTTTATTTAGAGACAGGGTCTCACTGAGTTGCTTAGCACCTTGCTTTCGCTGAGGCTGGCTTTGAACTTGCAATCCTCCTGCCTCAGACTCCTGGGCCTCTGGGATTACAGGCATGTGCCACCATGCCCAGCTATCCTATCTCTTTAAATGCTATAAAACCCCCAGCCATTTGCCCCTAAGTATTGCGTTTCCTAAGCAAACCATCCTCACTGATCTTGGCTATTGCTCAGATGCCATGATTTATAACACTCTATGATATGACTCTTAGGAAGGACTTGAAGTTGGTCTGTGTCCTCATGAAATATGTTTCCCAGAATTGAACATAATATATCAAAATGGTGAGATTCATTATCAAAGCATGGAGCAGTCAGAATACTGTATTTATATTTAAATAGCCTAGGAATCATTTGGTTTGGGTCCCACTTTGGTTTTGCAGCCTCATCATGTTCTTGGTTGTTAGCGAATTCAGGCCACTAATGTCCTCAAGTCTTTTTTCCCACATGCTGCTATTTAGCAAGTTCTCCCTGCATCCTTAACTTTGGCCCCAAGGATAGAACACTAAAACTTGTACTATTTAAATTTTATTTTAATAGACACACAATTTATGTGTTTTTATCCTATGTTATTCCAAATGACACGAGGTGGCTGATACATCATCCCTGGGCCAATGCCAGTGAGGATCTTGTCTAGTGATCTAATTCATTCATGCTCCCTCCCAGGCTCTTGTTCTTCATATATTGTTAACCAGGTTCACATAGTCCACACCCAGGTTACTTAAAAAGGCATTGAAAAATACCATGCTAGGAGAATAGCCCTGTTCCAGATTGTTGACAAAATTTGCCAGCTTTGACAAGAAAGACCCATTAATCAGCATTCTGAGGACAGAGTATTATTCTGCTAAATGATTTTATCATCCATCTAGTTTCTCTACCTTTTCTACAAAGATGCCATGAAATACTTTAAAAAATTCCTTATGAGAATACAGAAATTCTATGTCTGTGGGATCCCTTTGGGGTGCTAATATAAGGAACATATCACAATAGAAAACAACATCCATTCATCATGCTCTTTTCTTAGTAAATTCATGCTACTTTTTAAAGGATCTCCTCTTTTCTCTCTGGAAGTTTATAAACCACCCATTTGAATTTTTTTTTCTTTTGGTACTGGGGATTGAACCCAGGGGTGCTGAGCCACATCCCCAGCCTATTTTTAATGTTTTATTTGAGACAGGGTCTCACTAAGTTGCTAGGGCCTCACTAAGTGGCTGAAGCTGGCTTTGAACTCACACTCCTCCTTGGCCTCCTGAGCCACTGGGATTATAGAAATGTGTCACCAGGCTCAGCCTTGACTTTTTTTTTAAGATGGTAAGCCTTTTTTAATGCCTTTATTGCTATTTATTTATTTTTATGTGGTGCTGAGGATCAAACCCAGTGTCTCACACATGCTAGGCAAGTGCTCTTACCATTGAGCTACAACCAGCCCTTGATATTCATAATAGAGAATTAAAATTTAAATCACTTGGTAACATTTGCATCATCTACTTTCTCCCCATTTTTGAAAATCAAAACATTTATTTTCCCATAGACTGCAGATAATATTTTATGAATCTCCTTGGAAAATTGTTTTCGGATTCTTAGATATGATTTGTCCATATCTGAAGACTTACATTCTTTTAAGTTTTGTTTTGCAGTGCTGGGGATAGAACCTAGGGCTCTGAGTATGCTAGACAAGTGCTCTACCACTGAGCTACAATCCCAGTCCATTGTTTTAGTTTTCATGGTTGGAATGGCAGTAATGGTGGTAGGAGGAGAGCAGTTTCCCCAAAGAATAGGGGTACTGTTTTCCAAAGGAGTAAGGGATACTGGGCAAACAAAATAGATTCCACCCCAGCAGTGAACCTGCAAATTCAAATACCCTTCATCAAGTCGGTTCTTTATGGCTAGTCTTTCTTGCACTACACTCACAGGTCTGTGCTGTACTTGTTGTTGGAATCTCTGATTGCTATCGTCTTCTTCCCAGGCTTTTATGTGTCTTTTATAATCTGAGTTCCTCAGAGAGCCTCAGCCCCTCTCACCAGCAAATTTGGTCTCTTGTGTAACTTTCTCAATACTATAGACTGAATGTTTGTGTCCCTTCAAAATTCATATGTTAAAACTTTAATTCCCAGTGTGTTATTTGGATATGGGGCTTCTGGGATGTAATTAGGCTCTGATGATGGAGCCCTCATGATGCAATTAATGCCCTTATAAGAAGAGACTCCAGAGAGCTTGCTCTCCCTTTCTGTATCTCTCTACTCTGTGAGGACACATGAGAATATGGCAGTCCACAAACCAAGAGAGCCCTTACCAGACAATGGATCTACTAGCACCTTGATCTTGAACTTCCTAGACTCCAGGACTGTGAGAAATAAATATTTGTTACTTTCACTGTTTTTTTTGTTTGTTTGTTTGTTTTGGTGCTGGGGGTTGAACATACTATACCACTGAGCTACATCCCCAGCCCAGTAGTTCTTAAGCCAAACAATCTGTAGTATTCTGTTACAACTGCCCAAACTGACCAAGATACTCCACTATCATTGATAAGGGGCTCTAGTCCCTTCATACAGACAACAGTCCTTATGCTTGTTTATAAAAGACATTTCCTGGACATAGATGTATTCATTCAGTTTCATCGCTTTCTGTGGATTCTGATCCCTTTCCGTTACCAATGTAGTTGAAAATTAGCCAAAGACCAGGAAAGATATGAAGCCATTGAGGGCTTCCAAGGTCAGTAGACTAGGAAATAAATGATTCCATTCATCAGGATGAAAACTGAATCCTCACATTAACCTTTCTAATTGCTTGCTTACCTTGTTTTTATACTTTCTAAGTGAATGGGAACAAAGCAACTTGCTGCTGTTCTCATTATCACTAATGATCAATAAGTAGAAAAAATTTTTGCTGATTCTTATATTTTGTTCAACGTTATGCATGCTTAATTTAGAACTTATTAGGGCATTGCCAGTTTTGCTCATTATCTCCTCTAGAAGATAAATGTGTTCCTAGGCAAGTAGTTAATATGAAGCAACAATGATGGACTCGGTTTTTGTGATCAAGCAAGGCTTTCAGTAAATTTACTGCTGGGGGTGGGTAGGGAAGAAGCAAGCATTAGCATTTAATATGTACTTATTTTAGACACTCCCAAGAGAAGGAGGTACTCATACAAGTTAGCTGAGTATTAATGACCAGAACTGAGTTGGTTTCTAAGGGAAGTGTTTGGCCTCAAGCTCCTTTGAGACTCTGTCATTCATTAAAATCCTGCTCCACAATGAAATGCTGATACATACTGCAACATGGATGAGCTTTGAAAACATGATGTGTTTATGCCCTTCCTCTATCTAATGTTGTTCTACCTGTGTTTTGGGTTGCATCATCTCCTTACTTCTCAGTGTTTTTGTAGTACTGAGTTGTTGCTCCTTTTCCCACGTCTTCAACTGCCCTCTCTACTGACATCAGCATGTCTCTCCTTCCTGAGGCCATGACAGCACCTCTAACTTCATGCCATACTCCCCTATCCAGATTCCATTTGTGTCCTTGTCTTTAAATCTAGAAGAGCTGTCTCCACTTCTCCCTCTCTACTTTTTCCTCCATATGTTGCAATGGGCATTTCTATATATCACTTCAAATAGCTTTTTAAAAAATCCAGCGAGCCTTTTCTTTACCTATTTGAATTCTCAGCAATATTTGGCACATTTGACAATTTTCTCCTGTTTATCAAGATCTCTTCCTTGCCAGGTACAGTGATACACACCTATAATCTCAGTTACTTGGGAGGCTGAGGCAGGAGGCTAACAAGTTGGAGGCCAGTCTAGGCAACTTAGCAAGGCCTTGCCTCAAAAAAAAAAAATTAAGAGGGCTGGTCATGTGACTTAGTGTTACTTGTCTCTGGATTCAATCCCCAATACAGACACCCCTAACCCCCAGCCAAAAATCTCTTCCTTTATCTTTAGGACTCTACATACTTCTGGACCTCTTCTTTTGAGGTGCTTCTCTGCCTAACTTAGTATTTCTTATTTGTATCGTGGGTATTTATATAAGTGATCTATGAATGTATAACAAAATAACAGAAACACATCAGTCATTTAAAACATCCACTGATTATCTCTCAGTTTCTATGGGTTGGGAGTCTGGGTATGGGCTAACTGGGTCCTCTGCTCAGGTCTCATAAGGCTATAATCAATGTGTTAGATGGGGCTGCATTTTCCTCTGGAAATGAAAGTCTAGCTTATTCATCTTGTTGGCAGAATTCACTTCCTTGTGGTTATAGGACTGAGGTGCCTGTTCATTTTGTTGGCTATCAGCTGGGTTCATTCTCACTTCTTAGAGGTAACTATCCAATCCTTCCATCTTAGCAATAAAAATATCCTTTTGTGTTGAATCCTCTCATGCTTCAAATCTCTCTGATCTCTTCTACCAACCAGAGAAAATTGTTTTTTTTTTAGAGAGCTCCATATGATTAGGTCAGGCCTACTTGGATAAACTGTCTTATGGTCAACAGATTAGTTATCTGCAAATTCCCTTTTCCATGTAACCTAATGTAATCACGGCAGTGACATCAGGTAGGAAGGATTGTGGGAACTAGTTTATAACAGTTTATAATTCTGCCTTCCACAGTACTTTTTATTTATTTTGTCTTGCTGGGGATTGAACCCAGGGCCTTGTGAATGTGAGGCAAGCACTCTACCAACTGAGCTATATCCCTAACCCCTTCTACAGTACTTTTAATAATTAATTATTGTGATATAAATTCTCCCAGAGCAATCTCACCCTCCTACTCAGCTTTATTTACCAGCTCTATGCTGATGACTCACAAATCTCTAGCTCTAGCTCCAACCTCATTCTGGAACCTTTAGAACTGTATCAACAATTCCCACTGTCCACCTGGAGGCCCCACACATAACTGATTTGGGAGTTCATCATCAGTCTGCCTTCTTCCTGGGTTTCTTCTCTCAGGGAATCATCCCCAAGTGTCATCCCTGACTTTATGCCCATCCACACTGCTGCCACATTAAAGCAATCTACACCAATCAATCCTATCTCCTATAACCCCTCCAGTCTATGTCCCTCTCTTTATTCGCTACTGACACTACCATCACCTCTCCTGTAAAATTTTCAACACAACTGGTCTCTTGACCACTAGTCCTGACCTCTGCAGTGGACATGTGGATCTTCACTCCCAACCCTTGTACTTCTCCTTTCATGAAACTAAAAACTGCACTACTTAGGCTTCTGGTTGCAATGTAGATTCCAATAACCAGGTGCACCCATGCCAGATTTGGAAGATGAAAGTGATATATTATGAAGGTGGGGGCCTTGCTTCTGCTAGTTCTGTTGGCCAGCAGAATTATGAAGGCATTTGGCTTTCAGCAGCAGTTGTAGAGGAAATCCAGTGTCCAGTCCCTAGCTATTCAAGTCAAAGGAGCATCCACTCTGCTGGCAGCAGCTCCAATCTCCAGATGATAGCTGAGTAAGGGTAGTCCCGGAGCCAGCAGTTCTAAGGAAACAGCATCTTAATATTCCAGCTCACTGCACAGCAGAGTCAACAGCTCTTTGGCAGTCAAATTCTGCAGTGTTATTCTGGAAGGTTTTCCTGGAAGCTCAGTCTAGATTTTGCTCCTCTAGAAATTCTAATCATTTTTAGACTGCTTCTGTTACCAGTTAGAATGGTGTATTTTATCTGCAAGTAAACTCACTACAGACAAGTAACCACATCTCATCCAGAGTGGTATTTCTGAATCTCTAAAACCCCAAATGTATAATGGCATTGTCCTTGCTCAGTCTTTCACTGGCCCCAATATCCTTATATCAAGTCCAATCATTTTAATCATGTTTATCTCTGTACACTCATCTTTACCCATGCACCCTCTGGCCACAATCACCTTTCATTTCAGTCAAGCACCTATCTCTTTGTCTTGGTACATGCTATTCTCCTTGTGTGGAACTCTCTTGCCCTGTCTTCTCTTGGCCAACTCCCATTTTTATTTCAATCTTGGCCTAAAGGCTGTGTCCTCCAAGAAACCTTCTCTGACCCCACCACCCATCATTACCACCAAAACTCTGTGTTAGAAACTCTCCTATAAGCAACCACAGCATCTTGGTCTCCCTGCTTTGAAATGCTCCACCGAGTTGGGATTGACAATTGTAGACTGTGCCCCATGCCATTATACCATATGAACTTGGCAGAAGGTTCCTTGTCTAAATTGCTGTCTATTTTGCCCCAATATTCAGTGAGTGAATACTTTTTTTTCATCTTTAGCAGACAAGGCTCAGCTCAGGTTCAAGTTTATGAACTTAATGAAATAATAAAGAAATTCAAGCATTTTCAACAGAGGGTCAATTCTCTATAGGATCTCTTTTAGAAAAACAATCATATGTCTATGTGAAGAAGGAAAAGTTAATGGGATCAGATGGAGGGAAGGGGCTGAGATAAATGTCCAGTTTGTTGGTTTGACATGGTGTAATATTAGTGGTGAGGGAAAGCAGGAGAATATTTCATAAAAATGATAATATTCAAGAACTAATAAGACAAGGCATTATTAAATTTTCTTTGGCATTTCAAGTCAATTTAATTAACACATTTTTGAGTACTTCATGCAAAGCATTATATTAGGTTATGAGATATCAATTTTTAAGTTATCCCAAAACTAGAGATAGTGAGCTAGTAGAGCTTAGAAGAGTAGCTAGTAGAGATATTGGCTAGTAGAAGTACAAATACCAGGCAGAGAGGAAAAAGAAGGCAGAATTGAAGAGTTGTGTTTTGAGAGTGAGTGTAGTTTCTTGATTTTTAATTAATTTGTTTGTCTGTTTTTGCCTAAAGACAATGAGCTAGTGATTGGTGGCAAAAGACAATGTACTGTGATGTGAAGAACATTGCCTGGAGAAGTTTTGGTTCCTCGCCTGCCACTAATTGTAGTAGGATCTTGAACAATTTGCTTAACTTCTCTGGGATTTAATTTCATCATTTGTAAAATGAAGTTTTTGAATAAAATTACCTTTAAATTCTATTATTTTATGTATTTGTCATACTTAAAATATGTGCAGTATTTCTAAAAATTTTCAATCATCTAATTCAAATGTCCATATATTCTAAATAGTGCTAATAGTACCTTAGGATAAATGTTTAACTTTTCCTATAGTATTTAGGTGAAGCTTTGGTTTCTTAATTATAAGAGATTGATGATAATCATGTGCCCATTATGGACAGCTTACCCAAATGTGTCCCTCCCACCCCCATCCCTTCTAATTTTTCAGGCCTTTCAGTCTTCTGATTTTGTTTTTTACTTTGTTTTATAAATTGTCTGGTATAAATGCCAGGCTTTATCAGAGAAATGTAAAGAAAAATCTTAAGTCTTTTTTTTTTTTTTTTTGCCTTTTTGATAGATGAGTAGTTTTAAATTCTGGACTCAGACTATGTGACAATTATCTTCAAATATAAAAGGAAGGAGGATATAAAGCAGGATTAGAATTAAGAAAAAGTGCTATCCACTTGAAAATTACACCTGCTCTTCCCACCACTATGGTTCTTTCTCTTTGTAACTGCGCATGCAACAGCTTGCAAGAATGGATAGTAGTGCTAGCAGCTGTAACAGATGAACCCAGAAAAATCATTTCTCATTCACTTAAAGCACAATTGATGGTAGGAATGATCAGTGGTAGTGGCCTGTGTATGTATGTTCCATGCAATCATTCAGGAACCCAGGCTGATAGAGACTCAGTCATGAGTCAGACTTCCAAGGATACCCTGGGTGTCAACATCCAGGTGGCAAAAGCAGGGTTAGGAAGGATGGGAGGGACAAGGCTTTCCTGTGGGAGGTTTTCGTGGGCCAGGCCTGATATCACTTCCGATCATGTTTCATTAATCCGATCTCAGCTCCATGGGCACACCTAACTGTAGAGGAGGCTGAGAAACAGGGTTCTACTAAGAAAGAGAAGAGCAGATTTTGATTATTAAATATTGGTCTCTGCCTTACCCATGGATATTGATTCTGTCTAGCTGTTCCCTCTCAACTTCCTCCTTTCTAGCCCATGTCTGTAGTTGCTGATAAAATAGTACAGGGGTGATTCCTACTTGCCATAAACGATTGGAAAAAACTTTCAGAGTAGTAATATTCATCCAGTAGCTTCTGATTTTTATGGTGCAACCTTCAGGTTTCTCTAAGCACTCTCATTTCTTCTGCCTTAGAATCTTCTTATAGTGTACAGGGCATATAATGACCATATGTCACCCTGGGTTGTACATATAGATTTAGCTTCGGGTTCATGAACTGGGAATGTTACTTTCCTAATGTGATCAGGCTTAATGAGGTCAGTGATAAAAAGAAAAAACCAAGCCGGGTGTGGTGGCACATGCCTGTAAAACAGCACTTGGGAGGCTGAGGCAGGAGTTCAAAGCCAGCCTCAGCAATGGCGAGGCACTTAGCAACTTGGTGAGACCCTGTCTCTAATAAAATACAAAAAAGGGCTGGGGATGTGGCCCAGTGGTCAAGTGTCCCTGAGTTCAATCCCCGATACCAAAAAAAAGAAAAAAAAAAAAAACAGATCTCAATTCTCAAAGTGTGGCCCCTAGATCAGTAGCATCAGGATCACCTAGTAACTTACTTGTTACTCGGTGAAATACAATTTTCAGGCCTTGCCTCAGACCTATTGAATCAGACTCTGGGAATGAGGCCCAGCAATCTATAGCTTTCTAAGTCCCATGAAAGAATATTCTAGAACCACTGGTCAAACTATTTAAAGTTGAGTTAGATTACTTTAGAAGCACTTTGTTCAAAACATATAGAATCTCTCTTATATTGCTATGAATTAAGAATGATATATAAAATTCACAGAATGAAAAAGATTGCTGCTAAGAGCCCTGGGAGGGGGATGGGGCTGTAGCTCAGTGGCTTGCCTAGCAGACATGAGGCATTGGGTTCGATCCTCAGCACCACATTAAAAAAATAAATAAAACAAAGGTATTGTGTCCATCTACAATTAAAGAAAAAAAGAGCCCTGGGAAGTCATGAGGGCAAATAGTTTTCAAATGCGTCATACACAGAAATCTGAAGTTCTATGAACTATCTCTAGGGATTTCCTAAAAGAAAATGTATTCATATATGTGACTAATGACTGCTACTTTAACCAGCTAGGATCTGTCTGTAAAAGACTTGGAATTCTGTATCAAGAGCTTAAGGACTGAATCAGTATCTTATTCATCTTTGTATCCCGTTATCTCCTAGCATAGATACACAATAAGCATTCATGATAAATCAGTGAAAGGATGGATAGCCATCTCATGTATTCAAGTTCTTAAGTAACTTTGAGTAATGTTCTAAGCTTACTTTCTTAAAGATCACATTAGGATCATATATTCTGGTTACTGTTAAGAATACTCACTACCTTATGTATGTGACCAGCCAGCCTGTTCAGAAGTTTAGGTTTTATTTACTAAATATTAAGAATAATGCCTCCAACTCTTCTGTGTGAGAAGGCAAGGAGTGGGGGGTGGTTGCAGCTTAAATGACCACAGTGCTAGCTTAATTTGTTGAAATGTTTATAAAAGATTTTACCATGTATTAACTCTTCCAGTGACTAACCCAGGATTTTTCATCCTTGACAAGTATTGTTTTTTGTTTTGTTTTGTTTTGTTTTTGTACCAGGGATTGAACCCAAGGGTGCTTAACCACTGAGCCACATCCCCAGCCCTTTTTAAAAATATTTTATTTAGAGACAGGATCTTGCTGAGTTACTTACGGCCTTTGCTAAGTTGCTGAGGCTGGGTTTGAACTTGCTATCCTCCTGCCTTGGCCTCCTGAGCTGCTGGGATTACAGGCATGCATGACCTGCATCCAGCTTTTTTGACACTATTGACATTTGGAGCCAGGTTGTTCTTCATTATGGAGCTGTCCTGTGAATTGTAGGATGTTGAGCAGCATCCATGGCCTCTACCCACTAGACGCCAGTAACATAACCTACTTCCAGTTATAACAAACAAAATGTTTCCAGATACTGACAAGTGTCCCCTATGGAAGAAAATTGCCCAGGTTGAGAACCACTGCTCTAACCTAATATTAATATGGTAAATTTCTGCATTTCATTTAGAGCTATGGAAACAAGCTTCAAGAAGAAGCATATGTTGTTCTACATCTCTCTTTAACTCATTGGTGAGGGCTTTGGCAGTGACAGCTCTATCTATTTTGAAATTATCTAGTTCACAAAACCTCATTATTTTAGGCCAGTTTTCTCCCTGGAACAACTTTATCTTTGGAGATGCAAATTCACAAACTCTAAACATCTTTTTTACACATGTCTTGTATTCAGCCCTGAATTCCATTACTAGGCATTTGTATTTAATAGTTGCTAAATAATTTATAGACTGGCTAAAGGAACTATAGGAACTATAATATAGAGTTAACAACTAACCAACTGGTTATTTATTTCATTACAATATTTTAAAAAATTATTTAAGTAAAAATCTAAATAAGATGTAATAATTGCCTTTATTACATCCTACTTCCAAGGTTCTGTCCCTGGAAAGAAATTCATCACTGCTTCTGGAATTTACATCCTGGTATCTAAGGAATATGCTAATAATTCTATGTAGCTGCCTGCTGCTGCTGCTTGCAGCTACGACGCCGCGGGAGAAAATTCGGAGGCAGGATGGAAATGAAAATGTTCTTTTATTCTTCTCTCTTCTAACTTCTCTCTCCTGCTCCAACAACCTCTCAAACTCCAAACACAACTCCAACTCTCTTCTAACTCCAACCACACAACTTCAACCACTCTAACTCCAACCAACTAGCCACAAACCCTCACCCGGTTAAATACATTTTGCTTTAACAAGCACAAGTGCTTACAGCTCGAGCTTACAGGTGCGTCACACAGTGTTCACGGGCATAAAAAGATTCTTAGATGAATGTATGAAACTTGAGTATCTTTTATGGCTCTCAGCTAACCGCAATCTTAGCTATCTCCTTAATTAGGGCTCCTACAATTCTATTTCTGAATTTATTTAAGATATTATCCATTTTAAAATTATTTTAACTTATCCTCACTCCTGCTCCTCCATATTCTCAATATATTACAATTTCTGTTTAAATCATCAGTGATTAAATGATGAGTTGATAGTGTACTCTGACATCTTCATTGACATCTTCATGTTAATGTCCCCTCTCTTACTGTCCATGTGGGTATATGTTTTAAACATTCCCCACTCTTTTTTTTTTTTTCTTCTTTCCATTTAACGGTCTTTGGAGAGTGAGAGGGGATGAAAGCTAATGGCCATAACACATTTGACAGAAATAACAGGAAACTAAAATCATTTCTGAAAACTGTGAATGATTACATAAAAAGTCTCAAAATTTTACTTTAGAAGGCAGAATCCTTATTTCATCCTCACCTCTTACATTTAGCATAAGTGAGAGCAAGGTATTTTTTTTTAATTTATGACAAAAGTATAAAATCTGTTTTTTATTTTTTCTGAAATACAGTCTATTATAATTTCTTTTATTATTAATACTGAGAAATCAGGATCATCCAGAAAGCAAAAACAGGACTAAAAAATGATAACCTATTGCCATGACAGATTTAAAAAAAGATACTAGGTGAAAAGTAACATGAATGTAATGAAGCCTACAATTTGGAAGTTGAGTCAAACAGTTAATTACTAACAAAGATGGCAACCATGTTTCTTTTTTGTCTTTCACAGTGAATGCACAATTAGCACTTAATACTAAGACTGGGGAATAAACCATCTATAATCTACTGAAAAAGACCATCTGCTTCTATAAATTTTGTTCTCATACACTTGCCAAAAGAAGAGAACATATTAACAAAATAATGGGCCCTGCACTGTTAATTGCTAGGTTGTTTGCAGTTGTGCTGTTGCTATTAGAATTTAATAAGCCATTCTTTCTGCTAAATTAATAAGCAGCCAAGATTATGTAATAGCTGCTTTCAGCTGCTAATTATTTTTCCCATAATCCCTTCCCCTTTCTACCCCACCCCCACTTTTTTTTTTTTTTTTTTTTTTTTGGCTAGGAACACAGAGATGAGGCTGCCAATATGTCATCAGCAAATCTCCCGTCCTCATTTTCAGAGTCACAGACCAACATTAGGAGCATAACCAATGAATTTAAACTTAGAGGTGGCTATCTCCAGAACCTTGAGGACATGTGTTTTGTACAGAAAAAAAAAAAGCATTTGGAATCAGAGGGGAAATTTTCATTGCATAGTATTAGAGCTATCTTTGAACTGGTTAATGTCTTTTATTTCATGTAGTAGGGGAGAAATAGCACCTTTAGGGAACATTTGGGCAGGGAGCAAGTAAAAATTTAGGCAGGGGGCCTAAAGAACTATAGAGATACAGCCCTGTGCTTTCAGTCTACCTTTTTTTTTAATAGTTCAATATAAATTAATCACAAATGTTTTAGGAAACTTTCCAAGCAGCATAGTAGGGCTAAGAAGGTAAGGTATTACACATTTTTTATTTTGTTAAACAAGTGCATTAAAAATGCCCCCAAACGCCTTTAAATCCCTATTATACATCATCTTGGTTTTACAGACATCGTAACACACAAAATGAAGATAATTTCTAATATAGGATATCTTTAAAATGATCAAATTTACTTTCATGAAAAAATTAGTATTTGTTTTATACTTTAGGCCATTAAGAAAATTCTGGCGACCATGTTTAGTAACCTCCACAAAGAGGGAATGGCCCAACAAAAGCAATTTTCCAGTTCCCTTTATAAGAACCTAGGTGACTGGAGTAATGAATAGTATTCGACATGGGAAACCCATGGCTGTTCAAGCAAGGTCACCTAATCCCGTGCCCCCCCTTCCTTATCTATAAAAGATGAGTTTAACTACATGATTCATCCATTGTATCATCCACAAGAAAAAAAAATTGCATATCCATTATGTGCCCAGAACTAGCTCAGCATTTTGGCTCTTAATGAAACTATCATTTAATAGTCTATTAACTCATATTTATATTGTTACATACCAGGCAAAACTAGGTTAGGATGTAAAATGAATAAAATCCAAGATGTGCTAAATACAGGCTAATGGGCTTGTAGGTGAAAGAGGGGCTTGTTCTTACAGGGTTTTAGGGTGAGGCTTCATAGATGTGACATTTGACAGGAAGGACATGCCAGGCAGAGCAAGTCGTCGGCAAGGCTAAACTGGAACCCAGGCGGCTGTTGGGGGCGCGACCCTGTGTAAAGGAAGCGGGATCTCGAGGATTCCGTCTAGACTTTTCAGCCGAGAACGGACAGTAACTCATCCAGTCCACAGCGAGGAATGGGCGAGGCATGCCCATGGAAGAAACTCTTGCGATGCTTGGAGGGAAAGTGTCTGGGCTAGGGCTGTAGCAGTACGAGGTGAAGGAGGGGCCACGTGCACCAGCTCCTCGAAAGAGCTGCCTTGTTTTCCCCATAGTTGCAGCACTCTCTCTCACCATCATCACCGACCGTTACACCTCCCCGTGCCACCCTCTCGGGGGACCGGGAGTCTTCGCAAGTCGAACTTGGATCTTTGCTGTCCGGACCTTCCCTACCCTGCACCACCGGGTCAACTAAGGGCGCCGCAGAACCCCATCCTCGGGCCACTAAAGAGCCGGGGCAACCGCCCGCGCGCGTCCCGGAGGCGCAAGCATAAGTACGCAGGCGCGCCAGCCGCGGCAGAAGACGCTTCCGGGTCACGTGGCCCAGCTTCCGGTTCTAGTCACGCCCCCTGGTGGAGATGTGGCCAATCGGCCCCCTCAGACTACGTGGAATCTGCGCTGCCTACAGAGCAGTTGGCTACGGCTGAGCGGCTTCCCGCGCGTCGCCCAACCTGCCCCTCCTCTCGCCGCAGCTTCGGCTCCTCCCTCGTCCAGCCCCCGGGGCGGGGTCTGTTGGCTCGCCCTTCCCTCGCCGCCTAAGTCTGCCCTCCTCCGAGCGGGTCCCCTCCCCAAAGCACCACGGCTTCTTTTCCTCTGCAAGGCGACAGGGGCTTCCCCTCGGCCGCCGCCGCCCCAGCCGGCCGAGCTCCGCTGCGTCCGCAGCCAGCGGCCGCCGTAAGTCCCGAGGGACAATTGGAGGTGCCGGGGATGGGAAGAGGGAGGGATGGCTGGGCGCGCCCCCCGCCGCCCCGCGCACGCCCCGACGACCCCACCCCGCGCCCGCCTGGCCCGCCACTGGGGCGCCGCGCCCCGCAACTCACTTCTCTCCAGGTCCGAGCCCCGCGCACTACTCTGCGCTGCGTTTGGATGCGGGGGCCAGTCCTAGGCTCCGTGGGGGCCCCGCGGCACCTGTGGTTCAGGAATCGACTCAAGTTTTGCGGGGCGTTTTTGGGAGGGGTCGGGGGCGGTGGCGGCCGAGGACTCTTGGCGCCCCCTGCGCGGCGGCGGATGCCATTGTCTGCTCCGCTTCTTGCCTGTCACCTCGCCCGAGCTTGGTCAGTGATGGAGTGTGGCCCCGGGAGTGGGGGTGTCATCGGAGACGGCGGGACCTAAGGAACGCTGGACCCAAGCCCACTCCAGGGTTGAGCCCATTGTTTTTGACACCAGTCTCCAGGAATTGTAGTGCCCTGTGATTTGTGGCAAAATCAGAGCGTTGGTTTTTTAAAGAGAGGAAAGGGAATACTTGTGCCTTGCTACGTGGTTTCGTCCCATGTTAGCGCATGATTTATTTTAAGGGGGATACATTGTTTCTTCGTCCCACAAAGTGATAGGGCGGATACAGGACCCTGCTACAGACAGCGTGGAGCCCATACTGTATTTTTCGAAAGCAAACGCCCACCCCTCCTGGCTACCAGGATCTGTTAACACAGGGTCCATTCTTGTCCAAGTTCTGGTAACGGGTTTGCATAAATGTGCAGTTGATGCTTCACTTGCTGTCCCTTCGAATGCCGCTATCTTCAGGACTTACATGGGAGGCACGTTTATATCACTGAATAAATATCTGTGTGTCTTGTGCAACGGAAGCTTGTTAAGTAGAGTAATAAGCTAATTTTAACTTTAATAAAGTTAAATTGCCACGTCATAAATTTCCAGGTATCTTGATGCCTTTTTGGGTTATTGCAAAAAGCAACAATAATTTCTTATTGGAATTTAGATCCCATTTTATTCTGTTGGTTGTGTAAATTCCCCCTCCCCAGGTTCAAATCAAGATGGTGTGATGAATATAAGAGTCAGGGCTTGAATCTTACTCGCAGTGACACTGTTAAAGACACTTATAAAGGTTTTAAAAAAATGAATACCTATCTGAATCCTACCTTTAAATAAACTTTGCAGAAACAGTACTTACTGTTTTGTAGTTAAGATAACCAGTTGAATTAAAAAAATGCTTTCCTTTAAAAAAATGTACACTGATCAACAAACTTGCAGGTTTCAAATAAATCCATGCAAATTAATTTAAGTATAAAATACCCTAGAATTTGGCATCTATTTCATCTGTAAATGCTATTTTTGTTTGTTTTAAATGAAGTATTTCATGTAATGTCCAACTATGTGTAACTCTTATTTTAGCCTTTTTAAGGTTTGCATTCTCTTCCATAATATTAATAACTCAGTTTTTAATTGTGTACGTGTTTGTTTTGGAATTTTTAAAAAACGAGAAGAGAACATAAACTTCAAATCAGGCTTTTATTAGGAAAAAAAGTATATTTATGTGAACCTTATTTAAATTAATATTTTATATCATTGCTTTGCTTAAAATATGCTAGCATAAATTGAAGAGAGCATTCTAAGTGATAAGCAGTCTGTCTGCAAATAATTCAGCCTGGAACTAGAATGGCCTCAGGGTGAAAAACAGTAGATCTCCTGTTTCTTCCGAATGTACCTAAACCAATTGATGTCTGTAGTTCTCTTTTGATGCAGGTAGACAGTGTGGAATGTATAGTATGGGTAGAAAATCGTTTCTTAAATTACCAGAGCTATCTTTTTCTTAAAAATTTCACTCCATCTTATTACCTGTTTTTCTTTTTATCCACACACTTCCCTCCAAAGATGGTGTGGTAAAAATTGTATGTGGACACATGTATGTGGGTCAGGGTGGGATGGGAAGGGAAGATTTGCATCTAAGTAAGTAAGATCTTTCTAAAATAATTTTCTGCTATTTTAACTGGCATAGACATATTGGTGACTGCTAATCATTTGTCAGTAAAACACCCAGCCCCCAAAGGTTCTCTGAGAAACATGTAATCTTAATCTTAACTATTGACTCAAAGTATTGCATTTAATATTGATTTTTTTATTTATCTTAACAGATGCAGTTTATGTTGCTTTTTAGTCGTCAGGGAAAGCTTCGACTGCAGAAATGGTATGTCCCACTGTCAGACAAAGAGAAGAAAAAGATCACAAGAGAACTTGTTCAAACCGTTTTAGCACGGAAACCTAAAATGTGCAGCTTCCTTGAGTGGCGTGATCTGAAGATTGTTTACAAAAGGTATAATTTTTAATTATCAGAAAGGTGGAATAGCAGAATGAAATGATAGGTCTTTTCTTTTTCTTTTCTTTTCTATTTTTTTTTTTTTTTTTTTTGGTACAGGGGAACCCAGGGGTGCTTTACCATTGAGCTACATCCCCAGTTGTTTTTATTTTTTATTTTGAAACAGGGACTCATCAAATCACGGAGGCTCACCTCAAACTTGCGATCCTCCTGTCAGTCTCATTGGGATTACAGGTGTGCACCACAGCACCTGGCATCGGTCATTTGTAATAGGGAAGTTGCAGAGTTTTGAGCAATGACACTTTATAAATAATGATTAATAAATATTTAAATGAAATAGGTTTAAAGGAAAGCTTTTTATTTTAAAATAACTGCTGTTTTGATCAGTTACCCAGGCCAAAATGATAAAAGTAGGGAAATCATCTTTAAACTAATTATATAATTAAAGACATAAACGATTAGTCATACTTAATCATCTTTTTAGGAGATTTCAATGAATTCGGGGGCAAAAAGGATCAGTATTTTAAATTACATGAGTAATTCTCTGAATTTAGGCAAACATAGACAAGAGTCTAATCCCCACGAATCTATAAAATACTAATATTTAACATACCTTGTATCCAACTCTTAGAATCTTAACTTACAAACATGTTGGCTACATATAGACCTTTGCAGTTATATAGATGTCTAAAAAATTTATGTATGTACAAGATCTGTTCATTAATAGTATTTATTAATTTTAAGTACACTTGTTGCTGTGGTGAAGTGTTCTTACATATAATTCATTTTGCCAAGGATAGGTTTTTTTAAATTTGGTAATTTTTTGACACTGATATTTTTAAAAATGCTTTATATCTTTATTGGTATATGAAGAAACTCTTTGAGTATCTTAAATTTCTCAGGATTGTTCTAAACAAGTTTAATGAAATGTAATTTTTTTACAGAGTATATTTTAAAGGAACATTATTTGCTTCTTCCCCATTTCTGTTCCCTTTTGAATTTATTGAATTTAAGATTAAAGCATTTCTGCATATAAAAATTTCTCTCAAATAGGGAGTATACAGTGAACTAACAGTATGGAATGTCATAAGGATAGAAGAGAAATCTGGTTTTTCTCTTTTACACTCTAAGTGCAGGTGGTTTTTTGTTTGTGTGTTTCATTTTGTGTGTGGAGGGGTGGGTGGCAGGGAAAGAAATAGACGTTGTAGGACAAAGTGAGTTTCTTAAATACTGTATACTCCTTTTTATTTCACAATGAATTAAATCATTTAATCATGTTTGGGTGATTTTTTTATCTAGTGTTGGGTTTATAGTTGTTGAGAAAGATCTTAGAAAAATCATAGCATTTGAGATCTGGGAGATATCTTAGAATAATCTAGTCAAGTACTTTTTTTATTTTTTAAGATTTTTGTCCCAGGGATAGAGCCTTAAATAAAACAAGAGGAAATAGAACTGCTGTTGTGAAATAAAAAAGAGGTATCCCATAATCCTGCTTACTTGGTCTCTACTCTCTGCACAGGAAACAGTTCCCGAATTTGAAAAACACCGATATTGATCAAATTTCTATTAAAACAATTTGGAAAAAGTGACTTGTTCAAGGTCATATACAGGGGATGAGGGGTGCAATTTAAATTGCAAGTATGGAGGCAAAGCTTTTAAATAGTAGTGAAAAAAGATTAGGTGTGCATTTCTTAAAAGATTGAAAAATGACAAAGGCTATGGGGAGGACAGGGACTGATACTGGCACCTGTGGGATCTGTAGGAGACTGCATAATAATAACATCCTTAACCAAGAGGCTGTAAAGGAGAGCTTGATCACACCTAGAAGTAGGGAAGGCTGCCAAGGAATGGAAGGAGTGGGGTGATTTTCACATTTCTAATTTGGCTGATGGGGTAAATGGTAAGCTAGAGAACTCAGCTAATTTTTAGACAAGTTGATTTTGGGATGTCTCACTTTCTGGTGGGTTGTGTTGAGCATAGGCATGGAATTCTGGGGAAACTTAGACATAAAGTGTTAGATATCCATCTTTCAAGTGGCAGGCATAAGGTAAGTATTAGGTCAGTAAAGTCAGGGAAGCGGAGTGAATTTTGAAAGTAAGATCAACTAATGCCAGATGTTACATAAAGCTCAATGTAGGTGAAGAAAGAATCTGTTAGATTTTGTAGTAAGCACTTTATAAAATTGCCCTTTGCCAGAACATTTTGAGTGGAGTAGTAGAGACAGAACTCTCAATGTAATGGGGAAAGACTGAAGAGGTAGAATAATTTAAACAGCACATGGAGACTATTTGGGGAAGCTTTGCTCTGAGAGAGGTAGTAACCACCCATAGACATAGGAATTGGGTACAGGGTTGAAAAATGGTGTGAGAGGCTTAAGCTTATTTTTAGATAGGGGAAGGAGTCCCCCGTGTGGAGGAGGAAAATACCAGCAAGGGACATAGCCTGTGAATGGGCTGTTAAAAGGAATAAAGAAAGGAACTGGTTGGTGTTTCTATGCATTCCTCTCAGCCTGTCTCTATTGGGCCACTTCTTTTTCTTAAAGTCATAAAGAATATTTAACCTGCCTTTGGTATTTAGATCAACATTCCCTTAAGTAAAAGGTGGGCTTAACAAAAAAGATAGCTTTATTGAAATAATCATGTAATTTATTTAAACATGGAATTTATAATCCATTTTTCTGTATACTCCTCATTTCATCTTCTTACCACTTGATATATTATTGTTGATATTATCAGGTGATTTGATTTTACTCCTCTACCTGGATGAAAAGGCCTTTTAAACCAGAGAATTACTGCTTAGCTCCTGAGAAATTCTCAATAGGCACATTTTTTTTTTTTTTTTTTTTTTTTGGTGTTAGGACTGAACCCTGAGCCTCACACTAGCACTCTGCCACTGAGCCATGTCTGCAGCACCACCACCTCTTTTATTTTTTAAATTTTTTAAATCTTGAAACAGGGTCTCTTTAAGTTGCTCAAGCTGGCCTGGCATTGCAATCCTCCTGCTCCAGCCACCAGAGTAGCTTAAGTTTACAGGTATGCACCACCATGCATTGCTGAACTAGCTCTTTTGCTGTTCATATCAGCAAGTGTTTTTTTTAATATTTATTTATTTGCTTTAGTTGTACACAATGCCAGTTATTTATTTTTTAAATATTTATTTATTTACTTTAGTTGTACACAATGCAATGCATTTATGTTTACGTGGTGCTGAGGATCGAACCCAGGCTGCGCACGTGCGAGGCGAGCGCCCTGCCACTGAGCCACAACCCTAGCCCCAATGCATTTATTTTTACATGGTGCTGAGGATCGAACCCGGGCTGCGCAAGTGCTAGGTGAGCGCTCTACCGCTGAGCCACATCCCCAGCCCCATCATCAAGTGTTTTTTATGTCCTCTTTGTTAAATTGGGCCGTACACATTCTTCATTCCAAGTGTTTGGCATATAGATTTCCCCTTGGGGTGGGGAGCGGTAGGGGGATAAGGAAAATATAGCTGAAAAGACAGACTGAAAATCTGAGGACTTGAGTTGTCCAAGTCACTTTGCCTCTGTTTCCTCATCCCTAAAATAGATACTCTCAAAGATCGCTTGAAGACAGAATATTGTATGTTTCTGATTCCTATTTTATGTAGCACTTTATAGAAGAGGCATTGGATTAGTCTTCTTAAATTAATTTAAAAATATATCCATGCATTACTAGCTTGAGAATTTGTTAAAGGGTACTTATTGATTTTCTTTACTAACAAAAGAATTCTTAATGACATACTAGTGGGTATTGAGAATAGTTTAGCTACATTCACCCATAGTCAGCTGATAATTTAGCTGACTGCAGAGAAGTCATGTGTTTGAATATAAGAATAGGCACTTTCAGATGTTCTCTGAGTGCCAGTAATTAGAGTAAGCCTTAATCCATGGTGCTAAAAATAACCAAACATACCTTTCTTCTTACTAGTCTATTATTAATTTCACTTCAGATTTAGACTTACAAATATGTACTAAGAGAACAAAATGAGCTCATTACTGAATTTTTAAAAACCATTTGGTTTTTAAAAATAGGGAGTACACTTCAGGTTTTCTTGGTAATCTTTTACTAAATCAGTATGACATTTTTTAGTTCTCTCCTTTGAAGCTCTTAAAATATTGCTTTGAGCATAGTTTAATTTTTGCCAGGTACAGGATTATTTTAATACAGTTGCTGGCTATGGTTTTTAATATAAAATTCAGTTCTGGGTTCAAATTGCTGTTCTGGGTATGTTACTTAAGCCTGACTCTCCTATAAATGCAAGTAATAATGGTATTTCTGGTAAAGTAGTGAAGATTAAAATGGTAAGATATGCGGGGGCTGGGGATGTGGCTCAGTGGTAGAGCGCTTGCCTAGCACGTGCACGGCCCGGGTTCAATTCTCAGCACCACGTAAAAATAAAAACACATTGTGTACAACTAAAAGCAAATAAATAAATATTTTTTAAAAATGGTAAAATATGCAGAAGCCTTAGCTAATGTTTAGTGCCTCATTTAGAGTGAGGACTCAGTCAATGGTAGCTATTATTTTTGCTTCTGTTTCTTCCTTCCTTAAACTTTCTGAAAAGGCTTATCATCCTGATAGCTTTCTGTTCATCTGAAAAAAAGAATTCATTAAAAATTTTGTGTGTGTGTCTGTGTGTGTGTGTGTGTGTGTGTGTGTGTGTGTGTGTCTGGTGCTGGGGATGAAACCCATGGCCTTGTGCATGCAAGGTAAGCACTCTTCCAACTGAGCTACATCCCCAGCACAAGAATTTATTAATTTGATGGCTTCTTTTTCATTCTTAGTAAAAGTAAACATCTAGAGGGCCAGGGATATAGTTCAGTGTTAAAACACTTGCCTTGCATGTACAAGGCCCTGGGTTCAATCCCCAGTGCTCAAACAAAAATTTTTTAGATAGTGTTGGGGGGACTTGTTTCTCTTTTTAAAAATATTGGATAGCTGTGTGTGGTGGCACATGTCTGTAACCCCAAAGGCTCCAGAGACTGAAGGTAGGTGGATGGAAAGTTTGTGGCCAGACTTTATTGAGACCCTGTGTCAAAAAAAAAAAAAAAAAAAAAAAAAAGGTAGGGATATAGAGCTCAGGGGTAAAGAGCCCCTGAGTTCTGTCCCCATTACCAAAAAATATTATTGGTTGGTGTTTAGACACATCCATCCTGATGGCTTTTAAATTCATGCTTCTGAATGATTTCTATAATTTCAGGCCTTTGAGTCATATTTAAGTACTGTTTATTTGTAAGAGGCAGTACTGTGGATAAGGAGCAATGATGGTGCAGCCATTAGATTATATAACACCAGCATTGAGGAAATCTTGAAAATAAGGAATTTTACTCGAAACAATTAGTAAATGCTGTGTAATAGAATTATTTGGTATTTTGTTCACATCAGCTAACATAGCTGATTTTTAATGTACCATTTTTATGTCAGTCCTTTTCATCTTTAGTTTTCTTAATTCAGGGAATCTTATTTAATCATTTGTATCAATTTCTCCAAATAGGGTAATGATGGGAAAGTGGGAAAGAAAGAAATCACTTGTTAAAGTTGAAAGCCATGCCCTGTTATGTCTTCCCTTCAGGATGATAAACAAATACAATCAGATGCCTACACTATATGACTACGGGAGACCCACCATTTTAAATAGCTTTCAGAAAACAGAAGTTAGGTAGAATGGACAGCAAAAAGACATAATATGAGACAGACATTATTACCCTATATACATGTATGATTACACTAGTGGTGTGACTACACCATGTACAGCTAGAGGAAAGAGAAGTTGTGTCCATTTGTGTACAATGTGTCAAAATGCATTCTACTGTCATGTATAACTCATTAGAACAAATTAGAAAACTAAAATAAATAAATAAATTGAATAAAAGACATGATATGGATGACAAAGGAGTCTAGTGGAAGGGAAAGGACTTGGAGTTAAGGAAGAAGACCAGTTTCTTGTCCCAGTAGTTTTCTGGGTTTCATTGATTTTTGTTTTTGTGTGTGTAATCAAAGATGATATTACTTGCTGTTGAAAAGATCAAATAAGATAAAATGTTTTTTTAAAATATTTATTTGCTTTAGTTGTACACAATGCCTTTTATTTGTACGTGGTGCTGAGGATCGAACCTGGGCCGCGGACGTGCCAGGCGAGCGCTCTACCGCTGAGCCACAACCCCAGCCCCAATAAAATGGTTTTGATAATATTGAAATTAGTAGTGTTGTATAAATAATAGGTTATTTTTATACTGAGGAGCAGGGATTCATTGAATCTTAAAACTGAAGTTGTGTATGTTTTCTCTATATTATTTCATATCATACTATAAGCAATAATTGCCTGTAATATTTTCTAAAAATAATAAGTGTTCATCTTCATTGAAAAGCACAAAGGGCTGGGGTTGTGGCTCAGTGGTGGAGTGATTGCCTTGCACGCATGAGGCCCTGGGTTCCATCCCAAGCACCACATAAAAATAAGTAAATAAAAAAATAAAAATATTGTGTCCATCTACAACTTAACAAAGAAAAAAAAGTACAATCTCATCTGAGACTTGTTTAGAATATCTTAGGTTTTTATTTTCTTTCTTTTCAGAAGTTTTAAGTACACTTAAACCATTTTGAAATATTTATTTAATCCTCCCTAAAGGACTTGTTATGCCTCAAGGTAAGTGTGTTTTTTGGGGGGTCAGGCATAACCCAGTTCCATGTGCCAGAATCCTAATTTGGAAGAGAGTAAGTTTCCCAGCCTTATTCCATTCTTGGGTAAAGAATCTCCTCTTTAATTCAACAATGTGGAAGTGGGAAAATTTGAGGATGAGTCTCAAGTTTCCCTTAAGTAATAAGAACTTTCTGTTTTCTTTCTCAAACTTCTATGATAACTTGGAGCTGTCATTCTTTTCTGGGGGGTGGACATTATTCCACAACCCTAGAAACCTCCTTTAATAAGGCTATTCTGTGCTGTTAGAGGATAACATAATGGTTGCAGTTGCCTCTAGTGATGGGAGGTTTTGACAAGAGGGGCTTCAGGTTCTGTACTATTCTGTTCTGTGATCTGGTTGCTGGTACATAAATGGGTTCACTTTGAAAACTCATGGAGCTTTTATGACTTGAGATCTTTTCTGTGTATATTTTATGCTTCAGTAAAAGGACCAAGGCATCGACCTCATCTGACAATATCTTCAATAAGTCCTTCAGTTGAAAGATCTATATTATTTGCTGTTTACTTGTAGTTTGAATTAATTACAGTGTTATTTGCTCTAATTTAGTAGACTTAAGAAAACCTGGGTCAACTATGTGTTCAAATGTTCATAAAAAGGAACCTGAAAGGACAAAGAGCAAAATCAGTTACTCTTTCTAGATGGTATAATTTAGTGATTTTTTTTCTTTTTGCCTGCCTCATGCATTTATTACTTTTGTAGTCTAGGAGAAAAAATTCTGTACTATTATAACAAAAGAAATAAACATGTTTATAGCATGAGACCTTCCACAATAGAATGCGAAAATATATTTAGAAAACATGATTATAGGGGTAACTTTTCTTCCACATTTGTTTTTTGTTACAGATATGCTAGTCTGTATTTTTGCTGCGCTATTGAGGATCAGGACAATGAACTAATTACCCTGGAAATAATTCATCGTTATGTGGAATTACTTGACAAGTATTTTGGCAGTGTGAGTATTTTATTTTAGGAAATTGAATACCATCTCTCTCTTTTTATTTTTTTAATAATCTTTTTCCTAACAAGTTTATTATTTGCTTATTTTGGGGATTGCAGGGAGAAAGCAAGAATAACTTTTTCTCAGTGTGTCTACTCAGTTAACTTACAGGGTCATTGGCCATACAGACCTACTCATTTAATTATGATGGTGAGAATGAGTTTTAAAATAGTACAATAGAAAGGACTCTTGACTACAACATTAATATCATGATAGTGCTTAGTACAGAATTCGGATTTGGTTAGCAGTTTAATCACATTACCCAGGAAATAAGTATTTAAAGATCAGTTTTAGGAGCAGAAAATTACTAAGTTGCCCATATTGGGAGTATGCAGAGACATGTCTTATTTATCTTGTATGCATTGTTTTTTCAAGTACTTTAAAATTTGAATATTAGGCTTACTTAAATCAATGATGCTTAGTCAATGTGATTACTATTTTTAGAAAGAATTAAAATTGATTCACTTTGGTCAGATTTCTTTGCCTTGCTTAAGTTTTAACAGTTTGAGGGATTTTGTTTGTATTGTTTTTGTTTTTCAGGTGTGTGAACTTGATATCATCTTTAATTTTGAGAAGGCTTATTTTATTTTGGATGAGTTTCTTTTGGGAGGGGAAGTTCAGGAAACATCCAAGAAAAATGTCCTTAAGGCAATTGAGCAGGCTGATCTACTACAGGAGGTAAGTCACTTGTTCTCCTGACTAGGCACTAGCATGTTTTGCTCTTGCTAGGGAAGTCTCAGTCATCCTTCTTAGAGTTTCAGTAATTACCCAGAGCATGCTTGGCATGTATTATCCATGTGCAGTTTATTGATTGAAATATGTGTCAGTCACATCAACTCAGTTATCTATGGATGGATGGTTCACTTTAGAGATGGTCTGTTGGTCAAGCTTATTCTTGATGGCCCAGTTTTGGACTCTACTAGGACAGACTATTTTAAAAAGAGAAAATATTGGCCAAACCTAACAGTAAGTTGAGAACTCTCCATCCATTGTTTTGAATTACTTAAGATAACCAACCTCCTTTTTCATTAGTGTGGATAATTGGGAGTTGACTGTGAGATTACAGCATTTTCATTCCAAATTGGTTCATATTTTCACCTCATGTCCATTAAGTACAAATGTAGCCAAGCAAATGGTAGGGATTTCCAATTAGACTTTTTGTAGAACCCTCTAGTTTTGTATTAATAAAGCTAAAAAGTATTCATATTTCTCTTTGCTCTTAAATAGCAAACCATGTTCTGTAAAACTGTTGTATTCTCATCTTACCTCCATATCCCAGAACCATAATAACCCCCTTCCCTTTTTAATTACTGTAGTCATCCTGGGGTAACCATGCATGTGTTTGATACTTATGTACTTTCTATATCTGAAATTTAAAATTTCATAATGATAAGTCTACCTTTTTAAAAAAAATTAATGGTACCTTAATTCAGGTACTAAATGGAATTATGCCTTAGAGCTAATTGTGGTTTTTATCATATAAAAAGTTTATAACATAAGAAAGGGTTAGTAAATACAACAAAAAAGTACTCTGTTTTCATTAAGGTAGTTGTTAAGTATGTGTGTACATGTACGTATACATAAAAAGTCAAATATTTTTGACTCACAGGTTTATTTTGCAGAAGCATTGAAAGTATGGTTTTGTATTTCCAGCTTATATTTGCCCCTTGTTGTGCATTACATATCTATTTGTCAGTTCTTGCTTTTTTTCAATTACTAAAGGAGACTTTAAATTCAGTTTTTTAGCATTTCTGTTATTACAGAAATGGCAAGCTTTAAGGTAATGAAATAAGGAGAGAAGAAGAGGTACTCTCTTTCTCCATTATAATTTCTTTGCTGTTGGCCTCTGGAGAGGAAGGAACTACTAGGGAAACCTACTGCAACACTCAGTGCTAGGGGTTGCTGAAAGCTGAGGTGACAACAGTGCCTTGTGCATCTAATGCTCTTGTAGTTATCAAAAGAGTAGTTAGGATACCTGCAAAAGTGAAATATTTTATTGGCAGCCCTCATACCATCTGCTGTTCAGTAGTAGGATGAGCACAGACCCTTTTCCTTCATGTACAGTTTGCCACAGTGATTTTTATTTTTAGCATCAGGTGTGCTAACTATAAGCATATATTATGCGGTTGTAAAATTGGTTTTAAAGTTAGCACCTCCTTCTTTTGCTGCTCACTAATCAAATTTTTAAATATTAGGTAGAAACCAGGATGAGGAATTGGGAATTTTTCATATTTGTCTCTTTCCTTGGTCACTTTTGCATTTCATTATTATGGAACTAGATTCTGTTCCATCAGAACCTGGTATTTCTTCCAAGTTTTGCATCATTTTCTGATTAATTACATTTGCTTTAAACATTTAAAACATTTTGAAAGTTAGTTACCTTCAGTGTTTTTCTTAGAAAGATGTTTAAGGCACTGATATCTCCTTGTGCCTGGATTATTTTTTAAATGATACTGGGAAATTACTATGTACTTTATAATATGACAATGATGCTATGTTTAGCTTATAGTACTTAATGTGCTAGGGGATAAAAACATTACTATAGGAAAGCCAGGCACGGTGGCGCACGCCTGTAATCCCAGCACTTTGGGAGGCTGAGGCAGGAGGATTACGAGTTCAAAGCCAGCCTCAGCAATGGCGAGGCACGTAGCAACTCAGTGAGACCCTGTCTCTAAATAAAATACAAAAAAGGGCTGGGGATGTGACCCAGTGGACGAGTGCCCCTGAGTTCAATCCCCGGTACCAAAAAAAAAAAAAAAAAAAAAAAAAAAAAAAATTACTATAGGAGTATAATTCCTAATATAAATACCATCTTTAACTTCTTAGTCTGGGGATTTTTGTTGTCCATACTATCAGTGGTTAGAATTTTTTATGGAATATGTAGATCTAAGTAATATTTTTCAAATTATTTCTTGTTAGATTTATCAAAATGCTTAAATTATTTGCTGTTTGGGATATAGTATTCAATTAGTCAGTGTCATGAAGTGATTTTACTTCTAAAATTGTAAATATAGCTGTAAGATACTTCATTAAATTCAGCCTAAAGTTTGTAGCAGAAGTTCTAATTACTTAATTTTAATCTAATTTTTCGTGCATTGTGATTTTTCTGTTTAGTGTCAGGTCTTTTATTTGGGTTATTTCTAAGCTCTAAAGATGACTTTGAACTTATGATGAACTTACGTCTTAAAGGTAAATGAAATCACAGAATGATTTTGATTTTTAATTCTTTTTTAGTTTGTGAAATATATATTTCTATCCTTAAAAATATTTATTCAGAAAAATTTATCAGATCTACCCAATTTATATAAATTTACATAATTTAGATAGTCTTTCATTTTATAGGCAAGCAGGACAGATTGTCATTGGCTCAAGTAGGTTGTCAGCATATAACATTAATAAAAATAAAATAGAGGCATATTTAAATAATAATTGCTAAAATATCAGCAGAAGTAATCATCAAGTAATAATGATACCTTTTTCATTGTGCTTAATTACTTAGTAAACAAGGGATTATTTTTGGCATTTGTAGACTGAACTCTGTTTATTTTGGTATTTGGTTGTGTGAATACACAATTAGATTTTGGGGGAAAGCCTGGAAATTGGCCCATTATCCAATTTTTAATGTTTGTTGGAATTTTTCCAACATTTCATCTTAACATGCCACTGGTACTAAAGTTGACTCTTAAATTATTAAAGTATAACATGTTGTGATTATTAAATTGGTAGATTTAAAATATACATATGTGTGTGTGTGTGTGTGTGTGTGTGTGTGTGTATAGTTTTAGTTGCCAATAGACCTTTATTTTATTTATTTATATGCTGTGCTGAGAATCAAACCCAGTGCCTCACACATGCTAGGCAAGCACTCTACCACTGAGCTACAACCCCAGCCCCATGGATAGATATTCTTTACAATGCTTGGAGTACCCCCCATACACATATATATTTAAGCCAGATTTTGGGGGGTGAAGTAAAGTATGATGATGCAGTTGGATTTATTTTATAAAACACACACATGTATAATGACAAAGGAAATAATAGCATGGCATTTTTTTTCTGTAAAAATCAGCCACTTACCAGTTTTTCTCTGCTCCTTAATTTTATAGAGCCAGAATGAAGAATGGGGAGGTTTGTCTGAGGATATCTTATGATAAAGAGCAGTCTAAGGCTTTAGGCCCTTTGACCCCCAACTTATTTATTGGTAACTACTAAATTTACCATTTTTGTGGCATGGATAAAATGGGGTGCTATGCAAAGACTGTTGCACGTGAGATGATTTAAAGTCCTTGCTTGATCTGTGAAGATCAAATAGTAAAATACTGGGCATTGAGTTTTAACCTTCAGCGTTAGATGCATGATGGTGTTGATCAGCGCTTTGAGATGTGTTGAACTTTCTTTTTTATACTAACAGCATCATTTTGAAATTTGTGGTGGTTTTTTTCCTTTTGAGCTTTGTTTGCTGTTGGTATTGTTTCTCACTGTGCAATGGAAAATAAGTGAGATACCAAAAGCAAGCATTATACTCATGAATTTGCTTCTACTTCAAGATGATCCACTTTATGAATAGATTTACTGGATTTGCAGATGTTTATCTGCCTCATTTAGAAAGTGGTACTCTATGGAGAATTACTGCTGCTAAAATTGATTTGTTTTAGTGCTGGGGGCTGCATGATATGTCTTAGTACTATGCTGTATCTGTGAAAGCAATAATTAATAAATCTGTGGGACTGCATAAAATGGAAAGGTAAGAATCTTAGGAGAAAAAGTGATTTCTTTAAAAAAAATGAACCTTTTGTAACTTAAAATTATTTTAAGTAAATAGGGACTATTTTGAAGGATAACATTGTACCTTTTAATATGAAGGCGTGTGTTATCTTAAAAATTACACCTTGCTAATTAAGAATATTGGGGCATGTTAGTCAAACTCAAGAATATCTTAGTTGTTTTAAAAGAGGTAGATGCTTTCAAATATATCTAGTAATGCCATTTAACAGCAAAAAGCATTTTGATATAAATCCTCCTAGGATTTGCTTTAATAAGACAAACTCCTGAAATTCCTTTGTAGTTACTGCTATTTATGTTAAAAGTTTTAAGCTTAAACCTCTTTCTTTTAAATTGGGCTAAAAGTTAACAAAGCCAAAGTCTTTTATGCCATCAAATTTAAATTTTTATATGTAATCTTAATTGGGCTCTACCAGAACAAATTCTGCATGAATGAGGTTTGGTTACATTGATGCTTGGAATGGACAATCCAGAAGGGGGAATATATAGAAGGCAGAATAAATCTTGCCTTTTACTTTTCTTTTTTTGTAATGGAGATTGAACACAGGGAACTCTACCATTGAGCTACATCTCCAGCCTTTTTAATTTTATATTTTGAGACAGGGTCTTGATAAGTTGCTAAGGCTTGCCTCAGATCTGTGATCCTCTTTCCTCAGCCTCCCGAGTCATTGGAATATTTCATGTTTGTCTCCACACCTGGCTTACTTTACTTTTAGTAAGAAACACTTTGGCCAGTGTCCTTGGTTATGCTTCCATGTTGTAATCATTTTGTAGTATGTGATTTTTAGCCTTTTTCCTTTGTCTGCTTTTCAGAATTTTAAGAATTATCCTCCCTGATGTTTCTTTTCTAGCTTATTGTGAATCACCTCTTATTACTTTGGGCTGTTTATAATGATGTAAAGTTGGAATAACTTTGATCAAATAAATTTGATCTTCAAACATTTTTGACTAGAACCCACGGTAATACATTTTTATATCACAATAGTATACAACTATAAAAAATATTGAATAATTCTCTGGTTTCTTGTTTTGCAATGTCACATTTTCCATTATATTCTATTTTTCTATTTGTGAACGCTTATCCTAAATTGATTTCATGAGCTGTAGGGTTGGGACCTGCAAAAAACACATTCCAAGGGGTCAGCGGTGATATTTTTCATTGAATAGTACTTTCTGAGAAATTTAGATTTGAAGTTTTTCCCTGGCTGACATTATAATTTCTTTTGTCTCCTCAGTTGCCTTTTTTTTTAAAGTTAATTTCCATTATAGAAAAATGAGCAAATACAGGCAAACATAATAGAATATAATCTTACCCCACCAACCAGAGCCAATTAGATTAATTCGGTGGCTCTTCTGGGGTGGAGGTGGGGCAGTTGTGCCTCCCAGGGTACATTGAACTATAGACACATTTTTTGGGTTGTCACAACTGGTAGTGCATTATTACTGATTTCTAGTAAGTAAAGACTATGGATGCTGCTCACTATTTTGCAATGCACAGGACAGGCCCCTTCACACCCCCCCCCCCCCCCCGCAGAACCAGAACCAAGAATTATCCAACCCTAGTGTCAGTTCTGTCCAGGTTGAAAAAATGTGCTTAAATTTGACACCATGGAAGAAAAATCCCATTTACATTTATATACTGTTACATTGTTTCAGTATTATACACAGTCCATAGTATAAATAACTGGCTAAAACATTAATCAAAAATGGAAAAGGAAAAGAGGAAGAGGAAAAAAACCCTAAAAATTATGAAAGAAGGATATATGTATTAGAAAACTCTTAAGTGCCTATAAAGTCACTCCTGTGATTCACCCAAATTATCATTACTTGATAACCAGTGACTGGGAAGATAATCTGTGGTTGACTTTAGAACCACAGCAAGGCTTGTAGGATGTCACTATATAATCTAATTTCCTCAACAACAACCAAATATGTTTACTTCTATTAAGGTAATTGAATTTTTGTGTGGAAACAAAATTGAGTCTACCCTGCGGGCAGGCAGAACACTTTTGAATTTTCAGCCCATTTCCCCGTCCACCTTAGGGATTTGATTGTTTCTTAAAAAAGAATAGATTAAATGACCAGAATATATACATACAGACTTTTCTTTTGTTGCATAGTTAGACTTTTTGTTATTGTTCTTTTATATCCTGTTAGATTTAAACAGTTTACTTAGTAAAGGTATTTAGAGTTTATGATTCCAAGAAAATTGTTTGGTTTAGAAAGCCCTGATTGAATTTAGGACATTTCAAGGCAAATACAATACAGGTAACCTAGAATAAGCTTAAAATATTTCTTTACAGTCTAAAATTATATTTGATAAGCTAATTTTCTACCTTTTTATTTAAAAAGTACAGTTAACGGCCAAAGAACATAAATGTCCTTAGTATTTTATAGTTGACAGGTTTTAAACCAGCATCTATAAGCTGTAGTAAAGTTACTCCCATCATTATTTTCAAGACAAATGTAATAGAAATAGATGGACAGCACAATG